>VXAK01009671.1:187-14299 GCA_013399435.1 Arenaria interpres | reverse complement strand
ACACGCACGCAGAGAAACACCCCGCACGGCGGCTGTGTGCGGCACCATATGGCTGCAGGGGGAGGGGTGAAGGAAATGTCTGCCGGCGGCCGAACCGCTGCGCTCATTATGTCCGATGGAGTCAGGGTCACCGCCGCCCGCCCCGCACCGCCGCTCCGCACCGCCGGGGGTGGGGGGACACAGACACGCACGGACGCGGCCTGTCGCCGCTTCAGCGCCCGTCACGCGCGGGGTTTTGCGGGGTATGGCGTGCCCCGGAGCAGGGGGAGCCGGAAAATGTCGGTGTTGCCGGGGATGGTTTGAGCTCCAGGGAATGAAAACAGCCCCGGCCTGCCGGCCCTCGCCTCTCCCGTGAGGGAAAATACAGCCCCTTCCCCAAAGTCCGGCTCGGTTCCCCCTTGACATCTACGTGCGCCCTTTGTGTGAAGGGGAACGTGCGGGTCATAGCTCTGGTTTGAATCGCGGTGCGTGAAACGAACGAGGAACATGTGAAATAAAAGTCACCCCTGTTTCTCGTGGCGTGGTCCGAGATGAAAACCCGACCCGTTTCGGGGCACGTCTATTTGTTGTGGAGACGCGTATTAAGAGTTGGAATTGGAAGTTGTGGGCATCAAACGCTACAGCGAGATCCGCAGCGATTAATGCTATTTCTTTCTATTTTTTATTTTTTTTTTTTTTTTCCGAGGGAGGCAGCCATTCGTTTCAGAGTAATCCTTGCTGATGGAGGCACGCTCGGTGCAGCGCGTCCCGCCTCTGGAGAGCTTCCTCGGCTCAGGGCAGGGGAAACGCTTTGAAATGGCTTGTGTCTCTCCTCTCAATGATTCATAAGATAGGTGCTGAGCCTCGGTATTATTAGAGGGATAAAATCCACAGACTACAGGGCCTGGTAATAGGCAACTATACTGCTATCCATATTACCTTGTAAAATTGAAGTATTGATTTTTTTAAAGCATGGTTTGCTACTTAGCAGACCAATCCCACTACTATTGTAGTCAGTGGGATTTTGCTATTGACTTTAGTGGGAACAGTTTTTTGCCTTTGAAATGGTCTATTTCACATTATTATGGTAATGTCATTCAGCAATTCTTAAAATCGGCCTTCTTGGCCTTGGACGTTTTAAAAGATTAATGTACAAATTATTTCAGCTCAACTTATTCACCTCATTTCAGCTCATGTCACGTCCAAAGTTTTCTTTAGATAAATAAGATAGATAACTTATTGCTCCAGATGGCAGTGGGTGGATTGGACCTAGTAGATTCTCCAGCTTCATGTTTGTAAGTTTTTTTGGTTTGTGGTTTGGGTTTTTAATTTTACAGAAGCCTACATTTAGAAACCCATTTGCAGATCTCCTCTTGTATGCAGCTTAGACTGCATGTGGTTGCTCACCAAAATAGCATGCCTTCCAAAGAAAGATTAAAAATATTAAAATGCAGCCAGCGCAGTGAGTGGTTCAGTTCAACTGATGTTACACAAACGGGCTGATCCTACTGCCCATAGATAATATATATTTGAATCTTGGCACCTGCCATTGGATTTGAATTCAAAATGAAAAGCAGCAGGCCCCGAGGTCTGGAAATAAAGGCAACACAGGAAAAAAAATGGTTCTCTGCCTATTAGTAACTAATAATCTGCAGCAGCAAAGACAAATGGCAAGTTTGAAGAAAACACATAGCACCACAGACATCAAATAGATATTGGGGCTGTGACACAACAGCGAACACATTCAAATTCAAATTGCGAGGTGTATCTATATTAATTATTTGCCTATTTGTATAACGACAAGCTTTTTAGTGTCTAGCAACATTCTGCTTAGCTACTTTCTGCTATATCATGCTGTGATACTCATTAAATTCAATGTTGACTAATAAACTCCAATTTGAAATAAATACTGGGGAATAGACATAGAATTTGTTCACAATGTTGCTGAAACCAAATTTCTGTGAAAAATGCCCCCCAAAAAATCGTGTCTCATCTTCCTCACGTTTTCCAGGCAGCTTTAATTGTTAGGTCGATAATATCTTAAGGTTGTTTCATTCTTACAGGTGGCCAACAGGTATGCTTAAGCTGCTTAAATACTGGTTTTGAAGATCAATAGCAGTTTTATTACCAAATTAACAGGAAGTATCAGCCTTCTTTTACCTGGTTTACTTCATTAGCTTTATTATTATTGTTATTGTGAAATGTGTGATATGTGTTTTCTGGGCTTATTTTACTTTCCCCAGCCTCCACCTCTCCCAAAGCTGACTTCCTTGCTTTAAGATGAGTTCACAGGGAGCTATTAAGCCAAAGTTTGTTTATATTTGATTGGCTTTAACACTTTTACTCCATTTGTTCTTCTAGTTTTATAAGAAGCAGGATTGCTGTTATGCAAATATAGTTCAAAGAGACGGAGAAAAGGGAAAGAGATCTGAATTCTCCCCATAGCAGATGTCCTAATGCAATATCCATAGAAAAGGGAAAATACTTAAAGACAAACAAGCAAACAAACTCAACAGTGTAATTGAGTGTGAGTGTATGTTTTGTGTATGTTTAGTTGGGAAGGGGAAAGGGTGAGAGATGCACTTTTAATCAGCTTAAATATATGGAGAATTTAAAGGACTAAGACCAAGCTTCTTCTCCAGTTTGGTTTTTCCCTCCCTAAACAATCAGAATATGGGGATTTCTACAACAAAGAGCTGTCTGTACACTGTATTGCGCTGAGTGCAACTCTGGCGTTGCAAAGATTATAACCAAAGGGATGGGAGCAGGGTGCTCTTAGTATTATTTTACAACTGAATTTGGCCCTGCTGTAATTAAACCTTTCTAGATATTCTTATAGATTTTATAAACGTGTCTATACACTTATTAAGCCCTGGTCTAGCACATTGGAATAGGCTGTGGCAAAACTGGATAGCAGTTACAGGTAATTTATTTCTTACAAATAGAAAAACTTTATCTGGATGTATCCTATTGAGAATTCAGCCACTGCCACCCAGTCAACTGGCACCACCTGGTCGGGGTGTTGGGCACACACGGCGGATGCTTTGTGGGTGGACTGTCTTCCCTGGGGACCGGCCATTACAAAGCCTGAGCATCACCCAAGGCCTGCATTATGTCTTCAAAACAGGGGCGTAATCTTCGTGCCAAAAAAATGATTCACAGACCTTCTGCTGGTCCTATCCCAGGAGGGGATTTCATCCAGCGCAGATCAGGATGACAGAACTGGTCCTTCAAAGCCTCCCAGATTTCACTGGCGTGACTCCTTCCAACTTCCTACAGCTACAGTTTTCCATTTCTTTTGTAACTCTGTTAGTTTACTCTTTGGATCTGTTAGGCAAAGTATTAATTCGCTTTAAAATATTTTCACATAACCATCTATATTGTACTTTGGTTATTTTTCTGCCTTCAAATTACAACAAACATCATAATGCAAATTTGTTGACATTTTTAAAGTCTGTGTATGTGAAATTGTTCCTGACTTTGCATTTATTAAGAATTAAATTTCTAAAAAAAAATCTGGTAATTACCTATAATTCATTAAAGTCCAACGATAAGTAGCGGAAAAGACATAGTTCACTAGAATTCTATTAATTAAAATGTTCTACTTATTATTAGTAATAAAATTTGACCTGCTTTCTTCTATTTAAGAATGCTTTTTCCTACTCAGTTTTTGCAAGCAGTCCTTTTGGTTCAAGTTGAAAATGTAGGGTTCAATTAGGAATAGAGGTAAAGCAATCTTTTCAGTTCCACAGTTTCCTCAAAGTCTGACGTATCTTGCCAAAATTGGGCTGATTTGAAGAGAATAATACTCGAATCTGCTATACAGAAGGGCAATTAAAAATGAAGGAGTTTTATTTTAACCAGCTTTATTCAGCTCTAGACCTAGCTTTATTTATATTGCTTTATTATTTGCTTCAGTGCAAATTAAACTTCTTGAAAGCTCACCATATGCCCAATTCAACTCTCAGTTACCGAAACAATGATAACCAGGCCTTGTGCACAGGTAAAACACAGCAGAGGATTCGTGTAGGTTTTCTAAGAAAAGCAGAGTCAAAGTGCAATGAGTTTACAATATATGTCTTTTTGAGAAGTTCTGGGTTTTGCTGCTGCATCCGTACAGAACTTACTATCCCATCTCCTTGTGGGATAAGCCCAAATTGAGACAAAAAGGGGTCTATCTGAACTACAGGGTTAGACGGATGCCTGGAATTGGGATGTAGCACTCTTTAAAAGAAGACTGAGCTGTTTGCTCACTATGAATGAAATACTTTAGTATTATGGCACCTATGGCCGTGGGGCTTTGCTGAACTCTCAGAATACAAAAAAGATAAAGGTTATCAAAAGATTTCATTAAAAAAATTATTACTATATCTAGGTTAAGGGAGAAAAGAATGAGTTACATTCTTTTTTTCTTTTCCACTGCAGTTTCTTGAGAATTGCAATGGGACGAGTCATCTAATTATATATATGCCACACTTGCTGGTCACACTAGTCAAAAGCAAAGTCTCCCAGAAATTGTCATCATCTGAACGAGTTAATTTCCTCTCATATTTGCAATAAGTTCTCTAACAATTCAGCTATTTTTTTCCCTTTTCTTCTCATCATAGTAAGAGTTTGGTAATAGTTGCAACAAGTACACACGAAATATACTAGCACAGGTAGACAAAAATACGGAGGTGAAAACAGCACATTACTTCTCATCACAAGCGGAGTAAACTGGAAAACAGAGGCAGTTCATTGCAAACGTTCCATAGAAATGACAGTAATCTCATGCACTGGTCCATGCAGGATAGTGCTGGAGCTCAGAAACTTGATGGTCCCCTTCCTTCCTCCAGACTAGTAGCATCTCCAGACTAGTAGTAGCACCACAGCAATGAGCCATGGCAACTGCTACAGTCAAACTGACCAACAAACCAGCTAGACTCAGTCTCCGAGGGAGCCTGCAAAAGTTGTTTCAGAGCTCAGTAATTAGTAAATAAACAAATGAATCCCTAAACAAAATACAGTGCGTCCAGGTGCGTTGCGCAATAATTATTTTCCTCTGCTAGCTTCAGCCAACCTAAGAACACATACCTAAAACTTAATAGTCTATTCATGAAACAAGGACATGAAGGCTGGGACCACCCAGAATACTAAAATTCAGTACAAAGAGGAAGGGAAGATGCTGGGATTTCATCGCAATCCAGAAGTCTTTCCTTGCGTTGTCTGTATGGGCTTGGAAGGTAACTAATCCTGATAGACGCTCTATGGGAAAACACCTGGGGAGATGCTCTAAGACACCGGGTAGCAGCAAGGCAGCAGGTAAGTGCCACCACCAGTGCTCGCACTCCCACGGGCACAGAGCAGGAAGGGTAGGAACGTGACCTTGTCCTCACTTCTGCTCCAGACAGCAAAGCTGAACTGACGTAAAGAGCATCCTACCTCCCTATGAGAGCCATGGAGCTACCATCCTCTTGTAAAATCCTTGGAAGAAATTTTGGCTGAATCAACCAGAGTTTCTCTGGGGGCTGCAATGCACTTTCTACTCCCAACACTACGGGTTATGAAACAATGGCCCGGGTTTGAATTTACCTTTTGAGATGGTTGTCAAAAGAGCCTTAGAATAGGATTTAAAAGGGTGGCTGCTGAATTTTCTCTCTCTGCTGTTTATCAGTATTTACACCACACCATTTCTCTCAGTTTCTTTCTACATCTTCACGTCTGTTTTCTGCTGTGCATGTTCCCTTAACGTTCATTTTTCTGGGTGACATAACCACTAAAATCTATTTCTCTTATAAGTACCCCTTTTCTTTAATTAGCTTAGTTACCTTTCCTGGACGTTTCATCTGTCATGACCTTTTAGAGATGAGGTAAATACACTAAGCATGTTATTAAAGGCAAAGGCATACCATTTAATTAACGAGAAAAATAAGTTTTCAATATGATTCTCTGTACTTTTCCTAATGCCTATTTTTGCTGTCCCTGCTATGCTTATTGAAGATACGCTTATTGATTTGTTTGAAATTATTCCTAAATATTTCCCTTGAGAGGTTATACTAATTCTATACATTTTAAATGTGATTGAAAAGCTTAAATTCTTCCTTTCCTTTCAAAAAGCTAATGTCACAATGGCATAAAATGTAAATCATCTGGCAACAGCCTGTAGGGAATTCTGCCTGCCATGATTTCTCCTTTTTTCCTTTGTTATTTCTATTTTCCCTGCCTTACTTGCTTAACCTAATTAATGTGCATTTCCATCCAGTGTTGAAACCCCTTCATTTGTCGGGGTTTTATGTGTGTACATATATGCTTATGTGTGTGTATATACATACATTGGACTGCATTTGTGTCGCTCTCAAGCGCTTACTGTGGCTTCCCAACTCTTCGTCTGCTTTAATTTGTCATCACAGCCAAAGTTTCAGCCCCGCTTTAGTAAAGTCTGTATCAGATTGGTTTCATTTCAGAAGGAAGCCAGAACCAAATGTTCACCTGAAAATCATTTAAAAGGCTTCTGAACGTAGCAGGTTAGAGGAACATAATGAACCCTTACAAAATCCAAACCAGTTGCACCCACCAGGTATAGTTCATATTGACAATTAACAACTCTATTTTTAATGATTTTCTTATTGATTTTTTTTTCTGGTGTTCAAATATGGTTCACTGGTCTGTCATTTCTATGAACTATCTTTGCCACCTTTTTTTTTTCTCTTTCTAGTACCTTTTTGGCCATCCTCCAGTATCATTGCCATCCATAGTGGCAAATTATATATTTTAATAATATTTTAGTTATTTCATTTTTAAGTTCTTTAGTATTCTTGGATTTATATTAGTCCTGGTGTTGCACTACGGTTTATTATCTTGATTTGCCATCACCTCTTTTTTATTCGTCTGTTTCTGACCATTCTTCGGTTTCGTCACCTAAAAAATGTAAACCCAGGGCAGGCATTTCCTCATCGCCCACAAGAGAGAAGATAGACACTGAAAAATGAAGTTCTGTGAAGCCTTTTATACTCCTTGTCTTTCCTGTCTGCTGAAACCTCTGGCCATACCTTGGCCATTCTTCGCTTATTGTATGTCTAAATGCTTGTATAATTACTTGCTTAATACTCCTGTCAGCTCAGCGTAGTGAGCATTCGTCCATTCACAAGTTAGACTCCCCACATGCCGGCGCAATGCTGCTTTACCCTACAGGTAGGTCATGATTTAGTGGCAGCTACTTCAGCTCTGGATCTGCCTTGAACAAAAGTTTTCCACAAAATCCGCCTGGCAATACCGGTAGTGGTGCGCGTGAGTCCACGGGCAACAAAGCGAGCAATCACAAGACATACACATTTAGAAATTGAACGGTGAGTTAAGAGCCATAAATCACTTAAGTGCAAGTGATATCACCCCCTACATTTTCTTAGATACAGGCAAAATGTTATCGCATTCATCTCTTCTTGTATTAAAAACTTTGAGATAACAAAATTTACAAAACTTTCAGACGCAGATCTTACTGGCAATATAATATATATAACCTCTCATTTCCCAGAGGAGCTTAATTACAGTGTTCTCCAGTGAAAAAGGTTGAATGAGTTTCATCCTAGGCTCAAGTAGGTCATTTAATAAAAATTGTCCTTCCAAGTCTATACAGAATATTGATATCTGAAAAAAGTATTTACTTGAGGTTAAATCTAACATAGATCAGATTTGTAAAGTAAAATGTTCCCTACAGCTAGCCCCTTAACTTGAAAAGTATCTTCATATACAACTAAATGGTTCAAGCCCCACAATTCAATTTCAACAACTAGCTTTAATCCCTGCAGACGTGTGTAATAACTGTCAGGTTTTGCAGCTTGCAGAATTATTGAATAAGCAGTTAGAAGCCTGTACAACTACCTGTGATAAAGTTGATCATCACTAAGAAAACCCATTTGCATCCAGAAGAATGCTCAGTGTAGCAAGTCTTTCCTGGATATTGGCAACACCTATCTGGATATTTTATGTTTATAAACCATTAAAAAATACCTCGCTAGTGGAAAGGTAAGGTTTTGAGGCGCATCTGTTTAAACAGAACAAAAAGGTAATTTAACTCCAGGATCGTTTTCAGTGCTGCTGTAGGACAATGCAAACAACTCATATGCAGCAGCAAGTATCTCCTGAGTTTTCTGAAGTCAGAGAGGTCTCTGGCAGGTTTAAAATGACATATACAAGATCAAAACATCTTTTACGTCCTGGAAAGCTCTACTAATTTTGGAGGCTTTGTTGATCAGGGTCAACCTACTCCACAAGGAACAAAAGATTCCTGTGATGCTCTGCGGTACATGGGAGGCTGTAGAATCTGGTAGGATCCTCCTGGAGAGTGTTTCCTGCCACTCTGTCTTATGATCTTTCTCCCCCTCTACCTCATTTATATCTATCTTCAACATTTGCCCTGCTTATTTTGTTCCTCTTTTACCAGCAAACTCTCAACAGGTGTATCCTGCATATGGGGAAAGACCAGGACCCAAATAGCTTCCTTCAGACCAAAACCAACAGCTGCTGGCTGCCTCCTTTTAACAGCAGACCAAAACTCATGGTTCAATGTCAGCCAATTTTAATTTATTTCTGTAGTGTAAAATGAAATTTGAATCATTAACTCCCACATTCGTCCAGCACTAGCACTAGCCTTCTCAGAGGGGCTTGTGTTCATGATAAGCCCGCTCTACGTGGAGTCTTTCTGTGTATGTATGTGTGTAGTCTCTATGGATTGTGTCTCCTTTCTGTCTAGACCATTGAACAAGAACAGTGGTGATCACCCCACAAGATAGTGAAAGAAGCAGTCTCCATAAGAAGATCAGAAGAAGCCCCATTACCCTGTATCGATGCCTAACAGCCCCTTTTAGCGCCAACCTGCTAGCAAATGCCTGCTTATTTCTTCACTGGTCATGGAGCTACGGGGCCACAGAAACAACACATGTAGAAGAAAATCAGGGCTGAAGTGTCTGGGATGGAGTCCCTGCCCTGCTGCATCACGACTGAATCCAGTGGAGCTTCACTGACAAGAGGCTGAGGGTAAGACCCTGAAGAACCAAGTTCACTGTCACCTCAGTCTTCTCGGCAAAGGTTCACAGCAGCGTGAAAATTAAACCGGGAGGTTTTAGTTTGGATCACTGGAAAGGTTTGGGCTTTCAAGCCACAAGCCTGGCCTGTACCAGGGGATGGAACTGAATCTGTCACCCTGTCTCATTATGCGCATGGGATGGATATATCACTAGTAG
Organism: Arenaria interpres; assembly: GCA_013399435.1. Classification (NCBI taxonomy): domain Eukaryota; kingdom Metazoa; phylum Chordata; class Aves; order Charadriiformes; family Scolopacidae; genus Arenaria; species Arenaria interpres. Next base: position 5,102 of record VXAK01009671.1, on the reverse strand, counting down.
GTTTTGTGGTGGTGCTGCTCCACCCTATTAAATGTTTCTAAAGTAACGTTAACAGTTTCTAGTTTTGCAGAAGCAGCACTTTAAAATGCTCCCTCTTTAAAAACTTTCTCTCTTTGGCTCATGCTTCTTTGGAAATTTCTAGCTTAACGTTGTTACCAAGAAGTCTCAGATCCTCCTCTCCCTGTGCCTCTCTCACGCACACACACACACACACACGTGTGGAGATGGCGCCTTGCATATGGCCGCTTTAACATTTTTAAATTTCAGGACAGAGTTATTCTCTTTATTCATGAACACTTCGTTGAACGCCTGCATTAAGAGTTGCCAACTAAACCGGGTTTTGTTCCATCTGCTGTGACCGTTTTCCAGCACTCTCTGCCTGATTCACCGGCATCTCTCCTCACCGAGTCCATCGGGAGGTCTGCAAACGGCAGGGCAGAGGCTGGGGGTAACTGGGGGGAGACAGAGCTCTGCAGACCTGAACAGGGGCGAAGGAAAACGTGGTGGGCACTTAAAACGGGAGGGATAGGGCAGCTTCTGAGCCTGGAAGGTGCATTTAAGGGGGACTGTAAACTACCACAGAATTGTGCCTTGGGATAAATTATAGCTCACCCTCAGCATCACCTTTCTGTGGTACTTACTGCCATTATGTGCTGGCAGTTCAGTAGGCTACAGAGCTACCAATATATATTTGACAAACCCTTTTATTCAATTTTTATATCGATGGGGATACGAAAATGGGGAGAAACGCAATGAAGCAAAGCTGCATATTTTCAGATTGCTATAAAATGCCCTAAAATAATGAACGATTTAAAACACAAGATGATTTAAAGCATAAGCTATTTTTACCATGATCTATTTCTTCTGTTGTTCATAAGCAAAGTCATTTATATAAAACCAAAGAAACCAAATAATAAATTCACACGTCCGTCTACTGTTCTTCACCACTAAAAGAACAAGATGTGGGCTGGGATATAGCCTGTTCCGTAGAACTGGCTGGCCTGTAATTTTAAGCCCTAAATCCTGTAATCAGGTTCAGTAGTACAGCCCTGCGCCTGCAGAGAGTCTCACTGGTCTGCTAGCAGCAATCCAAGAGGTACCAGATCCTCCTGGAGGATCTAAAGATTTAACTAAACTGAACAAAATTTGGGTTCTGAATGGAAGTTCATTCCATGCTTCTAGTTGAAATATATAAAAGAAGACATAGGAAAATTCATACATTACCAGACTTGTGATTTCATTAAAGTCATTTCACATTAATAATACATAAAAGCAATCTGAACTTGGCCTTTGAGGTTATATTCTATTAGTTTGCTAATGCCATGTAAATTCTGTATTTGAAAGGTATCCTGCAGTCATCTTGGCCCTTCGTTTTTAAAGGAAAGTTCTACTTAGAATCCAATGATACAGCTTGAGACATTATTTTATGACATACTTCTGAATTAAGACTGATCTTAGGAGCCATGTTTGTGTCTATGGACAACATCAAGCAAGAGAAAAAAAAGTGGTGAAAAGAAATTTGTTTTCAAGTTGCCAATTGATAAGTAATTTCAGTTAAAGAACTATACAGAAAATACCCAGAAAAAAAAAAACAAAAAAACCAAACATAAAAAGCATGTATACGGTTAGAAAAGGTATAGTACTAGAAATATTAGTTCCACACGTCCTCATGGATTGTGAGTACCATTAGAAGGCGATACTGTCAGCCATTTGGCATATTTGTTGGCCTCACACATTTACACAGTGCGTTTAGGCGAGGCATAATTTCACCACTTTCATAAAGCGCATCTTGGGTTTGATGAAAGAAAACCTACAGCACTAACAGTAGCAATCTGAAAAGTTGCAGAAGTGAGATACTGGCTGGGTGGCATGTACGAATACCTTGCTGTGCTCTGTCCCGCTCTGGACCTAAAATGGCTGTTTTGCAGGGGATGTTGTTGCCTGGTGACCAAAAGTGCATCTCCTAGGCCACAGAGGGATGTGAACATGCAGAAATTGATTTGTTCCTGTTGCTCTTGAGGAGACCATACCCGTAAAATAGATTAATCCAGCACATAATCATCTATGCATTCTCCTTGCTGGCATGCTTAAACTTGATATTGAAGATAGGCCTGTGATTTTGAGCTACTTACCAGACAGGCAAGGGGAAAACAGAATAATACTTCGTGTGCTAATGCCCACAGAATATGAAAGTAGACCAAGCCTCAGCTACTGTGAGACTGCAAGACACCCCTGCTTCAATTAAGTCTGTGTTGTACATCTAGCCTGTTCCGGTGCAACCTCCCAGTTGCTATCAGGCTCTCTTTCTTTCATTAGAATCAAGTAGTTAATTAGCCCCAGCCTGTCCTCTCTCCTTCTCTCTTTCCCTTTAACGCAGCAGTAATGATGTCTAATTACCAGCAGCAGTGGATTACAGCACCATCAGGAGCAAATCTCTCTGGCTGACAGCAAAGCTGAGCAGCAAATCTTAAAGCTTCAAGGAGAGAATAATTCCTAATGAAGTATTTGAATATTTGCTTATTTTTGACTAGCTTGTGACTGTAGAGTCCAACTTGTAATTTCATCCATCCTGTTACTGCAGAGGGAGTGCTTATGCTGCCAACAGTGATTAATTTTAAATTGAAATTGCTTTTACCTATGGTGAGATCAAGTGCTGGACAAGAAGAGGGAGAGGATGAGGGAGAGATTCACCATTTGGGAATCTGTTACTGTTTGTGGCTCTCTCTGCAGACTGGACAAGCTCAGCTGTATGGGATAACAACTAGAGAGGGAAAAACGAAACAGTGAGGATGTTTCTTAATGTTCATAAACTAATAAACTCTTAAATTATTAGTAAGAGCTAAAGAAACGAGAGAATGGGCTTTTAAGGCTTACCAACAATTACTGTCTGATGAAAATCTGATCTCTCCCCTTATAACTTATCATTCCTGGCTGGGTGAAATCCTAGGCCTTTTGAAGTCAATAGGAGCTTTGCCATTGGCTTTCTCCGGGCCAGGGGCTGCATCCCTGTTCTGTCAACCGGGTTGTTTCTGAGCCTTCAGTGCCTGACAGGCACTGCCCCTGCCCTGGCAATAGCTCATACAAACCATTGCCACCCCACAAGCCTACTTAAATACTCCTCTGCCTTTTGTGATGGGGTAGTGACACCAGATTCATGGGTTTAGGAGGGGGGCAGTGTTTGTTTCTCAGAGCTGAATGTTGTATGAGCGCTGAGTATCACCTTTTCTCATTTGTGTTGGACAACAGATTCCCGTTGTCCAGCAGGAGGAAATTTTACATACATGCATGACCTTTCCTCCAAGGGTTTATATGTCATTGTTCCAGTAATGTTCAGATATCCAGCAAGTGCTTACAGATAGCTCATGATAACTCTCCTTTCTTGATTTAATTGGCAGGCATCCTTGTTCTATTAGGATGCCCGCTTGGTTGCTTCTATATGAATATAAATACATGTATAGGGCCATACAGAGACATTCACAGTTGGGAGTATGATTCCCCCAAATGAACAAAGGTAAGACCAGCAAGGCACTCACGCTCTGACTGAAATCTCTGAAGGAAAGAAAAATGAGAAAAAAATGTATTTGATCTGAAAAGAAAATAGAAGAGGGGATGCAAGGTGGGACTCCAGGCTTTCATGGCCTAGCAGAGGTGAGAGAAAACAGACAAGCTGGTCATCACTGAGTGTTGTGTTTCAGGCGCCCAGAATATAACTTGATTTTTAAATTCCATTGTGTAAAATTAAGCTAAGCCTTTTTATTTAGTAGCGTAGACAATGTAGTTTTAAAAAATACTGAATTTGCTTGCAGTTTTGAACTTGCAGTGAAAGGGATAGTCTTAGGAATAAAGGCTCTTACCTATGGGCTCTCCAAAATTATTATTTCAGTAAGCAGAGGAGATGTTAAAAAATACCGACCTAATTGGAGACTTCTGCTTTAGAGATCATTTTTTTTTATAAATTGTATCTACGGTACCCTCTGGGGTCAGAGATTCACAACCAGTCACCTGACGCGAGAACGGAAAACGGCCAAATTACTTGAATCTATCGGCAGACCTAGAACGCCTTGGCGAATAAAAACCATAGAGAGGGGAACAAACTCCGTCCGGAGCTTCTCTTTCACTTTCAATCCTCGTATTTGTAAACTCCTTGAAATTAATTTCCCACCTCTGCCTCCCTGCAGCCAGGACAGCGGGGATGACAAGGGGGCAAAATACAAGCCGCCCCCCCGGGAATGCCCAGGTTTATGACTTCAGCGAGGCAGAGAGAGGCAGATTTCCCCGGCAGCCTACGTCACAACCCAACCCAGAATACTTTCCAAGAAGCCCCCTTTGCTGCGCCACCCAGCAACCTTCCCGTTAGGTCAGAATAAGCTGCCACTCCACGAAATTAAAAAAAAAAAAAAAAAAGAAAAAAAAAAAAGAGAGAGAGAGAGAGAAAATTGCTCATCAAAGCCAAATGTCCAGGCAGGAATATTTTTAATTGCCGGGTTTCCTTTCTCAGCTCCCCCTCCCTGCCCGCCCCACGCACAGACAAAAGAAGCTTAGCGTGTGTGACCCAGAGCATAAGAAGTAAGAATAATGATACATGAAGAGAGTTCAATAGGCGAAAAAAACCTACTTGCAGCCAACAGTCCCCATCTTCTTAAATAGGAAAATCTGTCGCTTCTGCCACCACCAAGCATAATAGCCCTCCCGCTGCCAGACCTGCGCCGAGCCCCGCAGCTCCCGCGCCCGCCGGGGGATGCCACGCTACCCCGGCGCATCACACCGAGTGTTTTCAAGCCTTATGGCTGCGAGAATCGCGCAACCCTCCGAAAGAGGAAGGCGAAAAGAACACCCTTCCCTCCGGTCAGGCGGAACCCCCTCCGCTTCTCCCTTTGTTGAGCATCCTCTCTCTCCCTCCCTCTCTCTCTCTCTC
>VXAK01009669.1:9222-19524 GCA_013399435.1 Arenaria interpres | reverse complement strand
CCCACCCACCCACCGGGGGGGTTTCCCGGTGCCGAACACCCCGCGGGCCGGACTTTGCTGTGGTTGGGTTGTGGCCACCTGAGGAGAACCTTGGTTGCCGTTAATTGCTGCCTTGGAAAAGCAACTTGTGGCCTCGCAGAGGACACGGCCACAGGAGGCTGCACTGCCCAGGAGTTTTGGAGATACTTCTGTGGAGCTGCAGGAGAAGCTCCACGTGCTCCTGTTTGTGAGCATCAACCAGCAGTAGGCATCACAGAACGGTTTGGGTTGGAAGGGAACTTAAAAGACCACCCAGTCCCACCCCTCCGCCATGGGCAGGGACACCTCCCACCACACCAGGTGGCTCCAAGCCCCCTCCAACTTGGCCTTGAACCCCTCCAGGGATGGGGCAGCCACAGCTTCTCTGGGCAACCTGGGCCAGGCTCTCACCACCCTCACACCAAAGAAGTTGGCCCCGCTCCAACAGCGTTGCAAAAGGACCCCCATGATGTTCGGTTCCATGGTTTCCTGCAGCCCCATGGTGTGACCCACTGTTGGGTCTGGCTGGTGGGGTAGGCACCATGGGGTGCTGCTCAGGTGGGGTGGGTTTTTTTTTTTGGCCAGGACCTATTTCTGATGATTCTTTGAGGTTGGGGGGGGAGAAAGAAAAATAGCTCCTTTCTTGGCAGTAGACACCAACGCACCCCCTGGATGTTTTCGATGCCCCACTTGGCTGGGGGATGTCTCACCCCCTCCATCATCCGCGGAGAGGGGAATAGGGAGGTGGTGGAGCTGCCTGTGGTCCTCAAAGCCACCACCCTGGAGCTCGCGGTCTCAAATCTGTTCGCTTTCTTGAGGAGAATATTTCCTTGTAAGTGCCTTTTTCACAGCAAGTCTTGGGAGGAGCTCAGGGAATATTTAAATCCACTTCATTTGGGTCTCAGGACGGTTTTTGGGCTGCACCAAGAGACCTCAAGCATAAAAACCTCAGGAAGGAGGGAGCCGTAACCTCGGTCTTTCTAGATGTCCATCAACCATCTGAGATCCCAACCCCTCCGACGCCTTTGATTCAGCAGAACAAGCAGCCCCGCGGTTCCTTCTCCCTTGCGTAAGACGGACACGGGCTTGTTTTAAAAAAAACCCCTCCGTTTCTCCTCAATTTTGGTGGAGTGAATTTATTTTTCCAGCCTCGGGAGCGCTTGTGATGGGTGAGTAACCCGCCTGGAATTTTACTCACGGAACCACTTGCCACCACCGGGCATCATCAGGAGCCACCGGCTGGATAAAGAATAAATAATTTGAATTCTTAATTATTTTTTTTTTTTATTTCAAGGTGAAGTTTTAAACTTGAATATTTATTTCTTTTTTTTTTTTCCTTTTCAGCTCCTGAAGTTTTCCCTCCGGAAGGGACCTCTGGAGATCATCTAGTCCAACCCCCTGCCAAAGCAGGTCCACCTAAAGCAGGAACATGTCCAGGCTCTTCCTGCTCAGCTCTCCGCGGGGATCGAACTTGCCCCTGGGGACACCAGGTAAAAAAAAAAAAGAAAAATAAATCCCTTTTGTGCTTTTCTTTCATTTCTGCAAGCGGTCGGGCTCGGGAATCTTCTCCCTCCTTGGAATTGAAACTCCCTTCTCCAGGTCTAGTGAGGATGAGGGCGATGCTTCCCTTGGGATGAGACCACCGATGATGCATCAAGACTTGGGAGCCGAGCTCACTTTTTGGGTTGGAATGGTTAAAATGGAGATTTTGGGGGAAAACTCACCTGTGGGTGAGTGTCCCAGGAACTCCCCTTGGGGTTTGTGTCCCGGGAAGGAGCTCCCTGCCCACGGACACCTCCTGAGCCCCATCCTGGGACATGTCTGCTCCCTGGAGCTACTGGGACAACCAGTTGCCAGTGACGTGGGGAGGACTTTTGGTGGCTCCAGGAAAGGCTCTGGAAGCAGGTGGCAGGGGTGGTGGGACATGAGGGGACAAGCACTCAGCTCCATCACGACAGGCAGGGTTCAGGCTGGTGGGATCCCATACTGGTGTCCCACAGCTCCTCTCCCAAAACAAGCCTAAAAGTGGTATAAACAACAATAAAAAAAGAACACTTAGGGCTTTTTTTCCCCAAAAATGTCCTCGCCCCAATTTTTTTCCGGAGTTGGAGTGCATTTCCAAGAGCTGCTTGGGTAAAATTGAAAATAAATCAACAGAAAAGGAGTTGAAGGAGATGGAGGTGCAGGTCGTTGCAAGGAAAACAAATGGTTTTGGGGCCGAGGGGCTGTAGGACATCCCTCCCGGTGAGACCGGCAGGAGACAGCTCCGTGGGATGAAACACGGGGTGGGGAATGTGAGGGATGGGGAGAGGAGGAATGAAAAGCTGCCGAAAATAAAAGGAAAGGCTGAGTTTTCTTCTCTGAAGGGAACGCTTTGAGGAGGAGCGATGAGAAGGCGGATGCTGAGGGCGGGTGGGGGCTGCCCAAAATCAGGGAAAGAGGGAAATTGGGGCGTCAACCAACCGCGTGTCCGTAATTCAAGAGGAAAAAATATTAAATATGGATGAAGTCGATTGTGGGGAGCTCAGGAGCACCCAGAGGGGATCACAGAATTATTTTGGTTGGGAGAGACCTTTCAGATCACCGAGTCCAACCATCAACCCAACACTGACAAAGCCATCACTAACCCATGTCCCTCAGCACCACATCTGCCCGGCTTTTAAATACCTCCAGGGATGGAGACTCCACCACTGCCCTGGGCAGCCTCTTCCAAGGCTTGATGACCCCTTCTGTGAAGAAATTTTTCCCAATCTCCATCCTAAACCCCCCCTGGAGCAACTTGAGGCCGTTTCCTCTTGTCCCATCGCCTGTTCCTTGGGATGCTCTGTAACTGCTTCCTCAGGGTCTGCTCCACCAACCCGTGCTGACCTGAGCATGGTATTTCGGTGGCATGTCCCCTCCACCTGCTACTGCTCTGGGCTGCCTGGATGTCCCCACCCACAGCCACCCTTTCTCACCTCTGCCACTGCCTACTTGGTGTCCTTGGTCACGTCCCTGCACCCTCACAAGCCTGGTGTCTCCAGTGGTGGTTGGGGCTCTCCTGGCACGGGACAGGCACCTCTGAAGCCACCCTGGGCCAACAAGCGCTGCAGTGATATCCTGGTGGCTGCAGCACTGTCCCACCTCATATTTGTACCCCATGCCTGGGTGAACAGGGCCTCTGTGGTGCCCAAGGGGCTGGGGACATCCCCTGTCCCCATGTCAAACTCCTGCCTATTCTGTTTGTGTTCCCATGGGAGCACTGGGGTTTTGGGACTATTGGACACCTTGGAGCCTCCAGGGTGGGTGCCAGGAGATCATAGCACCATGGAATGGTTCGGGTTGGAAGAGACCTTCAAGATCATCCAGTTCCAACCCCCTGCCCTGGGCAGGGACACCTCCCACCAGACCAGGTTGCTCCAAGCCCCCTCCAACCTGGCGTTGAACCCCTCCAGGGATGGGGCAGGCACAGCTTCTCTGGGCAACCTGGGCCAGGCTCTCACCACCCTCCCAGCAGGGAAGTTCTTCCCCACATCTCATCTCCAGCTCCCCTCTTTCAGTGTCAACCCCTTCCCCCTTGTCCCGTGGCTCCCCGCCCTGATCCAGAGTCCCTCCCCAGCTTTCCTGGAGCCCCTTCAGATCCTGGAAGGGACTCCAAGGTCCCCCCGGAGCCTTCTCTTCTCCAGGCTGGAGAACCCCAACTCACTCGGCCTGTCCTCACAGCACAGGGGCTCCATCCATGGATCATCTCCGTGGCCTCCTCTGGGCCCCGCTCCAACATGTCCACGTCCTTCTGCTGTTGAGGACTCCAGAGCTCGACTCACCACACCGCGGTGGGTGGTATTTCACTCATTTATTTGGAGTTTTGAAGCCTGGCGCCTGCAGGAGGGGATGGAGCAGAGTTCCCGTGAGCACAATAAACACACACAAAGACACCATTTCCATTAACACAAGCACCCACAAAGCTGTGTCCCACCAGCTTAAGACGGGCCGGTACCCACGTGCCTGGACGCTGCACTTGGATTTGGGGTCAATGCTGGTTGCACCCAAGTATCTGAGATAGGGGACTGGGAGAAGAGGACCTTCCAAAATCCCAGCCCTGCCCGCAGAACGGGTTGAAGACCAGTTTTTCAGCCCAAAACAAGGGTGAAATCTCTCCCCTGAATGAGACAAAGGCGGCCAAGACTCGAATCTTTACCTTTTTTAATCAAAAACATACTCTGTTACAGAATTTCAGGAAAGTTAACTACAGTATATTATCCACAAACTAGGTCTAATGAAAAACATACAGTAAAGCTACAAAGGAACTACTGGGAATTCTGGTGACCGCTTATCAAAAGGCAATGGCTACAAGAAGAAACGCTGAACCAGGCTTTCATGCTCGGAAAAAACAAAAAAAAAAGGAAAAAAACACCCCAAAAACCCCCTTCTGGCGGCGAGTTTTTGGGGGTTACGGGGAGTTGGCAGCTCTCCATCCAGCCGAGTCACAACTTAGTAGCGCTACCAAATTTCCACCAAAAAAAAAACCCAAACCAAAACCCCGAAAGACACAGTAAAAAGGTGCCGGAGCAAGAAAGCGCAAAGGTCATCTCGAAAGAATGATGTCCTGTAAATTTAGGAGCGATGTGTCAACGCACAAGGCACAACAGCAGCGCCAAAACCTCCGGAGGTTTTTGTGGGCAGAGAGGTTCTGCTCTCCATCAGGTCTCACCGAGTGAGGCCCATCAGTCCTTGGGGACCTCAGCGGCATCCTTTGACTCGCCACGGTGGCACCTCCCAGAAACACACCATCAAGAAGAACAAGAGAGACACCATCGTTTTGGAGGTGGATGATGCAACAATTCAGCATCCAGCTCCCACACAACCAGTGGAGAAGTGGTTTCCACTGGTTTCATCTCCCTGTCCAGGACCAAAGTGATGAGCGCCCACATCAAGGGTGGCAGCGACCACCGTGGTGCTCATCAATAGGGCCAATGCCCTACAACAGGCAACTCCATCCCAAGAACAGCACCGTGGTCCTCAAAAACCCGTTACCAGGCATGGAAACACCAGCAGCAGCAGGACCAGGCGAAACCGGAGCTTTAAAAAATATAAAATGAAGTAACCTCTCCAAAATCGCGTCCGTAACAACACCTGACAACTAAGATTCTCGTCATTTCATAGAGCAGATGTTACGTAGTGTGGGGCCTGGGAGAAGGAAAGAGGATTTCTCACAAATGAAGTCTGAAGCCCACTTAGAGGAAGAAGAACCATCTGGCCAGCTTTAACTGGTCACGTTGAAGAAGGGACCAGCCACCCCAGTCACTCCGCGCAGCAGAGTTTTAAAAAAAAAACCCAGCGAATCAAGGAGACAGCCCTTTCTAAAGCGTTTACTCTTCCAAGAAGAGATTAAAGATGTCTCAACTAAAGACCACCATCAAGACGTAAGCAACGTTTGAAGGGCCCAGAGGCAGAAGCCCCCACCCTGCTTACACTGGCACAGGAAATGTTTCCGTGGTTCCCAGTAGAAGAATTGAGGCAGTCGTTCCTGAGCTACGCCGAGAGAACGCTGTCGTCTTTGGAAGTGTCACGAGAAGATGGTCTACAAGGTAAGGCACAGGAGTTGGACACAGGACTACTGCTGCTACCGACCTGCGTGGTGACTAGGGGAGCCCATCCTCTTCTTCGCCCTGGAGGTCCCTCTCTCCATGAACCAGCCAGATGTTCCTCTGGTTCTTCTCTCCATGAACCAGCCAGATGTTCCTCTGGTCCTTCTCTCCATGAACCAGCCAGATGTTCCTCTGGTCCCTCTCTCCATGAACCTTCCCAGGTCTTCAGTCCACCAGAGCCCTTAACGAAGTGATTTATATCAGAATCCAGGTCCCTAAATTCATCATTATCAAGCCCAGAAAAGCAACGTTAAGGAGAACCGTTTCTTAGTGGTTTTTCCTCCTTCCGAGGGATTCCCGGTGGAATTGTTTTAAGGATTTCCAAACCGGCGACGAAGGTTTTTCCTCTCCTACGTCTCCACCGCGTCAACTTTAAACGCCCTGGGATTTCGAAAGGAACAATAAGGCGGCTAAAGCCGGCTGAGCCTTCCGGAGCTGATCCTGGCTCTCCAGTGCACCCAGTGAAATCCCAAAGTCCTCCAGCACAATGCCGGTTTTGAGGAGCGCGTAATCGAGGGTGAGAAAACGCAGGGGTAATTAATTCCGTCGACAGAACCAAGCAGGGCAGACGCGGGAAGGGGATGGCGAACGAGATTGATAGATGAAAAAAAACAAAACAAAACCGAACCCACCCCAAAACTTGTTGAATCGGGTGAATTTGAGATATTGGGAGGTGAGGAGGAGACGGGATTCTGGGATTCCCGGCATCGCTGCCCACAGCGCGGAGGGGGACGGTCGCGGCTGTCATTGCTGCAGCTCTTCCCTGAAACCTCCGAAATAAAGACGCCAACGCCGAGCGACTCTCAAAGGTTCAATGTGCTGCTGCTGAAGGGTTTCCAATCGGCTACCCGCTGCCTTTAATGCCTTGTCTCAAGAAATAAAGGTACAAAAATTAAGTTAAAGGCATATAAAAAGCTAAGGATGAGATTCTCTCACTTCGTTCTTTAACGGTTACGGGCGCATCTCGTCAGTAAATGCCATTTTGGTATTTTTTTTGCCCCACGCGAAGTCCAGATTTCTCCTGATGCGGCGCCCGCGATTTCTCGGTTCTGATGAAACCCCGTTGACGTCATTTTGTTGTTCTACCCCGAAGGTTTTGGGCCATCTAAATACTACCATTTGCTGTAGGTAGAGACTTCAGAAGACTTGCAAAACATCTGCAAAAAAATGAAGAGCTGAATTTTTTCAGGCTGTAATGCAGGCAAGAACACCAAGGGGCAGAAGCAATCTCGCGTTATTTTATCCAAGTTCGGCACAATCGAAACAGAACTTTCCTGTCAAGTAGCCGTACGCAGATCAGTCACCCACCATGAGGAGCACAGGGAAAACCACAAAGGAAAATGGGGACTGAACTCGTGGATTCCTAATCAAATGAAGTCCGTTACAAGCAATTCATGGGTCAGAAGGCTCCACGCTTCCCAAAAGCCGAGGCACCGCGATCCCGGCGTAAGAGCAGGGCAGACAATTCACAAGGGAGGTTGCCAAGACCAAAGTGTAGTTGAGGCTTTTCATTTCTTCCCCCAGAGCAGGTTTTCTGTTGTAGACGGAGCAGAACGGACGCAAATAAGCTTCTCGGAGGATGTAGGTAGAATCCTCTACTGAAAGTGCTCCTCAAGAACCCTAAGAAGCTCATTTTTGGGACAAACTAGATCGTTAGGAGAGAAAGGAAAACGAAAAAGGTTTTAAACTAAAGGTCTTGAGAAAAGCAATCACCGTTTTTTTTTTTTTTCCAAACATCAAGAAGCTGCCGCGTAAGAGGGGGAAAAAAAGCGATCTCATCAGAAGTTAAATCTGAAGAAGGCAATCCTGTTGATGAAAACAGGGAGAAAACTCAACCATTTCCGACCATCGCTCCGAAAATCACATCTCCTGTGGCAGAAACGACGACCGCTGACTTCTCCGTGAGAATTTCGGTGTACGAGGGACGCGATACCTAAACGCTGCATGTCCCAGCCCTCGAGGCATTCCTGAAACTGCGCTAAAACCTTGGTGAAAAGCTTCTGAAGAACCTCTTCCAAGACTTCTACTGATGTTAAGCGCTACGACCGCACAGGCGGGTCGGCTCCGTGAAGTGTTGCAGTGCTTGGAGAACTTCAGTTGGAGACTTGAAGGACCTCAGTTGGAGCCCACGTATGTCTCTGCCTGTCGAACTAAGCTCCAACTCCCTGGAAAATCAGGAATTCCTGCTTCTTCTCCGTATCCCATCCAATAGCCCCAAAAAGAGACATCCTCGGACGTGCTTTTATCGAAAGTAAAAAAAAAAATTGGGACTTGCTTCCCGGCAGGTTGAAACCAAGAAAAATTCCTACCGCTATCGGCTGCTGCTGCTGGTCTTGCGAAGGAAAAAAATAATCCATCACTCAAAAAAAATAAAAATCAATGGTTTCGAGGTGCAGAATTACATAATAGAAGCAAACTAAATTTATAAAAAAATCAGGGTTTTCATAATTTTATTTATACTATTAACTAGAGAGAAAGCATACATATTGTATCTGTCATACAGTCAATACATCGTTGGTTTTGTTGGTTGGTTTGTTTGGGGTTTTTTTTCCTACTATAAATTCTCTATACAAAGTCATTGCCAATTGATACGGTCATTGATGGCATAAGGGCTTAAAATAACCGCGAGGTATAAAAACAAGTTTGCCATCTTGCCCTGAGTGGAAATGGTGAACAGATACAAAAAACTGGATCCTAAATATCGATGGAATATCGTACGGGATCGATTTAACGGCGTTACGCGAGTAAAAAAAAGCCGTGCATCTGGTTTTTGTTGGTTGGTTTGTTTTTTAAATACCTGCCAAGTTTTACTCGAGTAAAATCACAGAAGTCAGTAGGAGTTAGGAAAATACGTTCCTGCCTTTAGGTACTCGTTACGCAAATTCAGTGGCAACTTTGCAGATTGGGTATTTCATGTTATATGTAAATTGAGTGCCAGCACTGAAAGTATCCATTTCCTTTAGTGTTTTTAAAACTCACGTTTGTCTATATAAATAAAAATCTAAGATATCTTTTTTTTTTTTTCATTTTAAAAACTAGTGAAGGAAAAGCCATGTTTCTTTTCCTCGCTATTTTTTAATCGATGCCAACAACGTATGCCTCATCCCTCACTTCTTTTTTTTTTGGCAGCTTCTACGTTTTAATCTGGAAAAAAAAATTGTAACAAGATAGTCAACAAAATCAAGAAGTCTTCTGTTAACTATTGTTCCCTAAAAAGAACATCACAAATCAGTCGGAATTTTAAAGTCGCTATAAGGTAAATGTTCATAACTATTAGAAGGAATTTTCAGATATAAATATATATATAATATATATTCTGCATACAAAAGGCTCCTGTGAGGCTTATCACCGAGATGCCATCGTAGAGAAGGAAAGTTTCGAAGGGAACCAACCCAACGCTGTAAAGTTCTCTAGAAGGCGTTTAACCTTTCACTTTTAAGCCCTGAGCCACGTATCATGACAATTAAGTTCTGAAAAATAACCGAAATCCAAATTCTGCATGTTCAGTTTCTTTCTGCTAAGAGCAAGGCGGCAAACACATTTTTAAAACCTGGTTTTAGAAGATTAAGCAGAAACAAAAGTAAAATATATCTTCAGGTTATAAACAGAATTGTATTTTACAATCCACCATCCTCACGAATATAAGGGCCCACAGCAGTTGCAGCAGAGGGATCTCAGTCTAAAGGTTGTGGGTCTGCGATAGGCATGGTATGAAGAACTTCGTCTAGAAGCTGGAGGGCACGGTGCAAGTGGATCTCGATCCAGCACGGCGTCTCTTTGATGCTCTGTCTTGGGTAATCAGGTCCCCAACCTTTTACAAAACTCATCCTGAGTATGCACAAGCGGCGAAGGTCGTCTACGCCGATTCCAGCAGCGGCTGACAGACCTAAACGGGAGAGGTTTCCAGTTAAGTGCTGACAGACAAGCTCTTTTATCACCTCTTTGTCCAGCCATCCCTGATGGCGTGGCTCTGTCTTCACGTACCATTCCCTCTCACCACAGCCAAAGCCGATCCCTATTCCTAGATCTCTGCTCTAACGAACGCGGCGATTATTTTGCATTTCTTCCTATTCAATACTTTTTTTTTTTTCCATCATTCCGCCATCTTGAAAGGGTGTTGAAATCTAAAAGTCCTTATAATAATAAAGCAGACATGATGAAACCTAGTGCCTTGCGCGATACAACACACGTAAACCTTATTTAGGAAATATCGTAAAAAAAAACACTTATTCTTGAGGTTTGCCAAATGCTGTGTTTTCAAAACCCAACCACTGATCACCTGCAGGAAGCTGGGTTAACAAATTACACTGCTTGCATCTAATAAAATAAAAAGATGAATACAGCTAGCAGACTTCAAATGACAACCTGGCTACGGGAGAAGTTGAATACGTTCCCCCAAAACGCCTTCAGCGATTTATAGGAAAAGCTGGAAAAAGGTGTTTGGCAACACGAGAAATCCAGAGAAGACTCTGGCGTAGAAAGCAGCCTGAGATATGTAAGTATTTAGGGATAATTTCAAGGATCTGGAATTTAGCAGCTAAGGAAACTCTAGCACTGAATAACTTTAAAAAAAATAAAAGGATGGGGAGAAAGGATGGGGAGAAAGGATGGGGAGAAAGGATGGGGAGAAAGGATGGGGAGAAAGGATGGGGAGAAA
>VXAK01009668.1:31793-49219 GCA_013399435.1 Arenaria interpres | reverse complement strand
TTTTCCTGCTTAAGTTCCTACATCATCAGTCTCAATGAATCTTTCCAGTTTAGATAGCAGGCCAATGAAAATTACTTTCTGGATATGGTGTTTCCAAGATACTTAGGATTGTTTCTTCTGGTGTATATTTTTAACTTACTAATGAGAATATCCTGCTATTAGATGGTATTACACGCTTTATAAAAAAATGAAGATATATACAAGACCTAATGCCTCACACATATCAATACAATGCCTTATAACCAAAGGAAATTACAATGTTTTGACATTATTTTTTTCATGATTCTGTACTATCAATCTTCTCACTACTTTTCTGTTAATAAACAGTTTAATTGTTTCATTATTTGTTCCAATCTAATTCATTAGTCCAGCCTCTCATTTTCTCCTCTATCTTAAAATAGGCAACATGCTTCCCGTTTTGCACTTGTTTGGACCTTTATCCATCTCCTACTTCAAAGATGCCCACTGATGACTCAGCTTCAATCACTTCTGTCAAGTAATTTGGGTGAATTTCTTCCAGATTAGCTGATGTGTAAGTACCTGATTTAGAAAGAAGTTGCTGTTCTGATCTTTCCCTTTACTATCACAAGTTCTTTTTCCTTTACCACTGATGTTAGTTGCTTTAAAATTATCACAGCAGAGCTTTTATTTAAGACTGATGTAGAAAAGATATTAACACTCTGACCTTCTAAAAACATTAGCTATCATTTATTTTTCTTCTCATCTGAGAAGAAAGTCAGCTTTTTCCTTCATTTTCCTCTTACTACTAATGCACTTACAGAATCCTTCCCTTTATTCGTTATGTGCCTTGCCAGCTGTGTCAGGTCTTTTGATACTTCAGTTCTATTTCCCTGCTATTTTTTTCATGTTTACACCCTTAATTCTTCGACTCCCCTTCTATTTTCTGTAGAATTCTTTTTCATGATCAAATCATTGAGGAACTCATTATTTAGCCAACTTGGTGCTCCACTAATCTTCTTGGCGGCTTCTTTATTTTAGGATAGCTTTTGCTTTTAGTCTTAATATGTCTTCCTTAAGTAACTGTCAACCCCTCCAGAATTCATTTTCCCCTTAGACATCAGATTTTACCTAGTGATTTTCTGAGCTTACTGAAACTTCAGTTCTACTTCATTTATTCACTATTCTTCTTTTCCAAAAAGGATGTAGTGGACAACTTCATTCTCATTCAGGTCCAGTCCTTAAAGTCTACTTATTTCTTTGATTGTCTTTGGTCAATTATGTCATTAAATAAAATGCAAACAAAAATTGCATCATGCAGTACTGTGCGATTTTCTCTTATCAGAATTATACATTTCTTTACTATTTGCATGATGTGTTTGCCTACTCATAGCAGAATAATATGTCTAATCAATAAGAATAGTCCCAGAGTGTCTCATTTATAAGAATTGCAATGGTGAATGTGCTTCATTCATGAAAACACCTGAAAGCAAAAGTTTTGAAGATTGAGGAGGCTGGGGTGAACTTCCAAGATCAAAAGCATCAGCTCTTCTAGTTTCATATCTGTCACGGAGAGAGTTGGAAAGGACAGAATCTCCCATGAACTATTACCAGTGAGACATGTACTTTGACGGAATTGACACACTTCTTTATGGAATTATTTGCTATTCCTGCTTATTATCTCACATTTTCTAAATCATAGGAAATCACTGTAGTTGGTTACCAGCACAACATTGTTGATTCAGTCAGGAATAGCAAAAGAGCAAGTGAATCCATTGATTTTAAGCCATGAACCCTATCAAACATGTATTTTCCAGATAGAACAAGGAAACAACATGCAAATCAATTAAAATACACAAATACTAGAGTCCATGGTTATGGTAAATGGTTATTTAAGACTATCACTTTAAAAAGCTATTAAAATGATAGTATTTAACTGATCATTTTGTAAGAAGTTCATCTATAGTAAATTGACAGAACTCATAACAAATGTGTTTTTAATAAAGGATGTGTTACACAAAAACTACATAGTACCTTCTTAGTTGAAGTGCAATTCTAGTATCGTGCATGCCACTTAATGTTGTAATTTTCAATAGGAAAGTCTTGGCTGTAGTGCTGTGCTTCCTTCTGTGTTAACGAACACCAACATTAGAACTCAATTAGTAATGACACTAATGTAATTTCATTTGCTCTTACTAGCATGCCCTTCCCACCACACTAAATGACACTGTCACAAAGAAATACTGTATATATTGATGAAGTTCATGGAATAGAATTTCTTTACAGAGAAGAAATTAGGAAGGAGTATTAACTGTATCTTTCTGTTGCCCAAGGAATATGGTAATTATGGTAGAAATGTATGGAATAAAGCAAATTTCCATGCATTTGATGTGATATATGTATACTGTTCACAACATCGGCCAATTGTTGTTTTTTTTTTTTGCTGTATGCAGCTTGAATTTTTCTCCCCTCTTTTTAGAACATCTAAACATAGTTAAGATCAGGACAATAATTAATAAGAAAATAAGCCTTAGAAGAAAATCATTGCTGTTTTAATAAACTGTCATTTAGGAAACTCAATCAGTAAAATTTACATCCCTAATGCTATGTAATTACGGTACTTCTCTTAGAATAGTCTGCTAGGTATGTATATTGTACTAAAAAACTAATAACACAGTATGAGAATGAGAGTGTAATCATTTTTGCATTATCAATACTCAGTTACCTCTCCAAAAAAGGAAGAAACATCCTATTACCAACATTATACTCCTTTTGGAGAAGAATCAGAAATGCTGCTCCTGACTCACCATACACCCCTCCCACCTTCTTAGGGGAAACTGGCACCACCCATCTGAGTACCCAGGCGCTATTGAAGGGTTAAGCGTAACACCCAGGAAAGGGCAGAGGCTAGAGAGTTCGCAATGTATCCGTGTTAACTCTAGTATTACTGAGTATTAGCAAGCTGGATTCTTTGAACTACAAATATAAGTATCATTGCAATTTGATTAATAATAAATATTAGACCGCAAATTCTTAAATTAGACTATGACTAAATTATTTTATCTGTGCATATTCAGCCTACACAAACCGCATGGAGTATTTGGTGTGCTACGCAGCCTTTGACTGCCACCGTACTCAGAAGAAAGTTCTACTGGTAGAGAGATCAGGAATGCAGAAGCAAAAGTTTAAGAAATTGGGGATTAAGCCTCGAGTACTCCAAAGGGCAGGAGTATAAAACTCTGCAGAAGGAGCAAAAACAGTAGAGGCTCTTTTTCAGATTCGTAGAGGTGACGCTCCACACAAGCATTAGACTTCTGAAGTTAATGTGGGCATTAGCAACTCTTTTCTTCTACTTCAGAATGTGGAAGGTAGGTAGCAAAAGAGCAAAAAAAAAAAAAAAGGAAAAAGGGATTACGTTACATGTAAAACATGTAAATTTTGCTGCAAGAATTGGATCATCTTCTTCTGTTTAAAAAAGATTTCCTATATGATGCTCTCCAAGTCATGGAAAACAAGATTTTCCAAGCTGCACTCAGTTTATGTTTCTCTAATATAAGAATGACGTTACACTGAATTAGGTGCTGAATAAGATAAAATGAACCTGGCTTAAAATGCACAGGCTATCAAAATGTCAAGTGGTCTGAAAGAGAACAGGCTCTAGGTATCTCAAGTGGGGAGATAAAATAAAGAACTTACGCATGGAAGTTTAATTACCACATCTCTGAACTTTTAAAGATTCAGTTTTTCAAAGTTGATACTCCCTAATGAAAGCTATTTCAGGTGTGTGCACATCTATACATCTTTAAAAATAATGGTTATTATAGGGGGTTTTTTTGGTTAATATTCATCAAAGCAGACAGCAGAAAAAAAAAATGCAGATAAAAAGAAAGCATGAAACAAGGTAATAATGTTGATTGGTAAAATGGAAAAATGGATAGGCCAGATCCATTTAAACCACCACTTAATTTGGCGTCTCCCAAACTAGGCCAATTAACACAGTTGAGAATCTATTCCAGAGATTAGAGAGAAAGTACCTCAGGTAGCACAGTGGAAGTTTTTCTAATTCAACTGCAACAATTACTGGTGAAGAGCTAATTATCTTGTTTAAAAATCTTTCCTGCAATGCGTATTGAAATTGCCTTTAGCTGGAGAAGTAAAAGCAACTAATAATTACTGCAAAGCAACCAGGTCCAATACCTGGAACCTAAATGAAAAGAAAATGACCACCTGGCACCAGCGTGAATATCACTATTTCATCATCACACAATGCTACTAAGGGAAAGAGAGTTCAGAAACAGAAGAGGGAAAGGAAGGAAATGTTGCATGAAACAATTAAACATTCAGCAAACATCCTAGAAAAAGTAACTGGCTTCTGCTTCAACCTCATTTTGTGGACTGGTTAAAAAAAGTGATACATACATTGGGAAGCTGTGCAGGTTTCTGAAAGGAAATTCACAGTTCCCATTTTCCAGCATGTGATTCAAGTATCACTGCCCTTGCTTCACAATATCAACGGAATTCAATTTTGTTAGAAGTTGCTGTTTTAAAGTGGCAAAAGTTTTCTTTTGTTATTCTGGTATCAGTGTAAATTAAAAATTAATTTGCCCCCTATTTGAAGCAAATCTGGTATACACTAGCTTGGATATTGAAATCCACTAGCAACATAATTAGGCGTGATTATAAGGTACAAGAGGGACGATTCTTTAGAAAATGTACCAGAGTTTTTACATGATTTGTGCAACTGAACATATGCATAAGAACGAACATTATCAAAAGTTTACAGATGATAAAAACTGTGTTTGAGGAAGGGAAATTCATGTACCAGAAAATCACAGCGATTAAGACCTGTAAATACAGTTTTAGTTATATAATACTGCCATGGACTGATGGGGGACGGACCCAAACGCTTCTTGCTCATGCCAGAAATTCAGAAAACCAGAAAATCAAGATTTGAGAGGTTCAGGTTAATTAAGAAAAAGCAGAAACAAAAACCAAAGCCCCAAATCAAAAATTCACAGGGAGGATGGTGCAGCGCTTGGACTAGGCTGCCTTTCAGATAGTGGAATCTCTACTCACAGAGGTTTCCGAACCTTTGGTAGACAAAGCTATTGACCTTATCCAGCAGTAGGCCAATAATTGTTCTTCTTCAAGTGGAAAGCTGGCCTTGATGACCTGTGGGGGTGCAATCCAGCTAACTCTGTTATGATTCTATGACAAACTTATTCTTTTTCTCACAAGAACTGAGAACTTTTTTTCTCACAAGAACTTCTGTATCACTGAAAGAAGCCAATAGTACTTCAATAATTTCTAGTAGATGTAATAGAAGCGATGCACTTGAGAAGACTTAGTCTGAAGCAGATTTAATTAGAAAGGGAGAAAAAGACAGTCATCTTATTTAGCAAGACTGTAACACTGAGGTTATTCCTGGCAGAAGAACTGATCTCACACCTTTAGCCTGAGACTTTGCTAAATCCAAATGTCTTATGGGAAAAAATAAAAATTACCTTTGTGGTTTCAGATGAGAAAGTGCTCTCTGGCGTGACATGGACCACATTCTGAAATGGTTTAGAACTTGAGAACTGTTCTGTTACATCGCTGTTGGTAAGTTGTGTACTCACAGCACAAGTTCTCAAAGATAATGTAGCTGGATGAGAGCTACATTTGGAAGATACTTCCGGTTAAGTTAAGAGCAAATATTTTTGGCAATTATACTGAGTTGCCAATGGATAACGTCTCAAAGTGAAACAGGGACAGATCTAAATAAGCGAATGTTATCCTCAGGTGATGTGGTTCTGTTAATGCCTTTACCATGTCTAACTACAGTGAGAGGCATTATTGCCAATGACATAACAACTTGTAGGAGCATAACCCAGGGAAACATCTGCTGACAATCTGAAAATTATATATAACAGTCCCTGCTCCACAGTGCTGAACTGGGAGTTTTATCCATTAGACTTTAAATGTCATCTAATGGGCTCTTTTAAACAAAGCCTGTTGTGTTACCTCTCTTTTTGCTTCTTGTATATTCCATTATGCTACCTACCACAAATGATCTGGTTGTCTGAAATCCTTTACTTGCTTGAACTCTTTACTTCTCAAAATTCTGTTAATTCCCTCATGGCTGTTTTTATATTTAAAGTTTTGTTATAATACTCTCACCTTAACATAAAGAGAAAAAACGGTGTTTATAGTAAGTGTTAGTCACATTTCTGCTTCTTTGGAGGATTGTTTCTACAGAACACTTAATAAACAGCTGCTGTGTCAGTCCTCTGTGCTGTAATATTTAGTTGGTCGAATTAAGATTCTGAAATATTCACGTTTCACCAATACTAGGATTCCTAAACTACCCTTTTCCTTCTTCACCTACAGGAAATAAGGCTGGAATTTCCTTATACTTTGCCCATTTCTGGTCACACGTCTACTGGAATACACCAGAGCATCTGAGAAGAACCTGCTCAACGCACAGACAACTTTCTAGCTCTTTTAAATGGAAAAGTTTTGCTTATACTTTTGCCTACTAATTAGTTCAGAGCCTCTTTGGATGAATCACCACAGCTGGTTCCATGAAACTCTGACACTTTTTCATTTACTTAAGAAACTAGTTTGTCCTTAGCAATCCTGTCTAATGGATATTGGCATTAGCTATGAAGACAGGATTTAGGAATAAGATAACAAAAATCTAAATCTCTAAGCCATTTGCCATTTATAAATAAAGTATAATGCATTATAATAAATTGTCATTCCAAATCCCACTGACCATGCAGATAAGCAAATTCATGTTAGCTCTAAAGTCTAATATAACCCTCAATCAAGTAAGTCACTTCAGTTAGTGATGGCTGAAACAGATGTGCAGAGCATTCTTGTCAAATGCACAGATATACAGATTTAATAATTTAATGTTTGTTTTCTTCAGCTGCAGCACATTATTAAAAAAAACACAAACCCAACACTTAACATTGTGTATTAAGCACTATTCTCCAACTTCCCTATCCCTTTTGCTGCATTAGTATCAATACATTAAAAACAAACAGAAAAGCAACAAGCCAGCATTTCATGAACATTATATCAATGCAAGAGATTAAGATTTATAATGTAACTTTCATTTTCAATTATAAATAGTCATTATAAAGGATTTGGTGCCCTGTATATTATGCACTTATGAAAGGACAACACTGGCATCTCATGTCACTCAAACCTTTGATTAAATGGGTGATTTGAAAAATAGTCTAATTGGCTATACATGAATTAATGCATTTGTGCTCCTATGCAAAGCTAATCTGATCTAGTGCAGACTGTCCTGTTTTGTACACAATTCAGCTCCAAAACAGAAGCAGACTTCAAGGAAATCACTTTAGTTCACATGGTTAAACGTTTAATCAATCTGTCCCCACTGTTCCTTCAATTGGCAGCTGGTAAGTGGTAAATAAGACACTTAAAGTAATAATTTTAAACATATCAGTTATGATTACAAACATTTAATTTGAAGTCATAACACATAGTTATTTGACACGTTTCGATCTCTCAAACACAGTATCATCAGGACTCCTACAACAATTGCAGCCATTTCTTACTGGTTATATGAATCTACGCAGAGCTGGAAGAATTAAGCCTTTGCACTACTTTTTTGGTAACTGGTTTTTACTTGGCGAGCTCCACTGTCACTTTCTGTGTCTGTATATAACAAGGATGTGGAAATAAAACTAAAAGCCCATCAGGCTTTCCTGTTTTCATTTTCCATGTTCATTTGTTTTTTGCCCTAAAACTGACACTATTACTCACTTATCAATAATTCTTTCTTTCTCACTGTCAGTCTATCAAACACATTCAATAACATAGGAGTGAGAGAAAAGATGTAGGAGACTTGACCTAGAATTCCAAAGTGAAGCTGTTTTTTCTAGTGGCTTGTTTAACACACCCAGCATTAACGAATGCCCTCATTTTCAGAAGTACTTATTTAATTCTCCATATAGTGAATAAGAGCTGTGGATATTTGATGCCCAAGAAAGCTAGGCTGAATTATTTTGTAATTGCACTTAGGTAAGAAATTTATTATTATTGACGCATGAAGTGGAATAAAATCCTATTTTCTCATTAAACTAGCTGCATCATCTCCAGAAAATAATGATTGTTAAGAAAAAGCCCAAATTAAATTTTAAAATCCACACTGGATAGTGGTGAAAGTGTGACTCCATTATGCACAAGGGACTGAAGTATGAGGATAGAAATTATACTATTTAAATTATTCCTATTTTCTTTGTAAGGTGTCCACACACATGTGTGTGCACATGATCAAAAAACAAACAAGAAAAGCCAAGAAGATACTGTCCTCTGTGAAAAGGGCAGTAAGGAAACAGATTCTTGCTGTCCATGTGACAAGGGAACTCTTGGTTGATATGAACTAGAACGAGGGAAGACACCAAGGACCCTGCAAGGCAGAACATAGATTTACAAGGTAGGCCTTATTACCCAGCAGGCTCTTTTTCTGCCAAAGCCTTTTACTTTCAATGCAGTGTCAGAAAGAACTACGTAACTGTCTTGTCCAGCAACACCATTAATAGCTGCTACGGATCTTCAGTGCTGTTCCTTACTAAGGCAATCAGGACACGTGTCCTAAGGCATTTCTCTCCAATTTCCAGAAAATTATCTCCTGACATTTCCCAGCCCTCAGCCATCTCATAGACCACAGGCTGAGAAGCAGTTGCTTCAAGTTTACCATCTGAATGGCTTCACCTTGC
This sequence comes from Arenaria interpres, assembly GCA_013399435.1. NCBI lineage: Eukaryota > Metazoa > Chordata > Aves > Charadriiformes > Scolopacidae > Arenaria > Arenaria interpres. Next base: position 40,526 of record VXAK01009668.1, on the reverse strand, counting down.
ACTAGACATACTTTAGAATTCACCCTAGTATGGTAAGAACACTTAACTTTTGAGATCAGAGGAGTGTAGGTGCATCAAACCTTAGAAATCCAGGCTCTCTATGTTGAGGAGTGTATGAATTTCCTTCCAGGTCTAACAGGAATAAACAAGGGCATCATGTAAAGAAAAACCACCCATGTAACTTCATGGCTTAGGTGGATCTGCTAGATGAAATCAAGAGTACTCCTAAAAAAGACACCTACCCACCCCCCAAAGTGGTAAACATTTAACATTTAATCCTTCCTATTGGTCACCAATTAATCAGTGACTGGATAATAGACTGCTGCACGTAAGAACTCTGTGTGAGACTTTAATAGGAACATCATGGCCTTTCAGTGCAAGCCAAGTAAAGATTTCATGAGAATGCAGGTATTAATCCTACAGCCATCAATAGAATCCACTTTGGATAAGCCTGTCTTATTCACCTAAAAATACACAGTAATTCTAAAGGGTTATTTCAAACTGTAAACTGTGTCACAATATTTCTGTAAAAAACTATGTTGGCCCATCTGCAGTAGAATTACATGATTTACATGGGTTAGAGTGCAATTTTTGTGCTCATAATTCTGGACATAACTGCACTCTGACAGAGCAATGAGACTCTCCTGTTTAAATTGCTTTAAAAGAACTGAATCTCCCTGAGGACAAAAAAATTACAGTACTGTAAATATATTACTCTGAATTTGCAGACTAAGTGATGAAATCAGATTGCACCTATCCAACTATTCTTCAACATGAAAGAACTGGGCACTCAAGTAATATTATTATTTATTTATTTATTATTATTATCTGTATGCAAATTATTTTAATTTTTCTGTTTTGGAGGATTTCAACCACAGAAGAATTCACAACTAGCTGTGGATAACCTCCTTAGTTTATCTATTATGATCCAAGAGCTGTAAGGTGTAATTATGAATATGCTTTGGAAAGGACAGTTTCCATGTACTTTTTACTGAAACGATATAACACATGCTTAGTTATATTTTTACTTGCCCCACAAAAAAAAAGCACGAGGAAGCTTAATTAGAAATACATCTCCAGTGTAGATAAGCCCTGGTCCTAAGCTCAGACTGTACTCCATGAATACATATCATTTGATGCTCAAATGGAGCATCTAGTCCATTGTAGAGTTCATTGGAGATTTCTACTCCTCCTACATTTAGACTTTGTGGGGCAAGAATTCTTTAAAACTGACTTATCTGCCATGGCAAATCACTCAATAGCTTTCCAGAAAGCACCAGCTAACCCGAAAGTTGGCCCTATAAATTCTCTAACACCCCAAACTGTTTCTTCAGTAAATAAATACTAAATTGCATCCTTCTTTAAGTAATACATTTTCTTTAAAATCTGAAGTTAGTTTTCTTCCTCCATCATTCAGTATATATACACATAGCATTTCATCCACTTTTATGTTGTGAGCAAAGGAAGAGGCCACAGAGGCTTCCTGAAGTACAGATGATGATAGTGGGAAGAAGGCAATGAAGAGTTTGAAAACACAAGGCTAAAGAAAAAGAAAGGACTTTGGCAACCTTCATTTAGATCAGATTTACATACTAATAGAGCAAGATTCAGATACCCAGAGTGCAAGATACTCAGGGCCACTGCTGCATCCTGGTTGAAGCATATCCAGTAACTGTTACATTGCCTGACTCCTAAGTAGGAGGTGCTTGGTGCTGTGAACAGAGTAGAGGCATTTGTGCACGTACACTTTCATGTGCACTATGAAGTCTGTATTCACAGAATGAAAGTTATATTACACTAAGATTCAAACTATTAGCACAACTCATGTTGATCTTTTCTTCTGCACCGTTTTGGGAACTCTTTCTCAAAAAACTGAGTAATTGGAAATTGGTAAATTTTGTGGATGTGTGACAAAAAAAGACCATAAGCATGTTTTACTTTAAATGTAGCTGAAAAATAGTATAACTCTCTTCTTTTAACCAATAAAAGAGAAGCTTCCAACTTATTGGCCACTCTTTAACGAAATGAAAAGAGCAGTTTCTGTCCGAAGTGTCTTTCCAAACATGCCACTGTGTGATATATGTCTATCTCTTAGATGTATACCTTTGTCAACACGTACAGAAATTAACCATTTAAAAAATTCTGTATCTGTGGTTTAGAACATCGTCTTATAATCCAACAAAAATGAATCACTAATTCCAGTGGCACTACTAATGATTGAAGTTGTATATAATTATTTCAGTTTTAAAATAAAACAACACTTCAAAGGGTATGGACTGATAAAAAAGGTAAAAACTTTGTAAATGATAAAATAGAGGATAACTTGACCTTTGTATGAAAGTTGGATTTTGCTTTAGCCTAATTATATTGCAAATCATCTCCTCTCTATTCAGGGTAATTTACTTTAAAAACATGAAAATAGGATGTTTCATCTGAGTGCATGTTGAAACTACATAAACAAAATTTACATCAAGAGCTATCTAAAAGGGCTCAGAACCAGGGCATTTAGCTCTTCTATATTCATGATGCAGTTATGACTCACAACAAACTTATCTTACATCATTTAAGCTAACCTGGACAACCTTGCATAAGGGCCACCTGTTATCTGCCTAATCATCACTTCATTCGCTGTCTCTTATTGCCATCTAAGCTGCTTTTTAAACTTATGCTATTATTAATTCTATACATAAAAATGAGTTCTGGCAATTTCCTGATTTTCCTCTCACCTGCTAAGTAATAATCAGGTTGCATAAGGTTTCCTATTAAACAGAATTCTTTTAGATGTTCAAACTTTAGAGCTGATTTTAGCACAGGGAGCAGATGTTAATAGCTTCTCATCAGCTTCTTCAGTTTATTTTCTGCAGCATGCCTCTACTTCAGTATTACATATTCCGCTTCTTTTCCTTTGATTCTCTATTTGAAACTTTTAAAAGTGTTTTATTGTCTCTTTGGGAAAATGCTATAGCATTTACTGGAGCTGAACCCAACAGAATTCTAGACCACCTCAATTATTAAATATAAGAGATATCTTACCGACAGAAGTTTTAGAAACACTAAAATGAAAACGACATCTAGATTTCACTTTGAATTGCTGGTCTTTAAAAAGAAATAAACAAACAAACCAAACCCAACCCTGTAAGATACATAAATTCAACATTACACTCTACACATGCATAATTGGTCAATTTTCTGCAGTGGAAAGGAATGCTCATCAACCTAGCTGTTCACATTATTTGGCAATGAAGACCAGAATAACTACATCAGAAAAAAACCAAACCAAAACAGGAAATCTGAAAGGCTTGTGGCTTGAGTTCTTTTAAGTTCCCCATCAAAAGGTACTCATGCTCTGTGTTGTTTTTATTATGGTTATAGAGCTTCAAGTTTACAGATGACTTGTGTCCAACCAATGCAGGTAGACCAAGAAGTTACTGGCCCACTAATATCATGTGTGTTTACAATGGACCTTGATTGCTGTTCTGCAATGCACTCAGCTTCAGAACACAATGCTGGAGTTCCTGTGGAATCCATTCCTCTTAATATACACATCTGTCAGATTAGGCACTGAAAAAGATGGACTAGCTTAAGGCCTAGTGTTCAGATACGTACCAACCCTGAAACTGGGACAATTCTGGACTACTGCAGGGCCAAATACTAGAATCCTTTAGTGAACAAGAGCTTAGAGCTAATTAGTGATTTACAGTCATTTTACTTGAGGATGTGATACTGAACCTCATAACTCATACAAGGACCTTCTAAGGATTATTACTTCCTCAAAGTAGTAGTAGTTTGGTTTGATTCTTTTCTCGTATCGTAATAGAATATTGCCTTTGAACAGGCAGCATGATAGTTAAATGCTTCTAAAAATCTCTTCTTCATACTGTAAGACCTACGTTAAAGCAGGATTTCCGGTACGTATCTGTAAGTTGACTATTACAATGCTGAACTAATTTCAAATACTAACTTCAAATACGTGGCACCCAAGGTAGCATTAACACCTTCTGTTTCACACTTCATACTATTTTCCCTATGCTAAGGAAACTCAATGCCAGACATCTTATGGACCAAACATGCTTCAGATGACTTTTCAAATACAATATTTAGATTTTAATTTTACATAATACTGGTTATGAATAAAACATTTCCTGTGATATACAACAGTTTGGGGTTTTGTTGTGGTTTTTTTTTTTTTGAAAGCTTATTTTTTTTTCCAGCCCAGGCATTTCCAAGTTGTCAAAAGATGCTTAGTCTCTGGGGTTGCTTTGTCACAGAAGGTAAGATCAAACCAATGAAAAAAATACAATGAGTTTGAACCAGAGGCCAACTCAGCCATGCAGCAATAAAAACAGCAGCAGTTTTTCCAAAGTATCTGACAGGCTTCATTTGTCTCCAAATAGACTCTGCCATGTCACATGGTCACGCTTTCCCATCAGCCTTTCGCTGTGTTGCAGCCACTCCTTTGTGTGCTGCCAAAGAACTATGCAAAGTGAGGGAGAACGCCAAGAGATTTTCAAATGAATATGACTTTTAGGAGAATCTGTAAGTCAAGGACCCCAAGCAGGCATCAATTCCTCTCTCTCTGCCAAAGAGCTGTCACTTCCTTGGAAAGTTAAATTTGTCACGAGGAAAGAAAATTTCACCATAGTCTGTTTAAATAACTTAGGGAGTAGAATCTTTTCCCAGATGCTTTTTCCACACAAAGCAAATGTATCAATCATTTTATTCTCTGAAATAACAATTTATTATCCATGCAGGAGGCCTTAGATTCAATCTGCACACTGTTCTGAGTGTCGTGTCAGATACCAAAATCTGTCATCAGTCTTTATCAAGGAAATCATTCTGTTCTTGTCATCAGTTTTTATTAATAAGACTATTTATTACTTCAATAATTAATTATGACAAGTAGTCTGCCATTTGGATAATGAATAAATATTGATAAATTGCATGGCTAATACACTGTTGCTGTATAACTAGCTTTGAAAATGTGAAGACCTAAATGGTACTAAAACAAATAATTCTAAATTAGGTATCACACAGCTAGAACTGAATATACTAAATTCAACTAAAACAGTGTCTTTTGGGTTACACATTCCTTAGACAGTGGTGGGATTGTTCAGCTCTGCACATCTTAAAATGGCTATTTTTTGAAGCTAACAAAAAATTTAAGTCCTGTATTTAAGATATGTTCAAAAAAAATCACAATTCATAAAAAATGTTGCTTGAAGGGCATTAGAATCCAAAAATAAATTGAAACAGAAGACCTCATTCCATTCCCCATCCTCTCCTCTTTAAAACTTCTCTCAAATCTCTGTTGACTGAAAATATGGAGCTACTCTGGGCAATTAAATCTAACCATCACATGAACTCACAGTACATCTCTCCTTAGTCTCAGGCAGTAAATAAACATAATACATCTCATTTTTTAATCTAAAACTGGTTTTGGAAAATGCACTGCATCCTTCCCACAGAATAAATCACAGAATGTAGCTGAAAGCACTCAAAATTCAAAATGTGAGGAAAATCTTATCAACCAATTTTGAAAATACAGAACTTTGTGATGTCAAGAAAAGAGGACAGAAGTATTATAGATAGATGCTGTTGTATACGACAAAACTCTCCTAGTAAACCTTAATGATTGTTTCATACAAGTACATATTGTCACCATACAATCTGTCTAATGAAACCATGAGCTATGTAAGTGCACTATGAAACAATATAACCACTCGCAATTTTTCCCCAACTTTTTAAATGAGGAAATTACACATATTCCTGTAAAGAGGAAATTACACATATTCCTGTAAATCATCTGAGCCACAAATTAACATGACAGCAATACTGCAATAGATGAAGATCTCTACTGTATAAATTTACATCTCCAAAGAAAATGCCAAATAAACCTGAGCATATAACACAATCTACAACTCATTATTTCAAGTAAAAAATACACTGAATACCTATTTAATGGTTGTATATTTACATATCCTTTAATATACAATTCTACTGCAGAGACTGACAGTGTCATTGGCCAAAACTTTACAGATACAATAATTTATTAACGTATAGGATAAAATTATCTATGATTTATCTAGAAAAAGAATTAGCAGAACCCAAGCAAAGGGGCAGCCTGCATTCTATAGCATAATACAATTGTATTAAAATATCCACATTTAATTATGCAATTATATTTTTCATAGGAGAACCTGAAATATGCTGTAAGAATTAAAATAAAACGTCACAGCAATTTTGAAAATTAAGTAACATTGCAATTTTCATAATTATTTAAGATCAATGAGCTTACTACTTTGCTTAACATGAAGTCTGATGTATTTCAAGTACATTACTTCACGTACAGAAGAAAACTGACAGTGGAATTACTGATTTGATCTGCATTATACAAAATAAAAACATGCCAGGAAAGCAGCTTATAAATTAGATGCTGATTTAATAACAGATTTGGGGCATAGGTTAAAATCTGTGCCCCTAAACTTCCTTCTTTCCAAATATCTGCATGCTCTTCTTTCTCAGCTGCAAGAAATACTTTCAGCCTTCAATACAGAAGATGCTCTAGACCATTAATAGCATCCTTTCACAGTATTCTTTCCTCCTCCATTTCTCTGTCACTAACATTGTTACATGAGATTGGGAGGGAGGCAACCACAAAGCTTTTCATTCTCAAATCATCACTTTGATATGCCCATGTTCTCTGCTTGAGATGTACAGCATATGCTGCACCAAAAGCATAGCAGACAAACTGCTCAGACTGAAAATCACTCCCTCTTATTAGAGAGTTCCATGACGTCTCGGATTGTTTCCTACTTCCTTTTTCTCAGATCTGTACTTTAAGTTGTGGACAAGCTGGAAAGACTACAAGCTACAAGAATGTTTATAGATCTAGAACTGAAAGGATAGCTTGAACAAGTTTTGGTTATTCTAAAGGAGAAATATTACTCATCTTTAAACGCAAAAAAAAGAGATTACTGCAAGGAGAAAGAAACTGAAATGAGATACATATTTTTTTTAACTATCCAGATAGGAAACATTGGAATTGATGATATACAGTCCTTGGTAGGTTTTCTAGTCCCTATAAAAAGAAATCTTTTAATGGAGTGATGTTTGAACACTGCTGAGGAATGACAGCAAGCACAGCTGAGCATGCCATTCGTCAAACAATATACAAAAGAAACTTCTAAGGTTTTTGTCAGCTGTGTGGCGGTTAAAAGGGAAGAATAAGTGCAAGATAATTCACAGCGTATTGGCTAAAATGTAACGCTATAAAGACAGAACTATTATGCAGTCAAAATCAGATAACCTTATAATAAAATATAAATCTATTTCTCAAAGGAATGAAATATCCTAATGTCTTTCTTTCACAGTGCTACACTATAATCTTTTTACAAGTGGAGTTTGTAGTCAAATATAAAGGAAAAATGTATTTAATAAAAAGATTAATATTTATCGACATGTTATTTAAAATTCAACACTTTCATTATCTGAAATATATCATACATAAGGCAATGGCACCACATTTAATTCTGAACTAAAAATATACAGACTCAGACTTCTAAACAGTTACGTGATGTGAAAAATTACACTGTAAAGTTAACCTTAGCTCACTTAGGCAAGTGCTTATCTTTCCTGTCCTTCACACACGTATTTGTATTATCACCACATTATTAGAATTAAAAAGTAGCATCATAATCATCATGAACTGCCAAATAAATAGGCATTCAAAAGCCAAGTAGTACATGTTTTGAACGCACCAACTACACATACCTTTTAAAAAAATGACATTTCTGAACCACTCAGCAGTAATATGCAGTATACTGCATGCTGCTTTGGGATATGATCCTATTGATACTTTGAAAAAACACTCCAGGAGATGTAATGGTACAGATCTACTATAAAATGACCTTTTTCTTCTCGAACTTATTGGCATTGCTTTAAAGTCATGTCACTTAGAAATTATGACACATAAATTGAATAATTTGAAGCTCAAAATCACCTCAAAACTGGAATATTTTCATTGCCTAAATTCCAAGTTCAGGAACCTGAAGGGTAGGGGAGTATATGGCAGTTACAATTTCGAAACGTTTTCAGACTTGAACCACATCTATTTAATCTATTAATTAAAATAAAATTACTATGCAAATTAAATCATATGTATTTCTAAGACAGCCTTCCCAGATGATACTTAAATTGTTCTATATAGAGACTAGCTAAGATGGCTCTGTGAAAATAACAGTGCATACATATTTTCAAATTTACGGTGGCGACATATGAAAAACTGCTTTCAAAACAGGCGGTCCACGAAAAAAGTCTAACCTTATTACAAAATGCCACTACTTTGAATTATGTTAGAGGTGAATTATAGTCTTTCTTTTCATATTAAAAAAATTTACCTATGCTTTCAGTTCACGGTAATAAATACAGCCCCTTCCTATCCTTATAATGCACTTTGAAACATAACTACTTCAGAGTTATATGAATAAACTGAATTGTAAAATATTTTAAATACTGTAAGACAAGCTACTCCCCGTTACTTTCTACTGTATTGCTTGTAGTATATCAGAATACGGGAGAGTAGAATAAATTTTATTTGGCATGTGTTAATTTATTTTCTCAGCAAGTATTAATACTTATCACTATTGTGTATTGTTTGTAACATACAATGGACAGTTGTTACAATTACAGATATTTTTTTCCCCAACTAAACTTCTGTCTCAACAACTGAGGGGT
>VXAK01009668.1:0-31755 GCA_013399435.1 Arenaria interpres | reverse complement strand
AGGGGTTTTTGCCAGTTTTCTATAATTTGTTATCAAGGTGAGATATGACGTGTTTTAGCACTCAAAGATATATTGATAGGCAATCTTTAAGACTAAAAATAGGGTTTACAATAGAAAGTCTGACAATCTTAACAGTAGAGTTGTGTGTGTGGCATTATAATAGGGGCAAATAAGGAGTCTATCAGTAACATGACAACAATAACTGCTTTCACTTCTCCTGAAGACCTATCGTCTACTAAGGCTTCCCGAAGCACTTAGCAAGTATTACCCTCATGATCACAAAGAGCAAGAAGGTTATAAAAATAAAATTGTATGAAAATGCAGGTAAACTGAAACAAAAAGGCAAGAAACAAAGATATAAACATACTAAGAAGTCAGTCTTACTGTTATTGTGAGAACAAAATATTTGTATACGGTAACCATTGTATGATACTGTATTATATGCAGTGATGCCTGAAATGCTTTTTAGCAGTGGCAGTCCCAACAGAAAATTTGCAGTAGTTATGTGTATGTCTGCACCCACGCGTGTGCATCCACTGGGTTTATAACAGGGGGAACAATACTCTAAAAGCAATGATAATATAAGACATTTACTACCAAGGTAATATTACCAGAATAAGAATATAGGGTTGTTTCTATGTTGGTAGACAGGAAGAATGACAATTAACTTGCGAAGGACCTTGTAATTTTCTCCTACACTTCCCTTTTGAACTCAGCCTCACCTGACTCATGCCTACTTCTGCCAGCTTGAGGACAGACTGCAAAATCCCTTGTGAATGCTACTGAGCATGTGCACAAATGTGTACACACTGAAATGTGTTCAAGTATTAAGAAATAAAAATTTATTTATTTACCTGTGAAAACTTGCTATATCTTTACTCCTTTTTGCTCCACTGAATACTCAGAAAGGTTGCAAAGCTGCCATCCTTGAAAACACTAATATTGGGACAGAATGATACAAGACTATAGTGAGACTTACAAAATCTTGATCAGAAAAAACCACTTCTGCCAAGGTGAAAGCCATCCTGACTGTACATTTGAAAACTAATTCTAGAACTGAGTAGAAAAATGCTAAGCAGACAGTAACAGACTTTACTGAAAAAAGAGTGAAACAGTAAAAGAAGAACTTCAAAAAAAGTACAAGTTAACTCATGTTACTTTAGAAAATACCACCAAAGAAAGTAAAAAAGATGATGAAGAAAGACTTCCAGGGCACTCAATGATGCACAGAATGGAACACATTTACAAAACTTGTATAGTTTTAGGCTTTTGTTTCGTAATATTTATACAGAATTAAACTTATTCTTATCAACAATATCATTACTGTGTTTCAGGTTTTATATAAAAATATTGAATCGGACTTTTCTCAGCATAAACTTGTCAAAATCTTGAGCAGCAAAATAAAATGATGGTTCTTCTAGTTCTCACACTTCAGGAAATACTGATGAAGATTTGATGGCAGCTATGTCACAGATGCAAATGAATAGCGTACAGGAACCCATCTCTAACAGTGAAGAGAAGATTAAAGGCAATACTTGGCAATCTGAAAAACTGGAAGTAGAAGTTCTAGTAAAAAGAATGCTTCCGTCTCCAAGTAATGGTGGTGATGCTTTAGAGAAAATCTAGAGAAATAAACTTTAAAAGCTACAATTGTGATTTTTCCAAACATGACCTGAATCAATAATCAATGGCCAGCACATAAAGAAAACAGGCAAACAAACCCCAGTGGCTACATTTTCAGCTATTTAAAAACCTAAAAAGAAGTTTTGCCTATCTGGAACTGGAGCATACACACATTGATTTGTTGCATTTACCAGTTTCCTACTAGTATAAGATAAGAAAAAACCTTAGCATTTTATTTTTGAATCAATTTTTTTGATCGATTTTAATGCTTCCCCAACATGAATGGAGGTAAACAGAAACTTATAAGAAAAACGTATGAAGAAGTGGATTACCAGGCAGACCTTTTTCTTCTGAATAATATCTTTAGGAAACAGGTAATATGTCTATTTGATATCAGAGCATCAAAAATCTTTTCTCAACATCTCATAGTTATATCTTTTCCTTTTTAACATTTCTACTATATTTATTTCCACATCCATAAATGCTGATATCCTGTATACCTAACACCAAGCATTTCACATTGTGTTATCTAAAGGTCTGAAAGCGTGTAGTCTTGCAACCACAGCCACACATGCTGATAGCAGACATCATCAAGGGAAGATGAAGTGTACTTGTTGAAGCCTATTCTCAGCATATTTTAAGATCTGAAGTTTCACCACTCTGTATATCAGAACCAGCATGATTACAATACTTCACCATTTATATCCAAGTATGGAATTACACAGTTTTGAAAGAGAAGAGTACTTCGGATTTGCCAGCTCCTCAAATACTTCCTATACGAGCTCTGGTTGTCTGCAATTGTATTTGCAATTATTCTTTACTATACAGCGTATGCGTGCTGTACACATGTATACAAACACAAGGACAGAAGGAGAAAGAATCAGAGCTTACTACTGGGTTATAACTCCCTTCTACTTATTTAAACCAGAAGAGATCCGAGCAACTGCAGCTACCTAATCTTCTGATATACTACTATCTATCACAATGAACTCTCAAAGAAACATACACTTTGGTCTCCTTTGTAGGTAGAACCATCACCTCACTATGATTTACCTATCCCTTAAGCATCTACTGTGCACAGAGTAGCTGTTTGCACACAGAGAATTTGGTGTCTGAGTTATACCATAATTACATATACCATGTATGTAACAATATTAAGATCTACATTATTAAAAAAAATAACCCATGTTCAATTTGTCATACTCTTAGGTTGTCCAACAACCAGTACATACCATAATACTGATCTGCATGCATCAAAGGAGAAAACCAACAGTTTGAAAAAGGGGGTACACGTGGACCCCAGCTGGACAAATTCCAGATGGTGACAGTCACACGTTCTGCAGGGACTTGAAAATATGCTCTGGGGCAGTGACAAGGGACACGGTGGTCATCAAATTCCTGATATTCAAACTCCTGAACACGCACCTGACACCAGCCTCATTTGTGGTTTCACTTCCCTGGAAATTCTGCCCTTGAGTTTGAAATACAAAATCACTCGAGATATTTGTTGCTGCTATATACTTTTGTCATTCTTTCTCCTTCCTCCTATAATGTTTACCAAACATTAACATAAGCCTGCTCAATTTAATATTCACACTAAGTTCATGGGTTAGCTGCTACCATGTCTTCTAAACCAAGAATAGTGAAAGCATGCTGGTTTATGTTTTCCCTGCTTGATCTTTACTAAACATTTAGGAAGACACATTTCTGAATATATTTTACACTGTCAAAACTTAATTAGCAAGTATCAGGAAAGCTCTGTGTGCTTAGGAAATGTATTTGACAAAGTTACCTCTACACATCCATCATGTACAAACTTTTAAGTCACACTGTGATCTAAAGATATGAAAGAAATTCATAAACAATTAGGTCCAACTGTTTGTGTACACAATACACTGTATTTTTCACTCCCATTATGCACAACTGCACACAAAGTTTGTATCTCTCCTTTCAAACATAAATGAAAATAGTGTATGAAGAGCATTTGATATGTAGCCAGGGTAGGCTTCCTCCTCACACCCAGTAGGTAGGTTATGGGGATGCAGATACATTGCCTAGTTTTTAAATTTTACAGTTTGCTATGTGATAACATTTTCACATTTCTTTCACTGTTAAATGTATCCTGGATACATTTTAGTCTGATGAAACCTCCAAAGCAATTAAACAGAGATGCAGTCAAAAGTTAATAAATGCACAGATCAAATTCTCTGCTGTGCCTAAATTTAATTATATGGTACACGCAAGCATTTAATTTTATGAAGATGAAAATGGGATACCTTGCAATAAAAGGAACACTGGCATCAAAGTATTCAAAATTGCAGATTTAACGTGATTCAAAATTCATTCATTTTATCACCACGGAAGAGACTTATACAAGAATATCTAACTATTTACTCTGATAGAAGAATATTCAAGTATTCATTCTGATAGCACAGAAGTTCTACCAATATCAGAAGATTTTGAGAACAGCTGTGAGAGCTAATCTTACACAGTATCAAAAAATACAACAAAATGATACCTATACCCAAGTAAGGGATATACTAGCACGAATTTCAATGGCATGCTGGATCTACCATGCAGATTCAAAAAGAGTTATCATTTGAAACACTGGTCCTATGAGTGAAGTAGATACAGAATAATGATAAAAGGATTATTTTTATTAAGAAATAAAAGGACAAGCACATATGTTGTCCTATCAACAAATTTATCCTGCATAATCAAATCCTCCAATAACTCCTCCTTTATCAAAACAGGCCTGTCGAAACCACCGTCTTACTCGGCAGGTCAGGAGCCTGGTTTAGAAACACTACCACGTCTCACAGTACAAATACAGAGTATTTTAAAAGTTTCTGCTGTTCTCTCCATTGCTTCTTAGTAGCTCCTCATTTTTGAGCTCATTCTTTGATAGGAACATCTTTCATTTCAGTAATTTAACTGCTTGCCTGATCCACAGTCCAAGAGCCTTCTGCAAAGTATGTATTTCAGAAATCAGGTTGCTCAGTATGAGTACAAGATGCTGGTTTTATTATTGCTCCTATTCTTCTTCATATACTTCACTGATGCAATTGTGAAAAAACATTAACAATCTGCAAGAGAACTGCATTTTTAATTTCACAGTCTTACATAGTTCGGTATCTGTCTTCCAGAAGAAAAATTCAACGGTGGAGACACTGTAAAAGTTTATGTAAAAAAGATAAATACTATACTTATATAAATGGAATCTTAATGCATAGCACTCCATGGAACAGGAATTGAGTTTTGGATTTCCCTAGCATATAAAGAAATACCTCTTCAGTGTCATGTACAGTCCTAATTTCAATCACTTTAAACTCAATTCACTAGTAATTCCAATTAGATATGTATTACCTTTACAGTTTCCTCTTTACAATTAGGTATATTTCAATTCTATTATTCCTTTGCCTTCCTTTCTGCCTTTTTTAAAAAAATAATTTTCCATAATCTGATTTCTTTTTCTCCATTTTCCCTCCTTTTGTTTTCCTATTACATCTGTCATTACATTTTGTGTGCTTGTCAATGCAAACAGCCTTGTCTCCGTCTTTACAGTGTTGAGTTCCTTCTTATTTCAAAACTTTGGCCAACATCCTCCCCTGAGGCCTTCCTTGGCCTTCTGAACTCCTTCCCATTGCAGCTGCAGCCCCTGCAGCACAGCTGCTCCCATCTCAGCCCAGTAACATTGCCAAATATACTTTCTGGGCTCCTCCTACAATCCTTTCTCTTCCTATTTCTGGCAGTATTCAGGTACATTTTAACATTATATATAACGGGATTTGTGTAATCATGGCTTTCAGCCATTTTTTCTTTTAATTGCTCTGGCTTCATATTTTTCTTTCTTAGTAATGAAGGAAGATTAAAGGTTTATAATCATTCTAATTTGCCATTCTGAGCAAAAGGTAAAAGCTAATCCTGCAGAGGGTGAGCAGCACTGCTGAAAGCTTTACGTGAACTGACAGCTTTTAAAACTGATATCCACGTGATGGTGATTTTCAATAGTACTTAATATGTTCATTTAAATACTGGTTTTAACCACTGGTTTGTAGCAGCATGAGGCATCATTAAAGCTGTAGTTTTGACATAGCACTAAGCAAGTAGCTTGGAGAGCTGTTATATATAAAATTTGTGGGTTTGGAGTAATTATTTGGATGTTCACTACAATATGCAACAGCCAAAGTATTCTCTCAGCCTATATACCTTCACAAAATAATTTACTCTAACTTTCTAATCATTTAATTCGCTGATTATATGGTTGCCCAAATGCAACTGACTTCTTTCTACAGTCTTATTAAGTCTTTCCACAAAACCAATATAATACAATAATGATATGGCTAAGTCTACAGTATTCTAGGACTTCATGAAATAAAAAAAAAAAATATGAAATTGTAATTCTTTAGGAGCATTCCTACACACTACAATCTCAACATCAAAGCTAAGTTTCAAACGGTTACTGATGCTATTGGCATTCACCATGCCACAGAGTGCAACAGACTTAGGAGATCTCTGATGGAATTTTCATTCTGGCTATAGCTTTCTGTTGCATTTGTTTTCTCCACATGCCCGAGGACTTAATTTCCTTAGAAAAAATTTTAAATGTTTTATAAAAACGTGAATAGTATGGAACATGCTGTGTTAGTTTAATCTTTAGGGATATCTGAAAATTAAGACGACAATCTTCTTGCAACATACAAAGAAATGAAAGACTGAAAGACTGTCCGATGTCAGTAGTGGATCCATAGACTTTAAACACATAAAGATCATCTAATTGTCTTAAATTCTCACAGCCACTAATACAGACAATAACCTTATGTACCTTTTTCCTGCAACAATTTCCATTGCACTTGAAGTCTCCTCTGTTCTCCCAAAGCACCAAGGGGGTACTAAACAATAGTCATCAAGCCAATCAGTTGCTCACTTGAGACTAGATTACACAATTTCTGGGAAAATAAAGATTCATAGAATTGTCTAGGTTGTAAGGGACCTTTAAGATCAGCTAGTCCAGATATCAATCTAACTCCGATAAAAAACCATCACTAAACCATGTCACTAAGCACTATGCCAACCTATATTTTGAATACCTCCAGGGATGGTGCCTCAACCACCTCCCTGGGCAGCCCATTCCAATGCTTAAGAACCTTTTCAGTGGAAACATTTTTCCTAATCTCCAATCTGAACCTCCTCCGGCTCAATTTGAGGCCATTTCCTCTTACCCTGTCGCCTGTGACTTGGGAGAAGAGACCGACCCCCACCTCTCATATTTCTGCCAGTGCCCCCAAATGACGAATTTTCTACTGCTTCAAACCTACCTGCTATAGCTTCACGGACACTGGCAAAATGAAAATTTGAACTTCATTAGAAACATAAATGCAAAAAAATATTTTATTCATGTGAGCTCAATCCCAACAATGTATTCATAGCTACCACTCTTGCTCATAAGTGAAAAGCATGTGTGCATCAAGTAATTAACATAACCTTTATACCTCTTTAATACAAAATCTTTTAAAAATTTTCACAAAGTGGAAGTTCTCCATGTTTGGTATTTAGTTAATCAGATTACCTCTAAGGATTATGAATATCCGGGTATGATCAAATACCCAGTTCAAAGATATAGATTTATGCACAAATACAAATTATGATAGCACCACATGTAATTTAAAGATGATTGTTTACATGTTCTAGGATTTCCAAGAAATCTCTACTACACACATACAGTTATAAAGAGAAAAAGGTACTGTATGTCTTTGGGTTTTTTTTAGTGTTTGGATTTTTTCTATATATGTATGGTGGCGGGTTTTTTTAAATCTTCCCTGATGAAGTGCATGTCTTAGATCCCATTCTCAGGTTTTAGGTAGCAGATCACCTTTATCTAGAATGATTCTGGATGCATTTTATGATGCACCTGTTTGAAGAAATATATTCCTTTTTTAAAAAATTTTTTTTTGTTACTTGAATGCTTCATTAAAGAAGGCAACCAAGATGCAAAATTGTTTTCCCCACTTACCCTTTTCTGAGACTTTTCCCCATAGCACACAAACTAGTAACTATCAGTAACAACTGCTACAAAATCAGCTTCCACATCAACAAAATAGAGAAGTCACATTATATCCTTTATCATGCTTCTCTAAAATATTGCTGGTTTTATCCTATTTAAAGCTACACAACCAAAAATACAAAAGGAGAAAAAAGCAGAGAGGAAAAACCTAATTTTCATATTATTAAAGTGAGTTTCAACAGAATTGTTGTATCTATGGATGCTAAATGAAGGTACAATACTAAAGAAGCATTATATAGACCATTTTATCTGCACAGCATTATATTCTATCTATTACAAAGTCTACTGCCACCTTAAACAAATATGGCCTTAGTTTTCAAAAGATAATAACTACTTTGGGGAAGTTAGTACCTTTTTATCCCATTAGGTACAGGCTTCCAAAAACTCTTTGAACAAAAAAAATAAATGATAAAAGAGAATGTTAAGTGTATTTGTATATTTTACATTCTGCCAGTAACGGAAAATAATCTCTCTCCATCCAGATTTTCAAGACAGCTCAGATCGCTCCACCTACCATCAAAGAAGCTACCATGGTGTTGAGAATATGACTTGTTGGATTGCAGGATCTGATCTCAAAGACACAAAAGTTGCTAGATCTCTTTGCTTAAAATGGAAGCATCAGTAATTAGATGGAATTGAGCAGAGTGTTTAAATTTTTATCTCCTTACTTCCATATTCTCAGTCACATGATATTACGTGGGTGTTATCTCTTTTCAATAATATTACTCATGGATAGGCAGATAAATATGGTGATTTATACGCTCAAATATATAGTCTTTTTATGGTGGCTCCTTGTTGCAATTTCTGGAAACCTTACATCCAACAGCTGGCAAACGTTCAATGGTGGAATAAATATGTTGTTCATCCTACAGAATACTCAGTATACATTGTGCCTTTCAAGTGTTATGCACAACCAGCAACAAATTCAATACAAAGACAGCTACAGAAGTTAAGATTAGGGCTGTTACCACCTTATCTTCATCTCAGTTTTGTACTACGTTAACAGCTTCTGTTACAGTATTTTTAGCAGAAGATCTCTTATAACACATTTGTTCTGGTTTCTGAAAGCAGAGCAGTGACGTCCCTGAAGAGCCACACAGGTTGCAGAAGAACTGCACTACAAAGATTAAGAGAACTAATTGAGTGGGGGAGCGGCCACAATGACCCCCCTAAATAAAACTCTATAATAGTCCTATTATTTTAATACATGAATTGGATCGCTACACATTGGGGTAGCCACTTCTTATAATTCTCAGAATGTGTATCGTGGACACACGTACTCCCCATAGAGTATTTGAATAAAGGCGCTACAGCAGCACAGCCACTTCTGCTAGAAAATTTCATTCCATTCTGAAGTATGCTCTCTTTGCCGAGACACCATGGGCAAATATGAATTTAATATTAAACCCCACAATGTATTCAATGTATTTTTAGTGTCCTATTTTTAGTGCAATAGTTTTTAGGTCCCTATAATTAGACCAGTCTAATTCAGAATACTAGGGATAGGTAAAACTAAGTTAGTAACAAAATATTAACAGCACGCAGCGGCATGCACATGCACACAGCTTAGTATTTTCTTCTCTCTGCTAAATTGCTCTTCACCTTTCAAAAAAAGAATATGCTATTGTAGGAATACAAAACTGGGGATCTTTTCAAACTCAATTAGGCAAATATTTATCTACTCTAAGCTGGCTTGGCTCCACTGGCTTCACAGGAACTACAGCTAGTAATGTCAACTGAGTCTAGGGCACTCCTTTTGTTAAATCATCACATCTAGCACAGTACTTTAACAAGTGGTAGTAGAATTAGGGGTGAAATTTGTCACCATAAAGAATTTTCAGGGTTTGCACAATACTCTGTTGACCTGCACTTTCCTCCAAGATAATATTTCTCTTTTGTCAATAAAACACATTTTTTCAAGAAATCCCTCACTTTAGTCTGTTAACAAAACAGTTTTATTAAAGTTTATATTACATTCCATCGATACAAACCATGGTGAGTCCTTTAATTTAATTTGTTAAAAACTCCTGCAATTTAATAATACCCATCTGTAATTCTGCTGATAAAATGCATTTAACTCAGTCTGTCAACAAATAACGTACTTGTTGGAGGGAATAAAGGCCCAGAGACAGAGAATTTCATTTATTACTTCATTTTGTGGGCAAAATGTACCTTGTATCAGATTTCAGAAGAACAACAAGCATGACCCCAGGGTCCACGAGTATGTCCACTGCTGCACTTGTAAGTGAATCTGCCAATTCCACTCTCTGAAAAAAAGGCCTTAAATATTACAAATAGATGTGTAAGACTGAATAAACAAAACAAAACCCCATGGTTTGGGTTTTGGAGGGGATTTTTTGTTCAGTTTTTTTTTGTTGTTGTTTTATTTTCAAATTATAACAGGAGAGTTATTCTGATTGTTTTATTACTAAAAGACTAAAAGTCAAAGACAAGCATAAAGCATGTATACTTAACTGTAGGACTAAGTGATCTTCAAAAGGAAAGAAAAGCTTAAATTATAAAATTAACATGTTGCTTCCCAACCCCCCTTTTCCACTGTAGGAATTCGGCCAGAGTTCAGGTGCCATCATGCCTAACCAACTCCTCATGAAATGTAAATGCCCCGTTCCCTTTCTTGACCAGGATGAAATACCCACACACTAGCAGGATATTAGTATTTTGAGGATTTAAAATGACTAATCAATATCTGTACAGACTGCACTAGAAAGTGTATCTTGGTGAGGAGGGGTAGTAATGTTCAGAGGATAAGTACTGAAGATACTACTCTTATCTCTGAAGGAATATTAATTTTCTGTGTATTCAATGTTCAAAATATGGAAATCAATTAATTAGTCAAGCATTCATCTGACAATATGAGCAAGATGCTTCACATGTGTAAGGCTGTGTACATAAATGTTATTTTTGTACCACTCCACTAACCTAGCTGTCCTGATAGATAGTAGTTTGAGATTAAAATTTGCTAAATTCAGAAATTTGATAAGATAGCACAAACATGTTAAATACTTTACAGGTATGTAAACAGCATGCACACATGGAATTTATGTATATATGATGTTTAATTCTATTTGCAGTTAATAGCCGCCGTATACTGTGTGAATACTAGGCATGCAGAAAGCTAAAAACAGCCTACGAAGCACTCAAACTGATTTAAAAATGGAATTAAAATCTTATTTTCTTGTGGACTGATACATTCTCCTAATGATAGTCTCATCCAGTGCCTGTGGTTATCTTCTTTGTAATGTAATATGTCAGTTATTTCGTTTTGTATACTACAATATATGTTTCAAGTCAAAACATGCTGAAAACCAACTACATATGCTACAAAATCTTTGAAACTACATGCAAGCGTCCTCAAAAAGTTTGTGATCATTTCTGACTTAAGTGAATTGTTGCTGCATTCATGCATAATTACAGAATTAACAGGTACAGAATATTATTAGCTACAGTAAAACTGTATACTTGCTGTTCAACAGGTGACTGAATGTATTCCTAGTTTCCCTCCAGAACGTGGCAAATGCTTTTGATGCTATGACCTGTTGGAATACTGCAGACTACTCTTTTCTTTCCTTGTACAAATGTCAGAGCTGTCAGACAGCTGAAACGTGTCTACAGACAGCAAGAAACAAATTGCTGACCTAAGCACCATTTCGAGGTCTTGAACCAAGGCTTTTTCAACATGAATCTAACTTATTACAACATTTGTTGACTGACCCACCATGCTGGCCCAAGCATTACTGTTCGCTAGGAAATTAAAGTTGACAGAGTTTATTCTGGGAACTGATTAATTAAATGCCTTTCCTGGCAGATCCATTAATATCAACACAGCATGGCATATATATTGACACAGTGAGAGAAATTGCTTTCAACAATAGAGCTCTGTTGACAAAACAGTGTAACATTTCAACCATTAGTAACAGTACATGAATCCATCTTCTCTATCAGTTGTATTTTTGCTGACAAAAACCTTTAGCAACAAGACAAAAAAGGGGCAGGGAAAATACAAAATATCCGCATGTGAATTATACATTTAATATATTCTTTTGAATTAAATATTGTGAATAGAAATCATGAAAGTTAATAGTTTTTGCACAGGAAAAGCTGGAAATGAGGAATAGGTTGGAGGGAATAAATAATATCAAAATGATTCTTCTGATGAAGCAATCATCTAAAATTAACTCTTAATTTAAAAACAAAGTAGCAAAAAAAGATGAAAATCTGTAAGGAAAAATCAAATTCTTAAATCCAACCTTTATCGTGATAAACATAAGGAGGATGTTCAAGAGAAGCTGTCACTACAGAATTCTGTTTGTTTTGTGTCATAAATTGCTGGTCTGTTTTATTGCCCACAGTCTAGAACTGTAGCTGAAGAATTATCTTTAAAATATGGTTAATAAATGTACTTTTTTCAAAATAACACACATGTATCCCCAAAATATCCTGAAACAAATATCCTCATTTCTCAGCCACGCTCTTCGCCGGACACAGCAATCCTGATTTAAATTACATGTATGGCTAGCTCCTTCCTACCACTCAACAAACGGAACCCCCATCCTTACAAACTCTTGAAGATAATGAGAACCCAGGATTCTTTAACCACAAAAAGTGCTCAAACATGAAAATGTCAATTTTTTAGTGAAATGGAGAAATACTTATATGAAATGATATATGATATGAAAATATGTATGTACAGAAAATATTCAGGGAGCATATCTGTTGCATTTCCTGTTCTTATACTAGTCTAGAAAGAAAACAGAACATACAATGGCTCAATCCCTCTTTTAGTGTAATTGAGATATTTACAGAAACTGTGTATCTGCATCAAAATTTTTAACCAAGGATATTTCTTACCGTAATTTTAAGTATATGCAATACAACTGATTTGATCGTTTAATTTTTTTTTAATTTGAAACAGATACAAGATGATAGGACAACAACTCACATTCCACTTGCTTTTCCACTTACATGTGCTATTCTTCAGCAGAATAAATAAATAATATCCTTTCCTTTTCCATCTTCCAGATTCCATTTTTACATAAGCCATATGAATAATTCAAGAGTATAGCTGCTTAGCTGCTCTCTGATATACTACCAAGCTTTTTCTTTCTTTTAACTTTGTTTACACTGTTGACATCTTAGTGGCATATAAGCGAATTATTTCCTTTAATTCATATACTAAAACAGAAGCATTCTCTTCTTCCCTGTTACAAAATGGCTTAAGCAAATATACATCACATGGAATGGACAAGTATCACCTAGTTCTATTCATCTTAAATTTTGCAGGAGAAGTCAATTAATTTTCCTTCAAAAATGACAGTGTGTTGGTAGAGGAATTCAAACCAACTTGTAGAAATAATTATTTAACTGATTTTTGATGACCTGCATTAGTGAAAAGCTGTAAAGCTGAGGGATGTACAGCTGCAAGGATGGATACTGAGGCTGAAGGAGATTAATGCACGGTCCTCTAGTGTCTTTTGATGAGTTACATAAATGAATGAAGACGGCTGATGTTCTCAGTGCACTTTCTAGTACTCTTACAATGATTTCCCCCATTTCTCAGCGCAGATCAATGTATCTTAGTACATCCACTGTCTCAATTAGGACTTTCAGAACACTTAGAAATTCTCAGAAGCATGGTCACACAATACTAAAAATGTTTGACTGATTATGTACTGGTAGAATAAGGTTTTTAATCAAGAAAGTAACAAAGAAAACTTAAAAATAGAGTAAATGTGTACCTCTTCCCTCACTTTGCTCATCAACTTGAAGGCAGAGCTTCAGGCTTTGTAAATTGTCACAGATAACACAGGCAGCGTTCTTCACCTCAGTACAATCATATTGCCTCTGACAGTCTGGCACTAGCAACACAGGATCTCTCTCAAAAATACTATGGGTTTGGGGATATCCACCTTTGGTTTACTGTTCAGGATCTACCCTCCCTGACAAACTGAGGCCAGTAATGCTGGAGGTCTATAGACAACTTTACACGTCAGGCTGTTCTGCACTGAACAGTTCTTAACAGGGTTTGGATACTGCCACACTACTACCAAAAACATTTTAAAGACTTACACATCCAATTACCTCACAATCTCATGACATTGCAGGAACTGATTAAGCGTTTGCATAATACCAGCAATTTATACGTATTTCCCCACAATTTAGCACATTTATTAGAATTCCATTCTCAGGCTTGTGACAAAAGATTTTAAAACTTCCTAACAATCAAAACCCTGTTTTTCACCAACAGGGAAGCCTAATCAAGAAGGTAGTGAGAGCTTCCCTGAATGGCGGCAATTCTTAAAGCAATCAGCAGCAAAGACAGGTGCTCAGCACCTCAAGAAACCAGGCTATGGGAACAAAATATTAAGGTGTGCCATCTGATGCTCGAACAGATTTTGCTGGCCATTTCAAGATTACTTGGCTATTTAAAACAGACACACCATAGAGTTGCAAGTGCTTGCCAGCTCCAAAATTCAGACCACATGTAGGTGCCTAAAACTGGGCATGTAATTAAGGCCATGTTTCAGAACTTTAGGCTTCGTAAGTACTCTGTCAATGGTTACAGTTCAGTACCACTAGGCAATTGCTGCTGTTAACAATGTGAAGATTTAAATTGGATAATTGCAGGGAGAGAAAAATCCCATCTCCCCTTTTTTGTTCTGTAAAAGTGGGCTGGAAAACTTAGTACAGCAAACCTTTCCCACAGCTCTACTCTCTACTTCAGAAAAAGACCATTTGAACAATACAGTCTGGTGGGATTTGGGTATTTCTACATTTCTGTGTCCTTATTAGAAGTACAGAGATGAACTTTAATTATGAAGATCGCTTACTTCTAAGAGATAATAAATTGTTCCAACTGAAAGTTTCTTAACATATAGTCCAAATTTTAAATGAGAGCTGTTCTTTTGTTTGAATCAGTTAATACTGTACAAGGGTTAATAATTCAGAAGATACTCTGGAAACTTCTATAACTTTGCAGATACGTAACAAAACAATCTTTCAACAGTGCAGCTAGAAACAAAAACCAGACTTTCGAAGTTACTTTTTTTCAGTTCAAACCTCACTGCAACATGCTATCAAAGAAATGAAAAAATGGATTTTTTTTTTTGGAACGAAGTGACTATTTTTAAAAATGTGATTCAACTTCCCTACAGTGCAACAGTTCAACACACACAAGACCGTCTACCACAAACTCAGCAAAACTCACATAGAAGGCCATGGAACACAGCCAGAACCTGTTCTGTTTCCTGCTGTTTTCTACTAAATCAGAACTCAGTAATTTCTGTTACTGCACTGTGTAGTTATTATTCATATATGCAGTTTTAGTTTACTAATTATTTAAATGTTTAATGATGGTCGGTTTAGGTATTTATGTGGGTAAAATAAGCTCCCATTTTACACTTAACTAGCTATTTGTATCCTGCGGCCAAGGGACGTGCACGGCACAGCACAGGTCTGGAAGGCCAAGCCATACAAGCAGCACAGCCCAGGCCTGTGGCTGCTCAGGGTACTAAACATGGATTACTAAATTCCCAACTTAAGGTGGACTTCCAGTCTTGATCACTACAACCAGATACCACAGACACCACAACTTCGTTTCATGCAATACGCAATCCCCAAAACTCTTTCTCTGAATCTGATAAACCAAATGATTTTTTAAAATATGAATTTTAACTACAATGTGCTGGAACACATTTTCCAATGTACAGTCTATCAAATGAAGTTAACTTATGTTTTATTCAATTCATCACATGCCTGCCATTTTTTCATCATTACTGTATCTTTTTTTATTAATGACACAATTTCTCCCTTTCTGCTTAGGCTGTACCTTCATTGTTTTACAATACGTAGCGCTCAAAAATATTACCAGAGATAAGCACGCTTCAAAGACACGAGTCACACACCCCTAAAGAATATGGAAACACAAAATAACCTCAAAAGAGCCTAAATAAAAGTCAAGGTTTTGGTGTGCTGACAAGGAGAATGCAAAGTGATGCAAAAGAAAAAACAGAGCAGTTAGATGAGTACATACCTTTTCTAATATTTGTCAAATCTGGTTCATGTACACAGCAACATGGGCAGACAGTGGAACTCAGAAGACCGATTATTGCTTTGGCCCTGATCACCATAATAGTTATGCTAAGTCTATTTTCTTAGATTAATATTTTTAATCTGTAAAATGGGTTGATGACAATCAACTTCCTTTCAATGTACGCTGTGAGCTGCTGAAACCACGCTATGTAATAGCCAGGCATTATTTATTTACTTTTAAGTTTAGACGAAAGAAAACAAATCCTTCCCAAATCACTGCAAGTGACACAGCTGTGAGGTAAGATTTTATATTTTCTAATGCTTCCAACTAACTAAAGAGAGAGTAGACAAGTACTAAGATAATAGTGGAATGAAAAAAAAAAAAATCGTTTGTCATGTATCTTTTGGGTTTTCTTTGTATGACTTCAAAATGAAAATATTTCTAATTAAAATATAATTCAGACCAAAGAGTCAGACAACCCAGAACTATTTCAGAACAGAATATTCAATTTTGAACGCACAAGGGTACTAACAATTAATGATATATGTTATATAGGGATACTCTTACAATCTTAAAATACTTAATTACTATGGTTATGTCTTTAGCCCATGACAGACAGTGTATCTATAAAAAGAGGTCTTTTTGTGTGTATCAAATAAGAATGTGAATAGCTTTAAATGCCACAGTAATTTGGGAAAGCAGATGAAATTGCTGAAGTTTGTCATACTTCTAAAGGAATTCAGTGATCATTAAAATAAAAAGCTTTCAATTTTTCTAAAAAAAAAAAAAAGAACAGGAAATCCAATCTCTCATTCCTTTCACATAATTTTCCTATTTATATAACTATTGTTGAGCTTCTATAATAAAATTAGGTTTGAAACAGATAAGCAAATGCAAGATGAGAAAATATTTTTCTCAGGAGTATTACAGTGCTGTACATTAATGCAGAATTATGAGAATAAGAAAAGATGGAATTCAGGCTCTGTTTATTCTAATTATCTCAATTTCTCACTCTTTACACTGATCCATTAATATTTCCATAATTTTTTAAAGGTGTGGTATGGCAATCATTTCTTTTTTCAGCTTCTTAAAGAAATCTGTCACCTTGCATAACATTGTTAACCAGAGAATTAGAGGGAGCTAAAGACAATCAGGCAAAACGGTCCAACTTTTTTCCCTTCACGGACCAAGTCAGTTGCTGATTTCCCCAGCCTGAGTTTTTTCTGCTTGACTTTATATGAGCTTACCATTACTGCGTGTGTTTGGAAGGCCAGAAGAGTCACTGGGCACACGTCTAATACAGTTATTGACCTGCTAATTGGAATACAGTTTAAAGGTGAAAGTGTTGGTCAATTTAAATAGTTTTCAGTAACAATTAACACTCAAATATGAAGTAACGACTGATCAGACACAGACCTTTCAGGATTGAAGCACCAACCTACAGGCTCTGCAGTAAAAATGGTTTTACAAGTACAGAGAAACTGGCTTTTTAATATCTGACTCTGCTTTCACCTTCACCTTTTCACCTCTTTATGTCTGAGTTCTGACAGGAGGTGCTTGCTCATCCATGCAGGCCTCCTGGTACTTTTGTCCAACTTGCTGCTTGTTGGGGTCAAATCTCTTAAACTTAAATTGGGAAAAATCCAGAACTTCTAGAGTAACACCTGCCAAACTCACTAGTTACATCTAACAACCTATGTACAAATACAATGAACTTCATTTTCTTGTCAGAAGTAACATGTTGGCAGCATCCAAATTACACTGGAAATTGATTCCCTAGACAGTGTACACCAGTGATACTCCTAAGTTTTACACCGGTATATGCTGCTTACACAAGTCTCTTGCCAGAAAAAATGCCACCAGAGAATGAGTAGTTCTGCTAGCTAGCACACAAATCAGAAAATGGGACGGAGAGAAATTTACTAGCCTAAATTACTCTTCGAAGATTAAGATATCAAGTCTAAATCCAAATTAGATTCTTGTATTCTGTCAGAAAAAAAAATATGAAAGAAAACCTTCCTCTTATTCAGAACTTGGAGCTTTTTCAGTGTTTGGGAGGACATTACTACTACACACAGAAATTTGTGACTGAAGAGCTTCCTCAGAGTACAAGTATTTATTTTTGCTCTTTCCTAACAGAAGTAGTTCAACTATAAAATACTGGTAAACAAGTTTCTGTATGTACAGTAAACATTTTTCTTATGAGTGCCATCTGACAATATGAAGTAGTAATAGAAAAATTATTATGTTTAAGTATCACTTATATCTATTTCAATTTCAAAGGCACCTTTAGGATATTACTTTGAATCAGTCACGATCATGGCATTTGAATACAGTTCCTTCATGAAGTTTGACAGAAGATAAATCAGGATCAACGGGATCCTGATCAGGATTTACAAAGCACAATCACGGAATTCAGTATCTTACATCCATTGGGTTAACTGGCAGGATTAATTCTGTCTTTAGTATTATCTCTCTATCATTATATTCTTACTTATAGCTTTAGACAACTGAATAAGGCCATAACCTCCCATGAATAACTTAAAAAAGGCTGCTGAAGACAACTGTAGCTACTAGAAATTTTAGAAGTTCAGCTGTTTTTTTTTCCTCTGAGCCATTTGCAAACCATTTCCAAATAATTGTGAAGTTGTTTGGGTGCTTTTCTCCTTTTTTCTTCTTTGGAATTAATGGAGGCATTAACTGTATATCTGCAGCACCTTAAAAAGCTCTGAAGAAATATCAAGTTTTAGGATTTAGCACCAGATACCTCCAGAATATACCACTTTTAAATCAGATTCAAATGTAAAAAGAAGAATTTAGAAGTGTCTACTGCATATCTAGTTCCTATATCCATTTTTTACTAGGATAATGTATTTCAGTAGTTTCCTTTTACTTTCAGGGAGGAGGATACTGTATAGTTACACTGTGTGAGTTCAAAGGTCTTGTGCTTTTCTCATGTTTATTAGCCTGGGAAGAAGAGAACGGTGGAGAGAAAGTGTTTTAAGATTTAGCCTTTTTTACTCATTATCCTACTCTGATTGGATTGGTAATAAATTATAGTAATTTTTCCCAAGTCGAGTCTGTTTTACCTGTGATAGTAATCGGCCAGTAATCTCTCCCTGTCCTTATTTTGACCCATGAGCCTTTCGGTATGTTTCTTTTTCCCACTGTTCAGTTGAGCAGGTAAGTGATAGAGTGACTTTGCTGTCTACCTGGCATCCAGCCAGGGTCAACCCACCACAATTAAGTACTTTCCAGCGCATCAGGAATGTGTAACTTTACATAAAACAAACTAATTGCTTAGCTTTGATTGACTGTTTTACTATATTTGCTCAAAAAAGCAATGGTTACCTTCTGCAATATTGTAACTGTAAAACAGACCCATAGTAATATGTGTTTTTGTATGAGAATAATACATTAAATTAATAACCACATTAAAATCACACAGATTTAAAATATTGCTTACCCATGGCACTAAGAGGATTCCTTTCATCTTGAAAGAATATTTAAAAATTAAAATATGATTTCACAAGCATTAATCTGTTTCTTGTGCAGGCCCATAAGGCACATTCTAAGTGCATTAATGCATCCCTGAGCTGGTGGTTTATATGATAAGATGAGGTTATAATGAGCCCCTTCCTAACAATACAATGTACTTGTGTGTTATTGCTATGTATCTTTGCGTGGGATGAATTTTGAACTCTCATAAAAGAAACAACTACCACCAACATAAAATAAAACAAAGTATAAAGTTTTATACTGTTAACCTTTACAGATTATGATTTGTATTATATTTATTGCACATATTGCCTTTGTTTCCTTGGCAAAAATAAGTGTAAGTCACATGCTTGTTCCACTGCAGAATCTTCCCACAAGTGAAGAGCTTCTTAAGAAAAAAAAAAAACCTGTACTTTATAATGCATGGTTGCTTTTGGGACCTCAGAAGTCTTTTCACCAATTAAGTGGTACAGATGAGACTTCACATCAGCTTCATAACATCTTCAGTGGACATTTGGAGCTGTGTTAAGGCTCCCCTACAGTTAAAATGGTTCTGCATCTAACTAGTGCAGCTATTCAAATCTTAGCATAAAAATCTGAATGTTTTAATAATCTAATGTACTAGGAACTGTAACAATGTCCTTGTGACTACTGTCACAACTAGTACTGTCACAAATAGGGGCCTCTAAGCTACATTCCTTGTTCAAGCATACAGCTACTGTGATAAGGCATTAGACTGCAAAGTATGATCCTTCCCTTTAAATAGCTTAACTTTTCTACATATTCTTTAAACTGAAGTGAAAATATTTCTCATGTACACCAGCAAAATCTAGTTTATCTGCTGTTTTGCCAAAAGCTTCCAGTAGGAAACATGCATTCCAGAACTAGTAGTATTTACTCTTTGTGTTGACACATAAACATGAGGTTCCTGTGTCATAAACATTCCATTCTAAACAATAAACATTATATCCAAAATAATAGTATTACTGTATCATAACAATTTCTTTTAAAGTCCCCTCACTATGCCACTATAAACCACTTCTATCTTTATGTCTCATTGTCCAGGAAATATGAAACTTAACTGAATGTATAACTACTATTAATAAGAAAGTTTTAATATAACTAGTCTTACTTTAAAAGGGCTTATACAAATTATCATTGCTACACCTCCCTGAAATGACCTAGTCTGTAATTGCAAAAGAGACAGAGGTTTAGAAAAGAAATGCAAAACAAAGTGGGAGTAAACTCTTTTCATCTCTAACACCATCTGCTATCAATACTAGAATAATCCACTCTTACACAAGTCTTGTGCACACCCCGAACTCTTAACACCTGCAGAAAATGTATTGTGCTCTCCACTTTATATGTATTACTGCACATAGGGGCTATAGCCATGCCGTATTAATGCAAAGATGATATAGAAGGAAATTAGAAAAATACATGCAGGTTGTGCAGAGCTTACACTGGAAATGGCAGAAACTCTTTTCACTAGAAATTTTCCTGACCTCAGTGTGTCCAGTTCTGGGCACCTCAATACAAGAGCGATATCGAGGTGCTGGAGCGAGTGCAGAGGAGGGCAACAAAGCTGGTGAAGGGCCTGGAGCATAAGGCTTATGAAGAGTGGTTGAAGGAGCTGGGACTGTTTAGTATGAGGAAGAGGAGGCTGAGGGGAGACCACATCACTCTCTACAACTACTTGAAAGGACACTGTAGAGAGGTTCGTGCTGGTCGCTTCTCACAGGTAATTAGTGACAGAACGAGAGGGAATGGCTTCAAGCTCCAACAGGGTAGGTTTAGACTGAACATTAGGAAAGAATTTTTCACAGAAAGAGTGGTCGGGCATTGGAATAGGCTGCCCAGGGAGGTGGTTGAGTCGCCATCCCTGGACGTGTTTAATAGTCCTTTAGATGTGGTGTTGGGGGATATGGTATAGGGGAGAACTTTGTAGAGTGGGGTGGATGGTTGTACTCAGTGATCCCAAGGGTCTTTTCCAACCTAAATGATTCTATGATTCTACAAAGTGACCAGTTCACAGTGTTTGTTAACAATGCTGTACAATGACTTCACACTTAACAGCATGTGCTCAGGCTCCTTTCTCCCATTTAGTCTCTAAAGGGGAGGGGGACATTTTATTTTTTATAGTATAGAAAGATTCCAGGAATATTAATTTTTCAGTTTCCATCTACCATTCCTTGATGAAATCTATGCTACCTTTTATAGCTCTCATGCTGTAGACTATGCCTGAACATAGGTTATTCAGGGTAAGTCTTCTATCAAAGTGTGGCTCTCTACTGGAAGCAGCAACTCCTTGTTGTTGGAATGACTAGATTTTATATGCTTTCATAAATTTTGCATCCAACTTCAAATGATGACTGAATCCTTATCATTGTCACTGCTTCTAGCTTAATATATTTAAAGGTATCTTTTAGCCAATAACATCAGATCACACACACTGTAGAATGACAGACTACAAAGATTCTTCCCAGATGGTCATCGTAACAAAAGGTAACATTTGCAACTCCTCTTCTGTGAAAAGTAAAATTACTTATGTCAAACTTCGGGGAAATACCCTCTCTCTTTCCCCTCCAGAGAAAAAGAGCTGGTAAAGAGAAAAAGAGGAATTGAGCATGCAGAGATCTCTTTGATTCCAATAAGATGTGCAGTCTCAGAAGAAGCAACAGATTTCTTTCTCCCAGCACAACAGGGAATCTTTGGGAGATGTGCTGGTTTGAAGCAAAGCAAACCCAGTGCATAGCTGTGAAAAAAGCCACAATGGGCACAATCAAATCTGTATTTTCTTCATAATCACATCACACATTTGCTGCTTGTCCAGTAGATTCTCATCAAGAACTACATCTAAATATAGCGCAGTCCTCAGAGTAAAAACTGTATTAAAATATTTTAAATGTCAAACATATATAATAATTATAGCATCACGTTGATTATGTTTTTATATATAACAGTTTCCTTTTCAAAGATACAAAAATAAAGATCACAGGGTGACTCCCTTCAAAACTTGTTGCACTAACAAGCTAAAACTAAGATTATAGCACCATCTACTGTTTTAATTCTTAATTTTTGTTTAAACTACAATTTTAAGCTAACAAAAATACTGTTAGCAGAAAACAAATCTATATTAATATGGAACCATTTTTTACAATCTGAGCAAAAACCTCCCAGGTGACAACAAAGTTTTTGTTTGGGAATACAAGGTATTCATACATTTCACCAGCAAGTCATTAAACTGAAACCAGAGGGTCAAAGAATTCAAAATAGTGAGAACCAATGGATAAGCAGCAATTATTAAAGCATAAGCCTGGATACTATTAGAGTCGAGACAGGTATCTGTAAAGGCAATACAGTGTGTAAGATAAAAAATAACTTAAAAAAAGCAAAAAAACGCACTTAATAAAAAAACATCCTAAACTAAAAAAGATAAAAATAAAAAAATAAATAAACCTAACATGCTCCCAAGACACAGACCCAAAAACTCGTGCAAGGTGGAACACCAGAAAACTAGATTATAAAATTAAGTTGGAAGTATTCAGTTGGAAGCAGAAAATGCTGTAAGACATGCCTCTAGCAAAATTTTGTTCTTTCTAAAATTCCCTCTTAAAAACAATTGCCCAACAGTGACCTAAATCCAAACCTATGAAGTTGTTTATTAAAAACAGGGTTGGTTGCTGTGGTTGGCTACCCTTTTTTTTTTTCTTTTTATAAAAGTCATATAGTTGTAGTTTATTTACAATGGAATCACGAATAAAAAGGAAACAGTGCATGTAATTAATTGTTTGCTATGACTTCTTTTCCAGCTAGAATCCTTTCAAATCTTACACTGCAAAAATTATCTACTCCTGCTATGAGACAGACATTCAGTAGTGACCCATGAAAAATGCTGCCCACTTTAATCAGCAGTCTTAAGATTCATAGTATTCTCAAATATACTTTTTTAGTTTTTTTTTTAAAGGAGGAACTTTTTGGATCTACAACATTCATAGAAGCTTTTGACAAAATTATCAAAGTACCAGTGTCTTATCAATGAAATGAACTGGCAAGGCATGAGATCAGTGAGCGACAGAAGACAACTCTACATCAAGGCAGACATTCCCAGGTCTCAACAAAACAGTCAAAGAGAGTTGCATTACAGGTCATGCACACAGCTAAAGGCAACTGCAAACAAAGCTTTCAAAACAAAAGCTTCCAGGCAGAGCATTAGATTGTAGAGAGAAACTATGAACTCAGAACTTCTCTGTGAAAACTTGGAATCTAAGTGAATTTTAGGAAAATTGTGTGAGGCTGCTTCCCTCCCCCATACACTGCTACTGGAAGCTGTAAGACCATACAAATGCAATTTGACTTCAACCAGATGTTTCAACCTGAGGCAACATGAAATTATTTCCTATTCCTGGGCACTGCTTTAATAGATTCTCAACACCATTAATGCTTTTCTGGAAAGGTACAAACAGATAGATTTGGCTGAAGAAAAGCATGCACCTCTACAGCAGTTTTGAAGTATCTCCTTGTACTGAATTGAGGCAAATTCATCTCCAAATGTTTCAGAAATCACCAATCTAGAAAATAAGAGATTTACTGGAATCGTAGATATAAGCCATGCTTCCTTGGAATCTCAGCTATCATTGAGTAGAACTGAAACAGTTTTCCTCAATGTCATCACTGTTTTTTGTGTTGATCACTGAAATGGAGAAATATGCCACTTTCTATCAACTACCCCCTTTGCTTTTCGGGTTCAGCCATGTGGTCTCATGGCCAGGCTTCCCTGATTGCCTGACACTCTGGCTGCTGTTTTGCTGCCATGTGCCAATTAGGCAGCTGTAAACGAGTCAGTAAGCTCTGAGGCCCCTCCACACAGTGGATATACATTGTCCCTGGCGTGAAACATCTGAAGCCCCCCCAACCTCTGCCACAACCATGTGATTGGATCACAGACTTCCTCAGAGGCTACAGTGACAATCTGAGCCCTCTACAGCTTCATGGAATGTGCTACTTAAAGTAATCATTTCCACAGATCATTTTTAAGTTATCAGTACTTTCTCTCAGAAAACTCTTTCATGAGGAAATCTCTTATGAGCTCTGGCTACACAATCTGTAGCAAACAAAACCAAAACAAGCAGAATTTAAAACAAACAAACAAAACCTAACTAAAAGAACCAAAACACCAACAGAAAACACCAACAAAACCACACAACCAAAAAAACTAACATGCAACAAAGAAACCGCAGACATGGTCTGGATAATTCAGACTAATTGCTTCTGATTAATACTAGCATCTCATATGAAGTCCTGTTAAAAATCACTGCCCTTGTATCATGTCACTAAACTACTGACTCAGAAATAATATTGTCTCAATTTTTCACCTGATCTGTATTTAAAACCTGCCATTGTAAGGGAGGTTTAACCCCATCCCCTGACGTCCATCCTCCCCCCTACCCTGCTTCCTTCGTATGTAGCTTCTGTGCCCTTATTTTAAACTATCTATAGCTGTTATGAAAATATAGGCTGAATATTTAAGTATTTACATCTGTTTATTTAAACCAATATTCATAATTTTTTAAAGATATAAATTCAAAAGTAGCCTGGAGTATGCATGGCAGCAGCTTGGCTATGGCTGTAAAGTATTAGCACATTTGTTTTTAATCCTCCAAATAATACTGCAAAAGGAAGTCTGCGACGCTTATCTTTAATGCTTATTTTAAACTTTTGTTCTAGTGCTTTATGGAGACAAAACTTCCTTCCCCTAACAGTTTTTAAATGTAGGTTCTCATTCTTTTCTTCCTTCTCTTTTGTTGATTGCAAACACCATGAACCCCAACGATCCTGCACAGAACACTTCTCATGGATATCATGACAAGTGTAACAATGCAGACTGCCAGTTCCACTGCAGTCAAGAAGTCGCAAGAGTACACCAAAGGAATTTTAGATGTGCTACCTCCAGTATTTTACTATGTGATGGAAGTGTTACCTAACTCTGAAATACTGATAGCCTTGAGAGGTCATGTCAGTGACAAAAGAATGAGCTACAGTTTTCTGTATGCTTTAGGACTAAGACACAAAAAGCATGAAATCATTCTGTAGAAATAAATTATCAAGGACCAGTATTCTCTATTTCTATATTTAATTTTTTTTTTTTTTTTTTTTTTTTTTACCATCGGCTTTTTTTNTTTTTTTTTTACCATCGGCATTTTGCATTCCTGTCTTTTGCTAATTGCAAGTCATAATTTGTTTCCTACATCACTCCCACTGTTAAGTTACCCAGATCTTCCCTCATGCTTCGAGCAATTACAGAGAAGCACATGTACTTCTGCTGTTATCCATGGTAAAAATACATTGCCTATGCATTTACTGAATTCCACTGCTTTTTGTGTTCTAGAAACTTGAGCCTTAATGTGAATATGCTGGTGCACTTACATTATATTTTATCAGTACTCCACCAGCGTTAGCTAGGACCTCTCCTAAATCTACAGTATCTGGCAACAAACTATTTCTCAAAAAATCAGCATTTATGTCAATAATGTTTTATAAGGAAATTGAACCCTGATTTTATCTTGAATTTTTTTCTGATGCTGGGCTTTTCCTCCTAATGTAAACATCTCAGACTTCATGTGGATGACTAAAGGGGAAATACTAGATGCGCATCATTCTACAGTCTGTGGTGTTCAGGTCAGACTAATAGTCACGAACAGGTCACTTATGTAGTAAAAACCTTGAATTTCTCAGTGGAACCCTTGCTAAAAATTAGAGGATGGCAATGTTTTTGTTTCATTTTAAGCACAACAGACTTGTTCTGGGGAAAGGTTCTTGACATTCGGAATGAGTTGTGGGACTTGGAGAGTGAGCTGAGCCTGGCAGAGTGATATGCGGACTGACTGGCAGTAACAGATTAAAAAGTGTAAGAAAAATATGATTCGGATCAGACTTGAAAAGCATTTTAAGGCAGCCATGAAGTATGCATGTTAAATCAGAGAGGTGAGAGAAATAGTATGTCTCTTACCCAGAAGACAAGATGTTTCAAGCATTTCTATGTCCATTCTGAAAGACAGCTATAGGTGACAGTGAAATATGTCACATAGGCTTGGCCAAAAGAAGGCCACAATATATTAGAAAGTCTATTATACTCAGATAAAAACATATTTTTTTGGGGGTGTTTCTCACAGCAGAGAATAGGTTTAGTTTTAGATGGCTCTCATGACATCAGCTTTAGAAGTAACACAACTGAAGTCCCCTAAAATCTGTAATGAAAAAAATCCTGAAGTGATATCTATAAATGTATTTTGAAGAATCCCTGAACTCCCTTCTCTCAAAGTATTTTCTAATATGGGTGAAAGAAAATTAGACTGTTTTTTGACCAAAAATTTGTCAGTGTTTGCAGATATTTTAAAAAACACTGCAGTATAACTAACTGTCAAGACTATTCAACTGCTTAGAATGTCTTTAGGTGTTAGCTTTTATTCACAGTAATTGTTAGAGATAATGATTTTTGGCATGTTACCCATATTGCCAGACGGCATTACAAACATCTACCTCATCTGAAGTCAGACGCTAAGTCACCATAAGCTAGTGAAAATCAACTATTCCACCAACAACCAAGGCAGCTACAATAGACATAAAAATAAATGAAATGGTTCCCCCCCACCCCAGACTGAAAGGAAGCAATTTCAAGGAAAACATGGGAGTTGAAAAATCCCATATAAACTGTAATGAAGAATGTTAAACTTCTTTTCACATCTGTGAAATAAGTTTAACAAATGACTCCATTCATTTATATGATGAATGACTAC
This sequence comes from Arenaria interpres, assembly GCA_013399435.1. Taxonomy (NCBI): domain Eukaryota; kingdom Metazoa; phylum Chordata; class Aves; order Charadriiformes; family Scolopacidae; genus Arenaria; species Arenaria interpres. Next base: position 4,724 of record VXAK01009668.1, on the reverse strand, counting down.
TCACATGCAAGCTCCTTATTATATCTAGCAAGAAAGAAAATAACTTCTACGTGTTTCTGTAGCTGCTGTTTTTCCCCCCCTTTTATCCTGACGTTTACCGTTCTTAGTTTCAGTGGAAAAATATGACAGCTATTGTACGCCAAAAACCAGTGATAATTAGTCTTATATGACTGTCTTTATGTTTTAATGTTTTTTCTTAACTCTTTTTCACACAATTACCTAATCCACCACTCTATGGTCTCTTAAAAAATGAAACTTATTTTCTCATGGACCAGAAATGAGAAACCTGGATGCAGACAAGCATCCTTAATCTAAAGTATAAAACTAAACTTCCAAACACTTACCTTGCCATGAAATTTGTAATATTTTAAAGATCATATTAGCAAAGGAAAAATGTTCAAAAACTGCTGGAAAATTGGATACAGCTAGTTATGGAGTATTTAACAAATAGCAAAACTCACTAATTATTCCTTTCTAACTTTCCCATTCAGAAATAGGTATCAATATTTAATAATAATAAAATTAATGGAATCTAGAACTTGGATTAAGTTTTGCAAGGTTGTTACCGAACTGCTCAAAGCCTGATGTGTTTAAGGCATGCACAGAAAAAGAACTCTACAAGGGAGCTTTAAATACCAGACAGCCCCTGATGTTGATATTTCTACACAGATTTTTGTGATCCTTTAGTCAATATGGTTCAGAGACACTGAAATTCTGTAAGCCCTCACTTTAGAGGGCTTACACCATTTTGGCACCGGGGTCTTGAGATTAAAGGAGGCAAAAAAGCACATAGGTGCTTTTTTCAAATTAAAAATTTTAAAAAAATTAATAAAAAAATGATGACTTCATGGTGTGATCCTTATTACTTTCTACAAACAACACAGATACCACTACTTCAACACATTGCTTCTGCCTGACAGGCCAATCAATCCTAATAGTATGTGGTGTGGTTAACTTTTCAAGTTTTCTCGCTTTCCTATAAAGTACCTTAATATTGTCCAGATCACTAAGTCAATTGGACATTTTACTGTAAATTAATGCATGGTTACAAGATAAGTTTCCACTTAATATTTCTTTAATAGTTGCTACTGAATGGAGTTTTCTGCATCATGACCAGGTTGAAATCAGTATTTAAATTAATTATGACAGCCATATAAATTAGACATAAGAGACTTCTAAAGCTAATTAGAGTCTGAGAGTTTTAATTTGATGTCTGTCTTGGTATAATATCTGCTTTATGGATTAAATTAATAAAATTAAGACTGCATCATTATAAATTTCCACTTTCATAGTTCCATAAGTTTTACAATTACATGCCATATTTGAATGATAATTGAATGAAACGAAATCATTATGTTCATGTCTGCTTTCCTACAGACTTTAAAATAGTATTCCCTATTTTCTTCCATTCATAAAAGTCATAGCTGCTATAGCAATCCCAACCTAAAGAGCACTGTACATCAATAAATTTGTAGTTCGTGTATCTGAGTAAAAGCAGGCCTAGACTGCATGCATGGGACGCTCTCAGGGGCTCTGAGGCACTGTACATATCCCCTGCCTGCAGCATCAACTTGGTGGGCCAGCTGTGGCACAAGAGCCTCACTAGGCAGCTCCCACTTTTTACCAGCAATAACACAACTTGTGTCTTTTGCCTTTATCTAAAAGTACAGCAACAAGTTCTTATATGACCATCATTTTCATCTGAAAGAACAAGTAATGAATAGAGTTATTTTCTTTCAAGAAAATCCTTGAAAAGCCCTGGAGACCAAAAAAGGGGTCCCCTTCATGGATAGAATCTGCACAGAATGCTGTACCCCGACCAAAGACTTGTTCAATACTGCACAAATCAGGGTTCTCAATACCTGAAGGGTTGCAAGATCATCAATACTATCCTCTTTCTTTATTGCTTTAGGTTCAATAAATGGCATTTTAAATAATATGTTCCAGTTGAAGTGTTTCTCTTACTGGGATTATAATGAACCAGCACCTTCTGGTATGAAACAGCTACTGAGTTATATTTAGCACATCAATATGCCTAACAGTGATTTTGAGTGAGGATTTATGTTAAAGACAGCTGGAATAACAGGAAATATGTAAGAATTATAATTAAGTAAAGAGCAGCTTAGGGTCAATTCCAGAGCGTGCAGCATTAAGGACAGCAAAGATTCATTGATTTACATCCACTAAGAAAGCTTACCTTTGCCCCTACTTGATTTTGAGTTCTGTGCGTAAACTGTTTATCCTACAATATACATTCTAACAAACTATACATTATGTTAAATCTGATGCACTTGCCAGATGATCACACATCAAAAGCTGGACATATTAAGCATAACAATTTCTGATATGATACGTAACTCGAGATTGTCTTCTACTACCAACTACACTGTTCAGTACATACGTATCACAGCACAGTGTTTTGAAATTAAACTTGAGAATATTCTGTTGAAAAAAAAACTTGAAGTTAAGAAAATACTGACTTTAATTTTAAATGGGGACAAAACATTCTGTGACAGGGGATCACAATCTTGGCTTGAAGATTTGCTTTTGACATTTGTGTTTTCACAGGCAATTAAAATTTAATTTGGCCTATGATGAAAAGCAAATCCTTTTATCCCATAGTTGCAATCACAAGAGGAACATACTGCATTAGAAAGCAGCACTGTAGCTTCAGGTTTCATATTTGACATTTGTGACATTGTGAAAAAAAATAATAGATAGGAAAGTCTACACATGCACACGTCATCCTTAAACTTTCCTATCTATAACTAAATGTGATAGTCAATAGCATTTCCATATACACACTATTAATTCATATTTTAAGCAGAATGTTTAAAGTGAGGGCTACCGTGTCCATCTGAAATTCTCTGGCATCTTATCATACCAAGTAAAAGCTAGAAAAATAATGATGGAGGCACTGGATTAATAATAAATCCAGAAGACTATTGCAATTCAAGCAATAAAAACGTTCTCTATATCCTAACCAAGTATTAATTAGATACTAGTCAGAAGTGAATCTACTGACATTTTATCAAAAGCTGCAGACCACCTTGCCAATTCACACTGCACAATTTTTTAAAAAGGACACAGATTTCTCCAAGTTGCCAAAAGATCCATCTTTGCATCAGCATCTTCATAATGACAAATAAACTGAAAATGGTAAGTGCACGTGAGGGCAGTCAGCTACACAGCATGTAGAACTCTACAACAGGGGAAAGGGAGTCATTTACATATGGTCATCTGTCCAACTTCATGTCAATTATCTAGGACATCAAAATGACACATAAAATTGTACGCAAGCGTCAAAGAGAGCTATTCAGTGATGTGAACAGGCTCATATTTAGAAAGATACTGCACAATAACACCCACTGACAGAAGATCTTGGTAGTTATTATGCATTATCCTTGGTCAACATTCTTCCATATTGGGAATGTTTCATTAGTCTGTATTTTATCCAAGTAAGAACTTACAAACCCACAAGAACAACATGAGGGAGTTAAGTCCTTTTCACTATGAACGGAAACTGCATCAAAAATATTCTTGACATCAGCATCTCCACTGATTCATGAGAAGAGCAGCAAATGTAATCTCAATGAAACTATCCATATTTATGACTGTGGCACACTTTCATACACACAAACCACGAAATGGACATATCAGGTAACAACAACCACCTTATTGAGGTTAGATGGAATGAACAGTGCACCTCAAGTGTTCCAGAGAACAAATACATACATATATACGTAAATGGGGATTAAATTCTACCATTCTAAGCAAACACCTGTATGCATTAGTTAGAAATACTGTTAGTATTTACTTTATGCTATAAGCTATTCCTAGTTTCAGTAAGTGGCATTTTCCTCTTTCTGGAGTTTATATTGTTAAAACACCACTTACAAAATAAACCAGGAGGTTTCAGTCACATACTCAAAGAACAATAAACCATGGACTGGACTATCTCCATTTTCAAATCTCAGCTAAAATCTGTCATGACTTAGTATTCTCTGTGTGCTCCTGAAACCAGTTACAGTAAGTCTCTCATATTGTTTTACCAGGGGCAGGAACCTCCAATAATTAAGAGTCAATCTGCTGCAAATTCACTGCAATTCAAAGTCCGATTACCCCCTTCAGGATACAGACATGTCTGGCACAAAGAAGGTAATACATTTCAGTTGGTCCATTAGTGAGATTTCTATGAAAACTCTAGCAAAGGTATTGCCCGGAGTAAGCACTAGAGTTCTGAACCAAATATCCTTTGCCTTCCAAAGACATCTTTTTATTGGCTCTGCAACATGTTTGATTTTCCTTATGAGTGGATCTGAATTAGGTCCAATTCTCCTAGGCTCTTTCAAACACCACCTCAGCATACAGGTGTTCATTTAACTCCTTTGTACGGCCACTTCTTGAACAGTACATTTTGTTTTCAGTGGAGCTGCAAATCATGTATGTAATTCAGAGGATTTGTGCAGTTTATGTCCAGTGCACTCAAGGTTAATCAGAAACGTTAGTAAGTTTAATCACTAGGAACTCATTTAGTACTGCTGTGGATGTCACCTCTAATTCCATATACACCCCATTGTAATTTAGCATTAATTAATGCCCATTTATACAATGACATTGCCATAAATCTCAACAAGTGTGATGTATTCTGAGATAAAAGCTTACTTACGACAACAGACCCAAAAACATAATCACCGCATCATTTTAAAATATATAAAAAAATA
>VXAK01009665.1:0-34539 GCA_013399435.1 Arenaria interpres | reverse complement strand
AAATTAGAAAAGTTTGTTGTGTAACCCTCTCTCCCTTGATGGCGGCGGTCCAGACAACTCCTTGCCCCGGTGCCAGTACCCTGAGGCCTTCCCTTCCTCCTGAAACCATTGTGCTCGCAGTGTTTGACATTTGCTGTCCACTGTTGGGAGTGCACAGCTTCCTGCTGATAGAATTGGCTGAGTATAATTCCTGTATATCTTATATCAGTATCAGGATTAATACTGGTTCTTTAGTATTATTGTTAATTATTTAGTCTTAGTCTATTAAATCTGTTTATATTTTAACCCTTGCGTTTCTTTGTGTTCCCTGATTCCCCTTTCCGGGTGGGGAGGCGTCATCGGGTGATAGAATAATTGTCTAAACAACAATAAATTGTTATGGGTTTTCTCAAACCATAACAAGGTCATACTTGAATCAAGAATGCTGGCATGTACAGCATATCTTTAAAGAAATTTTGCGTAGAGTATTATCTCATCTGGACTTAAGAGAAAGAAGTCTATGAGAGATTAGGTTACATATCAAATTGTTCAAAATACTGTTCAAGTTCTTGAATGCTGTGTGCGTTGAAATTTATATGCAATAAATATAGACAAATTTATATATTTATGACAATTATATACATACTTAGAAATTTATAAATTCTAATTATAAATTACATTGCACAACATCGTTCAAAAAATTAAATTATGTTTGCCCATAATCAAATGTAGGCAATGATACATTTAAATTGAAACATAAAAGTCTGAATCACAAAAATGAAAGTTTAATTCTCAAATATTTCTCTTGTTAAAGAAATACGGAGAAAAAAATATTCCTGATTTTTTGCCCAGTTTTATTGTAAACAACTAAATTTATTTGATTGGAATACATCTGTCTGCAGTTGATGAAACACTATAGCAGTAATTATTTGGTCCTCTTGGACCAAGTCATATAAACTGTTTGATAAGATAAAAAAATATTTTTTTTTAGTTGAAAAAGAAAGAGAATTTCACACAGTCATTCTTATTTTTTTTTTAGAAATAAATTGGACCTTAACTGCTAAAAGGTGTAAAATTGACAAAATTTAAATTTTATATTATTTAAATTATGTGTATTACCTCCAGGGAAATTGAGGCATTATGTAGAACATAAAGGTGCATGCTGTAAGAAAAAACATATAGGATCTATGACAGTAAATATTTTTGTTGACACTTTTAAAATTATGGTCTGCCAGATACTCTGGCAAATGAGATACTTCATGAATATCTACATTGTAAAGGCAATGATGCCAGAAACAGATAAAAGCAGTACATTTACTTCAGCAAAATTCTCATGTTTAGATTATTTACTTTTTTCCAATCTGTATCTTTAAAAAGTAGGGGATATTTGTTTGTTTGCTTGCTTTTCCTCTCTGTTTGCATTCTGGTTTGGGTTTGCACTCAAGGAAACCTAAAATAGTACAGAGCAGTAAGACACTATTTTTACCAGGATTTGTTAAGTCAAGTTAGAAAAATATGAAAAGCAAAGTGAATACGCCCAATAATTTATACTGTAAAAATGCTTTATTCATGTGGTTACAGTTTTACGAAATTTCAAGAATTCAGGATGAAATTTTCAGTGGAAGGTCCTTTTCATTGTTACTTTTCTTTCAATAATTTCTAACAACATGCAAAAAATATAGCCCACAGAAAAAACATTTTTATGCAAACACATGCACAGATGCCTTTTCTGAAATCACTATAATACATTTTGAATACTCCAAGTAGCAACCATGGTGTTTGTTTGCAGTTAATTTCATATTATATCTATAAATATGTCAAGAAAAGGTATTATTGCCTCCCAGAAAACTCCTGTGTTAAGCCTTTAAGACTTCACTTAAACTAAGCATTTTAAATTCTTTTGATACTCTCTCAGTGATTTGGTTCATAATTTTAAAATTATGCAGACTTACCATCACAAGACATTATTATGAAAATACTATCTTTGGTGGAATAGGCAGTATTTCTCACTACCCAAATCGATTTTATTTGGCAATAAATTAAATTATTTTTTCCTAAGTTGAATCTGTTTTGCCCATGATGGTAACTGGTAAGTGATTTCCCTGTCTTCACCTTTACCCACAAATGTTTTTCATATAATTTTGTCCATCTGCTCTGCTGAGCAGGGAGAATGATAGAGCTGCTGGATGGGCATCTGGCAGCTGACCAAGGTCAATCCACTCCATTATTAAGAGTAGAGAATACAGAAAGACCCAAATTAATAGCCAACGAGACTTCTGAAGAAGCTTCAAGTTGAAGCATCACAAACATCTACAGTAAATCATGAGTAATTGACTATTTGGGGATATAAGAACAGATTCTTTTTAATTTATTGCATATTAAAAATACAGTAAGTGTAAACGTGAAGGATATTTCAGGATTCTTATGATGTCATAAGCATTTACTTTCCATGTTGTGATTTGTGGTGTTTCAAGACTATTAATTATTCAAAGTGAGCCATCCTAACTGAGAAACATCTTCTTACCTGATACAAAGGCGAACTTCACTGGACTTTTGTTTTTTTACTTCTGATTGACCTGCATTCAATCCAGATTTCACATTTCTGTCTTGCTCCCCTGCCTCTGAGATTTGTGCTTGAAAACATCAAGACATATTCTTCAGCATTGAAAATGTACTTTAATTCAGAAAGATTGAAACTCAACATACATATGGTTTTGAGGTGTGCAAAATTATTGAGGTACTTCAGAAATTTTTATAAGTATTTGAGTTTGAAAATAAGCAGAATTTTGAGGTCACGCAGTACAAAGTGATTTAAAATTACTGGAGCACTTTTCCTAATTTGGGAGACTGGAGTTTCCCAATTCAGAATGTGGAGGGTTTTATTAATGCATAATGAACTATGAATGGTCATTTAAAAGTTTGATCACAAAAGACTGGGTGTAGTGTAGATCTCCTTGTCAGGAGTCTAAAGAAACTAACTGCACTAATGAGAGTATCGCACTGGACTATTAACTTGCTTTCTCTTCTGACTCTAGCTACTATGATATATATGCCCAAGTCTTTGATCTCACTTAGCTTTTCATTCTTCTGATCCTTTAATGACATAGAAGTGCTAAAGGTTTTAGCAGCTGGATTCTGACTATTCTTTTTTTTTTTTCTTCCTATCTTGCTTTCCCTTTTCCAGTTACCAGAAACTCTTTTTGCATGAGCACTAATAACTTGTTATTTTGAAACTATCTGCCACAGTACATTGCAAAGAGTGAAAAAAAGCAGGAGAATGGGAAGTCAAAGTTTCACGATCTCCTGATGTTGCCAGTGGTCCTGGCAAAGGACAGCAGAAATCCATTTCTCTTTCAATTCACCTGGCTTTCTCTTTCTATCTCCACCAGAAGTCGAAAAACAAAACTGCTGTTGTAACTATAAACACACACAATCTACTTGAAATGTTTCATAAATGACCTAAAGAAGATGGGAAAAATATAGGATTGTAGAATATTTTTTTACTAATTGACTCTTGTAATGTTTTCTTATTTTTTTCTGGTTTGTTTTCTTTTTTGTTTGTTTGGTCTATTTTTTTCTAAAATCTGGATCCTATTTGTAGTTGCTTCTGGAAATTCCTAAGGATTTCTGCAGCCAGTAGTTTCTGCTAGCTGTTTCCTGAAAAGATACCCTGATTAAAAAGGCATGGCACCAGCGGTCTGTAACAGACAGCTGAACAGGGAATATCATCTTCCTGCTCATCTGCTTTGGGGAGCAACTGTTTAGCTGATATGCAGGAGTGCAGCTACCACAGACATCAGCTGTCACCAGGGCAGGGGATGTGAAGTGGGGCTAGAAGTTCTGCTCCAGACAGTTTGGGACTCAATCACTGAGGTGTTGATGTGCTGTGGCCATTTCTTCATCTTTTACCAGCTGGAGAATGTACTTGTGGCAAACTGGAGTCTTTGACTCAGGTGGAGCTGCAGAGGGTGCCTGGTGCCTCTCCTGCTCTGGGGTGACAGCAGGAGTTACAGGAGGAAGAAGTGAGCATAGCATCAGGATGCTGAACAGGAGACTGGTAGTGTTTTCACAGGCACTTTGCAGAGCAAAAGCTTTGAATCATACAATGCAAGGAAGGAGGAACAGTTAAAGGCTATGCTTAATGGCAGACCGAGACTTCAAAGATGAGGGAAACTGGAAGTTTGTGGCAAAAGCAAAAAAAACTTGTCCATCACCCTCAGCATCACTGCAATGGCTTAATCACCAAGGAAGGGGAACAAGTCCAACTAAGGCACGCCTCCAAGCCAGCTTGCACGAACTGACCGTTAGCACTGAAAGGAAGCAGTGGGTGACAACAGTTGGAGATTCCCTTCTAAGGATTGGAGGCACTAATGGTTATTTAGGCAGACTGTCCTGGGACATTTGTTGCTTGCAGAGGAGCAAATTCAGGATGTTGCTGCTGAAAACTTGTCTGCCTTTGGAGCTGATCCTTATGGGTCATCCACATGAACAGTAACACAGTCAAGGGTGACCTAGAAGTAGTCAAAAATGACTATACAGTCCTGGGGGCAAAGTTGATGGGTAGGAAAGCCCAGGAGGTCTTGATCTTACAGGTGAACAGGCAAGGCTTGTTTAGAAGAAGATGCATCCTAAAAGTTATCAACTGGCTGTTACTGGTGCTACAGGCAGGACTTTGGCTATTTTTACCATGCTCTCCTCTTTCAGGAAGAAGAACTGCTAACAATACACAGGGCTTGGTTAACAAAGAGGGGCAAGAGCACCTTTCACAACAATTTTCTAACCTTGTGAGGTAAGTTCTAAACTAGTCATGTCAGAGGATGGTGATAACAGCTTGCAGATAAGTCAGGGAACAGGTGGTAAATCCTTGGGGCAGAGTGATGGGAGTAAAACTCGTAAAACATGAATGTGATCATAAAAAGTAAAACAAAAGACTTGCACACAATGCCAGCAGCCTAGGAAACAAAGAGAATACAGAGTTTCATATGCAGATGAAAGATACAGGCCTTTTCAGAAAGGCAGGAGTAGAAGAGGATAAGGTGTAATTCCCTTTTGCATCAAGAGCGGCACAGATGTTTGGATCTCCTTTGTGGAGTGGGTGATAGACAGATAGTCTTATGGATCAAGATAAGAGGAGTATGGGCTCTGTGGTGGAAGTCTGTTACAGACCACCCAACTGAAACATAGCCAAACCAGAGGGTGTGATACCTGTAGATTGCAAGTACGCTAGGCATCTTATAATCCACATTAGTTTGCTCTGAGCCCTGTGCAGTACAGGGGGTTCGTATTTTCAATCAACATGCATTGTAAGAGTAGTACTTTTTATGAAAATTAATTTATCCTTATTCTTAAAGTTGCCTTTGCTTCAGGCAAATGCTCTCTCTCATTCTTCATTGTGGCAAAACAGACTAACATCAGAAACAGAGGTTTCTGGAAGTGAGGCTGTATAGAAAATTATGGCAAACAAGTATAAGCTATAATGTATGTTTTCGACATTGATATTTTTATGGGCCATATTGAACCTCCTATTTGGTCACTGCTAGACTTAGAGGTGTTCCGGTAAAGATATATCCTATCAGGTATCTTGTGGACTGACTGGCCCTCAAGTTTCAGGGCTCACACTAATCTCCCTGCTAACATGAATTCCTCCCATTATCTGTTGCAATAATTGTATCAGAGTATGTAGCCTGAAAGTAAAGAGATTTGAACATTTTGAGTTATCATCTAAAATTTTTAGAAAAACTTTACAGTGTGTTATGTGCCATAGTTACACAACACTGGATACCCTGCCTTGTGATCCATTAAACAAACATTCGGCAGTAACACTTTCTAAAACAATTTTACTAAGGAGATTCATTGAGCTCTGAGTAATGGAATGCTGAAGAGAATGAAGAAAGAGAAATATTTACTGTGTGTTAGTATTCACAGGAAAATAACAGACTTTTCTGTCAATACATTTTTTCTCAAGTGGGATTAGTTTGATTACTTTTTCATTCCATTGTTCTCTTCAAGCTATTGTTTTTAATAGTAATACAAAATTCAGCTCAAAAGGGACTAAGGATGCTGAAACTCCATTTTTCAAGAGTTCAAGGTTCTGTGTGCGTGGAGATCCAGCAGTAAAAGACACCTCTATATATTTAGGGAAATCTGGCATATAAGGACATGAGAGATGACAAGTGAATTAATTCACGGGTACAAATGTTCACAAAATTGGATTCTGCAATACATCCACCTCAGAAAGACGCATACTTTGCCTGTATAAGCATGTAAGAATTAACCCATTGGTTCAAATGCTAAATAATAAGGCTATAACATTTATCATATGATATAGACCAGAGTCCTTGGCTCTTAGCACAACAGTGACATTATGCTTAGATTTACCAATTTTAGTGTACAAAATATAAAATGTGCCTCCATAGCTTTTTATTAATCATATTTGGTTTTTATAAATGTAAAGAAACAAGTTATTAAAGAGTATTGTGGGTGAATTATTATTAGAGAAAGTTACAGAAAATCAGAACTACCAGCCACTGAGAATTCTATTTCATGCCAGTTAAAAATAATTTTTTTGAGATACATACTGTACATTAAACTATGTTTAGACCCACTGAAACTTTTTGTTTGTATTTTTACATGAGCATAACACCAAACAGTTAATCATCTTCTGAGAACTGCAATCTGAGATTTCATTAATGCTTTGGAAGTTGTACCCTTATTTCCCTCTTTTCAGAGAGAGAAATACATTCTCTCCAATAGGTTCCAGAGTAATACTTGCCATTTTTCCCTTCTTACCCGGTTGGTATCAGAGCGTAACTAAGATTTTCTGTTACTCAGCTCTTTAGCTGCCATCATTTCAGTTTTACCCTCAGTTTAAAAAGGAACCGTACCTTCCAAGATAGTTTCTTGAGAATCTGACTGCCAGACTGAGGTTTGTCTTTCTGTTTTTTAACAGAACTACATTTTCATGTAACAGTTATTTCAGATTTATGGCAAGAATATTCCCCGAATTGAAAAGTTTGAAAAGTTTTTCCTCTGACTTCAATGGGACAGCAGACTTTCATTCTCTTTAGTCCTTCTGCCTCTGCTCCTACACCCAATATCATCATCCTCCTTTGAAGACAGAGATAAAACTCACTTAGATTTGAGACTGTATATAGACTAATGTTAATTTCATTCCATTCTGCTTTTTTATTTTTTTTTATTTTGCTTACTCTTCCCTTATCTACATAACGAAGAAATCTCTTAGGTTAAATATCTTTGACAGGTCTGGCTATGTATGGCTTCTAGTTACTTTCACCCAGGTCTCTATCTTGAATTCTAAAATAGCTTTTTAGGATTTTGGTATGTTTCCTTTAGTTTAAATTAAATAAACTTGTTATCATTTCCATTTTTACTATGGTCTCACCACTCCTCAAAATGCTCATCATCTCTTAATAGTTCTGTGATTATCTGATGAAGATGTCTGTTAATTATCATATACAGAAAAAAATATTAAGCCTGCCATTATCAGTAGCAGTTATTATCTAGAATGTATCTTAAAATTTAAGATCTCTTTAATGACCAGTTTATTTTTCATTCCTCTAGGTAAGAAGCTATCCATTTCCAAATCCAGTCATTTGGGAATATAACAGATTTCCAACGCTACTTGCATAAGACATCTTTTAACACCTTACTCTGCCTTAATATGTGGCCCAAGCAAGTTCTATTTCATTTATATTACCTTAGTTATTTTGGATCTCTAACATCTAATTATTCCGCTCACACTTGAAACCTCCCCTGTACGACACGGTAACAAATGTTTCTACCATTTCCAAGCAGCACAACCCTTCAAAGATTGTAATCTGTGATTGATATTCTATTTCTGTTTTTCTACTTATATCTAGTTTACCATTCTGCACTATCTGTTCTACCTTCTTGATTTTCTTTTCCAGGTTCCGGCCTCACAGTTTTTTCCCTGTGACTTCATTTAGTTTCTTGGGGCGTAATTCTTTAACTAGCAGTATCTTCTATCCAATGAACTTATGGTAATTAAAAGCTGATTAGTTCAATTTGGTTGAACCAAGCTTCAGGTCGCAATTTGAAATATTTTTTTAAAGGTTTATAGTATTAAATTAAACAAAAATTGAGTTTGTTCTTGAAAATAAAAGAAAATTAATAACTTATGCTAACCAGTAACTTTATTTTTAATAGTGAACAGCACTGTTCCTCTTTATTCTCTATGATTAAATGGCAAATTATTTTAACTCCCCAAATCACTAAAATAAGCAATTTAAAAACCAAAAAACCCCCATAATAAATAACTGCTTGGATCATAAAAATGTACTTGAAACAAATAAATGAATTTTTAATTCCTTAACAGAGTATAAAATGAAATGTCATAGAAATATGATTCTTTCTGCATTTATTTTAGTTTGTATGTACTGAGATTTGCTGTTATGAAACTGTTTTATAAGGGAACTGGCTATGGATGAGTAACACTCAGTGGGTAGGAAAAGGAGCCATTGCCCTTACTCTCACAATCTCAAAAGTTCTAGGTAGCAGCAAACCCCCAGTGATGAAAAGAGCAGAGAAGGAAGTTTAAGAGCCTTCCTAGCTCCGCCTCTCCCCATCTGTACTAGTAAATGAAAGATTTATGCCTCCCTTAAGAATTACGTCATTTACAATAGACGAAATAATAAACTCTAACATAGAGTAGACAAAACAATGTTATCAGAAACAACAGCTATTCCTGAATTGAAAGGACTGCAGCATGCAGTCCTGATTTGTGGCCTTTATTCAGAAGTATATACAAGGATTCTTACTACTACTAAATTGTAGTCATATGCAGATATTTTGGATTTAAACTGTTTCTTCAGAATACCTTAATATTTCCATGAAGGTACATAACATGCAATTAGGAAAACAGACAGACAAGAAAACTAAGTTTTTGAGAAAGAAAAGTGACTGATGAGACACTGACATGAAGAAAATAATTTCACATTGCAAACTATCTGTCTTAGTTTATACAGTACAGTATAATTGGACTGTACAGACATATCTTCTTCATTAATTAAGTCATTAAAAGTATTTCTGACACCACTCATACATTGCTGTTTCTAGAGAAAATGCTGAAAACTAAACAGGAAAGTACATTATCCAATGATTCAAATGTGTTTTGTTCACTGTGGAAAAGACATATGGGAAGTAAGAAGTGGCTGACCATAGTATGAAATAGACTGTAAAGGAAGTAGTAGATATAATAAGAAATAGTTTTATGATGACATATGCCCACAGTAAGATTATATATACAGAGATAATACTTCCTGATTTTTTAATTGCCCCCAAGCTTTCTTGGTTTCTGCATATAGGGAAAATATTCATCTGCAATCTACTATGGCCTCTGGCAAGTAATTTTAATTCTTATGATCCAATGAATACCTGAAGTAAAAAATATAATTTAATTAAAAAAACAATTGAGAATAAGACAGAGGAAAAATGCACTGGGGATTAAAAAAAAAAAAAAAAAAAGACCTGTAATCTAGCCCAAAAGAGAAAAACAGTTAAATAAAATGGCAAAGCCCAGTTATAAAGTAAGGTTTGTATTAAACATATCAAGGGAAAGCTACAGAAAGTAAATTTGCTAGTAGAAAAACAAGTCAAAAAAGTATAGCATTCAAAAATTATATTGATGTAATTTCATGCGGATGTTTAAACAAATACACTTGGAATTCTGAAAATTAGTGAAATCTAGGTAAAAATTAATTAAAAGTTATATTTTTCTTTTTGAAGTATTATGGGTTTATATCAAAATAGAAAGTCACCAAACAACAAGTTCCTTTTGGAAAACCTCGATGACCATTTTTTACTTTTTTATTTTGAATTAAAATTATTATTAATTATTTAGATATTGGTCAACACCTTGGGAAAATCAAATAATGTTTTAGATATAATTAACATTTAGTGAACTGCTTATCCCCATAAGAAAATTTTTTATGGAGCCTCAGATAAATTATTTGACTTACATTAACTGGTCTTCACACAGAGCTAGAAAATTGGCTTTGTTATTATTATAAATATAGTAAGTTGTTCTATTTTGTGACTATGTGTTCTGTGTGGAGGTATGTGTATGTATATATGAGAAATATGACTTTAGAAAAGTTCATTTCAATTTTGGANCTGTAATCTAGCCCAAAAGAGAAAAACAGTTAAATAAAATGGCAAAGCCCAGTTATAAAGTAAGGTTTGTATTAAACATATCAAGGGAAAGCTACAGAAAGTAAATTTGCTAGTAGAAAAACAAGTCAAAAAAGTATAGCATTCAAAAATTATATTGATGTAATTTCATGCGGATGTTTAAACAAATACACTTGGAATTCTGAAAATTAGTGAAATCTAGGTAAAAATTAATTAAAAGTTATATTTTTCTTTTTGAAGTATTATGGGTTTATATCAAAATAGAAAGTCACCAAACAACAAGTTCCTTTTGGAAAACCTCGATGACCATTTTTTACTTTTTTATTTTGAATTAAAATTATTATTAATTATTTAGATATTGGTCAACACCTTGGGAAAATCAAATAATGTTTTAGATATAATTAACATTTAGTGAACTGCTTATCCCCATAAGAAAATTTTTTATGGAGCCTCAGATAAATTATTTGACTTACATTAACTGGTCTTCACACAGAGCTAGAAAATTGGCTTTGTTATTATTATAAATATAGTAAGTTGTTCTATTTTGTGACTATGTGTTCTGTGTGGAGGTATGTGTATGTATATATGAGAAATATGACTTTAGAAAAGTTCATTTCAATTTTGGATCTCCGTTTTCTGAGGCTCACAGCCTGCTTTTTAGTTATTGACATACTGTGGTCCTCTGATCTTTCAAACTGAACTTTCTTCTCTCTCATTTCTGTTTTCTAAAGTGTAATTTCTCTAACAAAAGTAATAGTGCATATTTATATAAGGTCAGGAAATGCCTGACACATATCCATTTACATTCTCCTCAGGGAAACACCCTTCTCTCTCCCTTTTTCCACCTTCCCACCAGACGTAATGGACCCCAACCTTCTGTGCCAGACTGGCAGCACACCCTTCTTGCCCACATTGCCCAGACATACTGCCTCCAGTGACTGCTACTGAGACCTTAATTTCCACAAAGTTACAACTTACCACTTAGTGGTGTTATCCAAATTCCTCTTCAGTTCATCTGTGTGAAATTAAAATAGCAAATAAACAGAAAGATCTAGGCTTAGGAAAGCAGAGGTTTATATATGAAAACCTTCATGCAATTGACTTAAGGATGCTATCCATTTATCCAGTGTCATGAAATTGTGAGGAATTTTTTTCTTTATTCTCAGTTCTGATTTCTGTGGTGATCACTGCCTTGACAGCACCTTTTATGAATTGCTTTTTACTCTTTAACAATACAATTAGTTTAGCTAACTATAAAATGTAGAGGCCTGTTTTCTTTAATTCAGTTGCTATGACTCCACCCCAAAATATCAAGTTCAGTTTACTCAACTGACTCATCATATGACATACCAGAAAAGACAATGAATTTTACATGTGTGTAGTACCTCGCACAATACAATAATACTCAGAGTTGATCTTATTTAACAAAATCAAGATAGTACCTCTTTATTTAGACCAAACAATTTAACACAGGACCTGTTTAAAGTATTCATGAAGAATGATTTAATTAAGTCAACAGATTTTCTGCAAGTGTCCTCATTTGTAATGAGTGAATTTTGATTACTTCTTCCTCTTTGCTTCATGGACAATGTCTGGCTTACTGACTTCATGTTTTATAATATATATGATATCAGTTCATTCTTCTAATAATCTGAGCAGCTTTTTACAATCCTTCTTCTGTTCTTGCATATCACCTTGTTGCTCAAAGCAGTGAAACAGTTGTTTTGTTCCAGTTGAATGTCTAAAGTGTTTTACATGACATTTACATTTAATGAAATGTCGTATTACTTGAATTACAAGCAAAAAGCATTAGGAAATGCAAATGGAAATCTTAACTTACAACAACAACAGACAACAGTTATCTAAGCAGTTAGTACATCCAATATAGCATCTCTGCCCCGAGCCTTCAGCTGATAACAAAACTGAAGAGAAGTACAAAAAAAACCATCTTGCTTCACTGATTTTGGTGCTTGAGAACAAAAGAAAACATGGTGATTGAAGGTTTCTATCATATGTATTTGGAATTCCTACCACCTTGTCTGAGGATCCAAGTCACACTTAAACCCTTCTGTTTATTCCCTCTCTGGATGCAGGACGCTTGCATTCTTAGGACATTTTTCTAGATCAAAGTAGCTATTCCAAAATGTATTTGTGATGAGTTTAAATTGAAATTTCCCACCTTTAGGCAAGTCCATGACAAATAAAATTCATTTTATGTGCAGTCATTTTCTGTTTCCACCTGATTTTTGGTGGAAAAAAACCTGAGGTTATGCCAATCCTCAAACACATAAAAATGTCCATGTCTACATTACCTTTCCCATGTTCTGACCATTTTTTATTTTTGCTAAATCCAGACCTGCTTTAATTCAAAGTCTGGTGGTTGTAGTAACATATCACTCTTTTCAAATTAAAAGTCTAAGAAGTTTAAATGGGTTATATACTCAAGCACAACACAGTTAATATGGATGTATGTATTTTGGATAAGCAAACATTTGAATTAGAGCCCAACACAGGTCTGTTTATAAAATATTATACAGATGTATTTTCAAATATTAAAACCTGTGGGAGAGGGTTCATGCTCTTAACCTTTCAAACAAAATATTACTCTAAAAAGACACATCCAATAATTTGTTATTAAATAGAATCAGCACATAAAGTCTATTTTTTCCTGCTTTAAACACTGAATCCTGATCTCACTTGCCCCTGGTCATGTTTTCTAAATAATAAATTTTTTAAAAAATTTTGAAAAGCTGTATTTTTATCTGCCAGTAGAGGTGTCCTCCCTGAATAAAAATTTGGTTGCTCTTTTACTATTTTTTTAATTTGAATTTTGTTCATCTGAGTATCAATTATTTTGTTTTTAATTACCATTTTTCATAAAGCACTGCTTGATACCAGTAGTTATGGATGGCTAACCAAGGATGACAAAAGAAGCTATTGTGGAGACATGGAGAAACACCTACTTACATTTCCACAGTAACGTACATCTAGAAGGATAAAAACCATCTAGGATGGCCTTAACTACGAAAATTAAAGCACAAAGGCAATTAGCATGCCACATGTTATGGAGATCTACATATTGCAAGATAGTTCAATGTTATTTCCCTTTTTACCTGCAATTCATTATGGTTGATAATCATTTAGCAGTTTTTTGTTTTCTTCCATACTAAAAAAATCAAACTATTAAAATGTGGAAAAGTATCAACTCTGCAGATCATAGATGTGGATTTTGACAAACAACCAGAAATAACCAGATTTTTTTTTTTTTTTATATTTTTGGATAATCCATATCATAAATGTACAAGCCTGTTGCAGATGCATTTACCATATTTTCTCTAGTGACTTTTAGCTCTTGTGCTCAGAGGAACACCTGCCTTCATCAGTTCTGCCCTTACAGGGCTTCCCCTACTGAGTTCTGAGTGCATATCTGACAGATGCTCTTGCTCTCACAGAAAGGAGGCTGTTTCTGTGCAACTGCTTGTTCTTCGACCTGGTCTCAGCACTGCGCCTCTGCTTTAATGGCAGGGATCAGCCCACTCCATCTCACATCTGCCTTTGTGGTAAGTCTGCTGCTATGCTGCAGTCTCAAAACAGTGCCTTACTCACATTATGCAGAACTCCATGACAAAATGTATAATTTCATTATGGCACACATTGCTACAGGATGTTATGGAAGCTAATAATTAAAATTGGTTTTAAAAGCTGTTAGGCCAATTCATGGAAGAACAGGCCACTGAGGGCTGTCAAATATAAAGATGCAGGCTCTAGAAGAGAAAGTCTAAAAACACAGAAGACTGAGACAGAGTGGGTAGTTTCACCATATACTTCTTGTGTGCTTAATTACTATTTGCCCCAGAATATAGTCTTAGTGATGGTTTGAGACAAAATACTGAACTAGAGAAACATTCATTCTTATCAAAATGGCATTCTGATGTTATTTAGCTCACAGCATCAGGTAGGGTTGATCTTTTTCAAAGCAGAAACTTTCTTTCTGGTGATGCTTGGATAGTACTGCTTAAATTCCTGATTTATTTATTTATTTATTTAATTTTGGTTCATTTACATAATTCAAACCAAACAAAGACCTTCAAAACTTATGATCCACATTCATTTTATAATACTATAATCTAATTCTGCATTACAGTTATCACTGGCATGTTTAGTTCAACAATAGATTCAACACTGAATAGATTCAGCTCCCACTGAAAAAAGGAAACCCAACAAAAAAGAAAAGTAAAAGCAGGGTGGCCATATAAGTTTGGCATAACTTTTTTTTTTTTTTTCAATGTGTCTGAATAATACACTGAATAGTATAATCATATATACAATAATGTAATATAACATTCAATGATACAATTTAGCCAAATAAAAAAAAAAAAAGGAAAAAAAAAGATTTTATATTTATCTGATCATACAGTAAATATTATTGTGCTCTGCAATTGAGCAGGTCCCTGTTTCTTCACCATCAAAGGTTCTAAAAGGGTGGCCCAAAGAAACTGCTGTCTCTTTTGTGCTGCTCTTAATAATATGACAACATATCAAGCTATGCTGACAAACGTGGAACAGGATCCAAAGAAGAATTAATCCTCCTGTGCCAAAGACTGCATGCAGGCTTATTTTCTAGGATGTGAAGATAGAGTACTCACTTTGTTATCACTGTCTACATGCTTAGGTTCTTCTGTGATAACTGAAAGTGCAGTGAAAAACTGTCATCTGGCAAAAGCTGTCTCCTGATGTTATACTGAAACTCAGTTGGGGTATGCTTAGGATTGTAAGAGCCTGAAAGCACTCTTGGGTTTCTTAATTACAGATATCATCCAGTGGAAAAGCTTATGTTCCACACATCCAGCTTGTAAGTCACATCAGTAGAAAGACAGTGATTTCCTGCTTCAGGACTCTTGTTGAGAATCACATACAAATAATTAAAAACTACCATGTGTTAAGCAGTGTTGAGCCACTTCCCATTTTATCATTTATGTCTAGGATATAGCTCAATTTATATGAAATGAGGTCTCAATTACAAAATCGTCTTTCATTCTGCCTCTGACGTGTTTTGTTGGAACTACACATATAAACATGCAATATGATCCAAACAATTAAGTATTAGCAGTTAGTATATAAGATGGGTGGTACCTTAGTTTTACTTAGTGATCTTATTATAAAGCAATCCTTTTGTGTCATAGCTAAATGACAAAAGTAATGATGATTATTGACTTGTAATAAAAAGGAGATGTCTCCAGATAAAATAATTTCAGCTGTGCTACTTTTGTAACCAGGTTTGTGTTACCAAACAGTATACCAACACTGGCACCTTGGCAGGGCAGACTGACAATAACTAAAACTGTACAGTCAAAATTTCATAGGGCTGTTATATACATTTTGTGGAAATAAAATAAATGAAAATGTCACTTATTTACAGACCTAAAAAGCTGTAGCAACTTAGGGCTCCCTGTTATTACATCAATTTGCTTTGTGGAATGGATGAAAAATTGCCTTAAAACACTTCCAGGTTAGAATGGTGAGTGTAATCATGAAAGAAAAATAGTCTCTGTCTTAATGTAGTTTAATGCTTCTAACATCTGTTTTAATTTAGCATTATGTTCCAATGCTTTTGTTCTGGAATTTAGCTAGAAACATTGGGAAGGGTGTTCTACACTGGGTAGAAGTGAGGTGAGAGCGAGCCAGTGCAGGGCTTTTTCTGGATCTTAATAAGAAAGGCCTGAAAACAAGTAGCTTAATAAGATAACTGCTTTAAGAAGACAGAATAAGAAAGGGAACCCAGGCAGTGCGTAAATCTTGCATCCCATCAGATGCTGGACACCTGTGTTTGTGTCAGTGTCAGACAGAGCCTGGTTGGATTTTCCCCTGGTGCACTGTGTAGATCCTGACTGTTCTCCCTTTTTGGTCCTTTGAGCTACTCTCTAATTTCCTCACAAGATAACTCTGTTCATAAAGGGTGTTCTCAGGAGAACTTGTTACTGCGCTACTGTTACTTGTTAGGCAAAGGCAAGGCCATGCAGGTGGCGTCATCATTGGTACCAAATAGGAGCTGCCTGCTAGATCATCTGTTATGGTGAGCTGGCTGAGCTCTTCCTGTGGCCAAGTGATGTGAGTGGCACAGCATGGGCCTGAAGACCACCCTGGATGTACAGCATGGGCTTGTGCCTGCTCAGGTTGGCTGTGACGTGGGTTACTAGCTCCTCAACATGAAATGTGGTCCCAGTCAGGATCAATAGGTTCCACCTCTAGCCCCATCTTACCTTTCCCAAAGATATTTTAAGTTGCAGATTGTTTTACTTGCATACAGGTTTCTCAAGACCTAAGTAGGAACCTCAGTAGAGTAGATATGGTCTGTCCAATATCACCAAATTCTTGAATGCAATGTCTTTCCTAAGTTTCCCAGTACAGGGTGGGGGCACTGTTGGGTTGCATTTCAGTGAAATTCACAGTACTTACTTTGTAAGAAAAAATAAATGATAGCAGCAACAGGATACAGCATTTTATAAACCAGAATAAACTGCGCTTCCACTCAAATGGTCTGTTCAGACTTGTAGAAGAGAGAGTCAAATGAGATGTTAAAGTTGTATTTAATTTAATCATCCACATTTTAATAAATGAACAGAACTTAATACATTATGAAAATTGATATTGGAATGTTTATTGTAATTATAATGCCAAGCTGAAGAATATAAAGTTACTGTGTAAAATATCAATCTTGATCATCCTTTATTGAATGTTCATCACATTGCTAATGTGTAGAAACAGCTTTGTTGTACTGTGTCATTATATGAAAGTGAGCTTTGAAAAGTCAGATATATGAAGGTCTGAAGAAAAAACTAGGATTATTTACTTTGCTACTACAAATTTAGAATTTTGCAAGCATGAAGCTCCTAAACTGAAGACAAAACAGATTCCCTGCCTCCCAGTCTGTAGAAAACTGTATTGAAATTCTTTGAAACTAATGGAAAGACATTTTATCCAATAGTGTTTGGTTTAGGCCATTGGAAAATTACCTGGCTTAATAGAAATACAGATTTAGGCATCAAATATCATAAACAATACAAAACAAGGTGCAATTTTTACAGCTACTTGCAGAAGGAGAAAGAAGTGATGGATTAATTATGCTTGCACTAGATCTTGTAAGGTAACCTCCTTTCTCCAAAGAATGATATTTCCAGTTCTAGATGCCACTTCAGTTAAACCAAGGCCTCTAGTGACAGGACAAGAGGCAATGTTTTAAACTGAAAGAGGGCAGATCTAGATTGGATATAAAGTAGACTTTTGTTTAGGATGAGGGTGGTGAGACACTGGATCAGGTTGCCCAGAGAAGTTGATGCCCTGTCAACTGGAAGTGTTCAACACAAGGCTGGATGGGACTTTGAGCAACCTGGTCTAGTAAGAGGTGTCTGTGCCCATAGCAGGGGGGTTGGAACTAGATGATCTTTGAAAGTTCCTTTCAATCAAAACTATTCTACAGTTTTATGACTTTTTTTTCTCTGTTTAAATAGTAACAACTGTAACTTAATCTCTGTATCTTGGGTGGTTTTCCTTGTTTCTTAATAGAGTATGTTAGATATGCTGAAATAAAATCTAGCCTATTCTTGTCCTATACTCCCTTTTGTGTTTCTTAAAATTTCTAGTGAACGTGCACTTCAATTATCTTTCACCAGGTATTCCACTTTGATCCATGACTCAGGGTTTAATCATCAGCTGTCTGGAAGCTGTGATTTATTTTAAGGTAAGGTGGTGTTCACCTCTGCTGTGAACAGGAAAACTGATTAAAAATAAGGATATTGTGGTATCTGCAACCTGATTATGCATCCTTATGAAAAGAAAATATACAAACCAAAAGGGAAATATAGAATCCAAAGAGGTAAACAATCTTGCTTAGTGTAATATATAATAGATGAATTGTAAAGTCTTAATGTACTTTTTTTTAATATTTCAGGCCAGTACAGTTCTTCACAAACAGAATACTTTTTCCTCCCATTTATAGTAATTTATTTTTTCTTAATTTTTTTTGCTTTTTTTCCATTTGTTATATATTGACTAAGATAAACCAGGTAGACAATGAATTAATAAAGAACTAAGTTAAGTGTGAAATCCCCTAATTAAATCAGTTCCACTATATTTTCTCCTAATTCATTCTCAATAACCTGGAATAGATGCTTACAAAACTCAGGGTACATACCTAAAGAAGTATTATAAAACATATAAAGAAGCAGCAGTATCTCCAAAATTTTTGTGTGCTTTTGGAAACTTAGCTCTACAGAGTAGTGCTCAGGTACAGATGAAGCACAGAGCTAGAACAAACAACATGAGTGAATAAAGGAAGCAGGAGTCAGGTTGTAGAGAGAATAGCAGGACAGAGGAAGTCAGGAAATAGGTAGATCTTCCTGCTTCCTATTAATTTATATTTATTAGAAAATAATTACCTTTCAAATATTTAATAACTCTTTAATCATTTATCAATCTCGTTGTTTTTAAACATGGTCAAATCTGGCCATTAACTTTTATCAATAGGACCAAATCAGAGACCTAACATGGTCAGAATTAATTTGGATCTAATACTGTCTGGCCTGGTATGCCAAAGGCAGACTCAGCTTAAGTACACGCCTTTCTAGAGACTACAAGATTAACCAATGCAATTGATAAAGATGACAAAGCCTATAGCACTATTAAATGTTAAAATAAAAAATTAAGTGAACTCCTGAGCTCCAGAGTGGCCTCCCTTTGAGGGCCAACCTGGAAACAAATGTGACCATCATAACCCAGAAGAAGGAATACGCATATGGTGTCAGGCAGACAGGATATGAGACTGCAGTGGCATCTTGAGACAGGCAGCTCTGTTTTCAAATTCTGAACAAACTCTTGCACTAGAAGAGGGGTCTGTGGGATGGCAATAAATCTCAGTCCTTTGACACATGTCCTCCATGACAGGGACAGAACACTTATTTCCTTAGAGCAAACAACTTTTCAGGGTAATTTTTGCAAAATGGGCTGAAAATGCCAGCTCATGTTTCTTCCATTATTATAGCTGTGTTAGATACCTGAGAATATGGAGTTCTATATCCAGAGAAAGATGTAGAAGGCACTCAGCCAGAGCTGTCACTGTCTCTACATCTTCAGAGTCTCTTGCTACCATTCCCTTTCCAAGCTGGTATCCATGTCCTTCAAATAATGATGCCAGGTTGCTCTGCATCTTCCAAGAGCCTTTCTCTCCTTTTCATGAGCTTCGTCATAAATCTCAACAAGTGAATGGACAGTTCTCCAGAACCTATTCTCTCAAAGTGTCATATTCTCCTCAGAAGTTGAACCAGACCACAAAAAATGAAGCCATTCCTGGACATTCACTATTTCTTTTCTGCAGATATGTGAGGAGGAGATGGTGGTGTTATTTCTTCACCATTAGGGGATATCTGGATGACTGGAGAGAACACCTGAAGGTCTGAGAAATTGCAATGCATGGCACCAATCCCAAAGACCATCCTCTTCACAATCCTGGTTCTGCAATAGCCTTGTTTCTGTCTTGACTGCGCGTTCTGAAGACTGGATGGTGCTACAGATAGGATTGGTCATCAGATGTTGACAAATACCCTTGTGCTAGCCACAATACTGTGGTGTAAATGTAATTTTTTTTCCCTGTAATGAATTAATCTCCGCAGTGCGGGAAGGCCAAGCTGTCAGACAGGATCCAGGCTTTGAGAATTAAATGCAGGAGGTGTGAAAGAGATTAACAGGGAGAGAAAAAAAAATAAATCAGAGGCCTGCTCACTGGTCCCTGTAGAGCAGGAGAAAAATTAGGCTAGAGTTTCTGCTTTAGTTTCTCTGAAAGAAAATCATGGAACTCTCACATTTCTCTGAGATCAAGGTTTATCTTTGGCTATAAAGTACTTAGTTACAGAATTCAACCATGTACAATCCAAATCCAAACAACCTAATTAGTTTCATTAAAGCTTGTTTGTCAAAGAAAGTAAGTCCTAACCTAGCTTATCCAAAGAAATTCAGAGGCTAATTAAAAATCTTCACTACTTTTAAACTAAACCCTGAATGGGTTTTTGTGATTTCAGAAAGCAACATAAACAAGGAATCAAGAATTCTAATGAAAATCTCATTGAGGAAAACCTGTATGTGTTACTTAGCTTTGTACTTAGAACTGAAGGAAAAGGTTGGAGGAGAGCAAGGAATAGATTATCTCATCCCTTACCTCCTTGTTAAAAATCCCTATCTGTGTAAATCAAGAAAAAATTGCACTGAGCAGCAAGACCTGCCATTTTTCTGCCCTTTTACAAAAAACTTCACCATCAGATCACTGCTCAAGAAGTGCGTACCAAAGATAAGTCCCCTTTTCTAACCAGCAGAAATCAAAGCCAAATCCTTCAACAACATCTGCAATGGACTTTTTATTCCATTTTCTCCATCCCTTCGCCTTTCCTCCACAATGGTGTTCAAAATTTCAGCTGTAAACATGTAAATGTGTCTAGATACCAGCTACCATTGTAAATAGTGGAATGCTAATTAATATAGTTAATCTTGTCTAGACAGCTTTCATCTGTTCAAACATAAGCACCTTCTTCAGGATGAGCTGAAGAGTTCTTACATTCTACTCACTGTTTTCTATTGGCTGCAACATACTATTTTGGCTGCAACTCTCACTTAGACATTTAAACTTAGATGCCCATTTTTTAATATTGAATTATTCTCTTATTGTGAAAAAGAACTAGTTTTGTAGAACTAATCAAATATGCACTGTTCTGGGGAAGGATTTAAAATGTAAGAGTTGAGAACGCTACTCTCAAAGAGGATGAAGGACCTCAACTGCTTTGGGATAAATTATTTTTTTTTAAATTATATTTATTCCACCACCAAGGCACCCACCTCATTCATTAGCGGGCCAACATTTTCCCTAGCCTTCCTTTTTTTATTGATATATTGAAAAAAGCTCTTCTTATTATTTTTAACTGTTGTTGCCAAGTTAAGTTCTCCTTGGACTTTTGCCCTTCTAATTTTTCCACGGCATACCTTTGCTACACCTTGATATTGTTCGCAAGTAGCTGACCCCCTTTTCCAGAGACTGTAGGTCCAGCCAAAGCTCTCTATTTAGCCAGGCTGACCTTGTTCCCTGTTGGTTCGTTTTACGGTACCTGGGGCTGGCTTTATCGTGTGCTTTTGAGAGTACAAAGACAGTAAACCCTGGAAAGTTTTCTTCTGGACACCCATCATAAAGTATGGTGACATTCACTTACCTCTATTTGTATCTTCTCTAACCATAAATTATGTAGAGTCTATAAGAGATGATAGGTCATATGCTAAATTTCAGGACATATTAGTGGAACCATAGTGAGTCTCATTTTTAGTAGTTCCATTCTCCAAATGGAAATTAGGGATGCTATACATGTAGTTACAGACACAGGACAGGGTAAGGTGTCTCAAGTGTTGTTTTGCTGAGGAGGTGTGTGATTATCCTGACCTTGTTTGTGGCTCTTCTATCAAAAAGAATCAAAAACATTAAAAAGAAATGTTTTGTGCACTAAAACAGAGATTAGAAATTAGAATCTAGAAATGATTGGAGAGCCATTTAGCCTGATTTGTTAAAGAATTGAAACCATCTGAGCCAAGGACCTGGCTTGTATTCTGTCGAATTGTCCTGAAATTCTAAATAGCTATTTTAATTTCCTTTTTAGTATTATCTGTGTCTGACTCTTAAATTTAGTTTCTGCATAAAGTGTACGAATGAAAAGGATAAAAGATTAGTTCAGACTGCAATCAAACTATGTATGTAGCTAAATCTGTCACAATTTCCAGCCAGTTTTCTCAAACATATTAAGGGTCATTCTCTTTGGGAGAAAAAGCAGAAATTACAATACTTTTCTTCCTGTGCTGTTTTTCTTAATTCTGTCTTTTTGTGCCCCCATGGCTTACTTTGCACATGTAATTTAATAATGTCATTTAGAGACCTTCAGATTAATCTAATGGAATGTATGGGGGTTTTTAACGGTAGATTATTTTTGCCTAATCCAGGTGGTGTGTGAATTAGGAAGATCACAGAAAGATCAAATACACAGACACAGAAAACACCTCTAAAACCATCTCCCCCAAAGCCCCTCTGAATTCAACGAATTTTATTATTCATTCAATCCTATCAAGTTATAGTTCATATTATAATGGCTTTTGTTATTATTGGTTTTGTAACTTCCTTATTTTTGGAGTATATTTTGGGAATAATGGAAAACTCTGGAAAATGGAACATAGAAGGCAATTGGAGAAAAACCTTGTTTCTTACTGTGTATATAATTATTGCATTAAATACAACCAGTATTCATGTGTCATTGACATTAAAAATATATATATGTACTCCCCTGCAAACTTGAAATGTACATCAGATAAAGCAAAGAGCATGTACTGAATATTCTACAACACTGAGAATAAGATCTGGGGAGGCTCTCTGAGTAAATATTAAACAATATACCAAGACATTTTCACCTTCCATCTGCTCTAAGAAAACCACTATACACATACATAGTCCCAGTGGGGATGCATTATCAAAAGCCCTGTCTAAAGAGAGCATGAACTCCATGTGATTTCTCATCCATGGAAAGAATACACAGAAGGGCAGGAGTGCTTTGTTTATGTATTTTTGTTTGAAGGCTCTGTCTACACATCTTTTTTAACAAAGCCTTCTGCACAAGACTGTTCTTGACAGCTCCAAAGGAATGAAAGTGACAGCATAAATACAAAATCACATTGTTATTTTAATCACCATAGTCTAAAGTATTGCACAACTACTTATGCTCAAAGTCAAGTTCAGTTTCTCACATCACTTTAACTGAGTTACAGCTTAAAACACTGAGTGTTGCTCTGAAGCGGAGATCACAGGGTTCATCAGCTACATGTTTTTCCAGTTTATTTCTAGTACGTGCAGATCTATTTTCTCTATAAAACTTTATTTCTGTTTCATATATGTTGGGCAGGCCTGGATTCCACAGTCTCTGCCTGCTTATTATTTTGCAATTTAATTTCTCCAGACCTCCAGACAGAAATCTCCTACAAGACTAAACAGATTGATACATTATTTTCTTCATTAATAAAGCAAAATATATTGTTCCTTGTTTTTCCTTAAAAACATAGTCTTTTTTTTTTTAATCTTAAAATGTTATGTTTTGAGTGTTGCTTTCTAATATTTTGAAAAAAGCTGTTGCTGAAACCTTTTTTTAAGGCTAAATTTTACATAACATATATTTATTAAATTTTAGAAAATAGTGTAGTCTAACTTCCAGAAAAAAGTTTTCGATTACACTTCATTTCAGTGTTGAAGACAGTCTTCTGCTCATTTCCGCTTTGTCTTCAGACTGATTGATCATAGCTGTAAGATAAGCTGCTCCTTATGAAGGTTTCCTATGGTCCAGATTCTAAAAGTGCAGAACAACAGTCTAACACTATGCTCAGAAAGAAGAGGCAATTTTATTACTGCTTGGTCCCTCAAAGAGCACTTACTCTCTCATAATACTCATTGGATTAATCAGGCCATCCAAAATTTCTGAGTTTTGAAAAAAAAATAACTCCACCACTTTATTGTTCCTAAGGTTTAGGAAAAGAAAACATCTGTCAAAAGCAAAACTGTACATCTTCTCTTCCTGTTTTTTTTTTTCCTTTTCTATTTTACATATTCCATTTACCAGTGGCAATAACGGTTCCTTCTGTCAGTGCAGTATCAAACTCCAGCATGGTTAGAATACTAACTAACTGCTTTCAATTTTTTCTGTTTTTCTGGGACTGTGAAATTTTTTAAGGTTGCATATACTAAATGACTTAAACTGCATGGCATTCTTCCCTGTTTTCCACATATGAAGTAGAAAGAGAAGTTACTGAAAAAATATATGCAATATATCCCTAAATATAAAAATTTCTGAAAATAGGAAAGTCATTAAGATTAAATGAATACTTTCTTTGTGTCAGAGTCCCCAACAGTTCCCAAAGGCCTTGGTGCAAAGTGTGAATTACCCTACTCAACAGCACTTTTAAGTATTGTACGCTGTTTTTCATATTCATCTTCTTTTCTGTAGCATCTGCTTTCAGTTAAAAACTGAGGTGAAAAAAGACCTACTTCACTGTGGAGACCTACGTTATATACGACTAGAGGTTTCTGCCCTTGCCTGCATGTTATGTACAGTAATGCACACATGAAAATGAGAAGATATATCTGACATGATTCTTCAGCATCTTATAAGGTAATGTCAGGTGAATCTTCCAAGAAAGGCCTGGGTGAGAAACAGACAGGAAAAAAAAAAAAAATAAAGGTAAAAAATAATTTTAAACCCCACTTTTATTCTTAGATTCTAATTATTAAAGTTCAGGACATACTTGATGAACCAAGAAGAAAGGAAGACTTTAAGGTTTACTAAAAGCTGCTGCTTAAATTAATAATTTCACTATTATAACAAATATATTCAAGAAGTCTATAATACATATCAAAATGTTATCATATGCAGAGCTTCTTGCAGGCAAAGCCACTCTGGTTTCACTGCAGTATTATGAATGCAAGAAATGTTTCTTAAAGCGTTGAACAACATGGTGTCAGTGCCCACCCAGTAGTTTCTTGCACACAGGAAAATGGCAGAGACTAAAATTTCTTAGAAAAATTATGTCAGTCAGGCCTGAAAGGACACATCAGTTATTTACAATAATCACGTTTACATTGGCAGTCCTTTCCTGTCTATTTATACGCATCACAGAATTTGTTTAATATATTTTAGAGTTTTGGTTTTCCTTTCTATACTTGTATGAAAATAGCAACATTTATTTATTTTTAATCTTCAGCATCTCTGCAATGTTTCATTTGCATTTAATAGAGGTAAAGGGAAAAAAGAAACAAAAAAACCTACTAAACTTTCAGATCATGTAATACAGAATGCTTTAAAACTAAATATAAAGAGAATGGGGTATGCCATCATACTCTTCATTCAAAAGGGTGATTACTTTTGATTCACGTTTCCCATAGACAAATAGATTTGCTCATTGATCCCTCACATATAGGCCTGTGGGTCCCTCCAACAGAGCAGGTTATTGAACTGTTAATACAAAAAATGAGTGCTTGCTTACTCCACAAAAATTCATCCAGCTACCAGGGAATATCTTGCCTTCTAATAGAATAGAGTGTTAAATAGCATCCAACCAGCAGAGAAGACTATTGACTTTATTAATTAGATGAAGACAAAATGGTGATATGCTAGTAGGACGGACCTTCTATCATATTCCTACCAATGGGATACATAAACAAAATCTTAAGCAGATGATGAATACCCACTCTGTTTCTCTCTCTATTTATATAAATATATGTATAATAATTTAGACATATAGTTCTGGTAGGGTCTGAAATTATTTTCAAAGTGACAAAAATTCAAATGGGAAGAGTGGAAAAGAGATGCCCAAGAAGGGTGATATGTGACACAGCAACAACATGAATAACAGGACCATCAAGAATGGGAGGACCAGCAATATAAGGGTTCCCGTTAACAAAGAAATAGAAGCACAAGAGTCTCCGTGGGCAAAAAACTGAAGCCAAAGTCCTACTACGCAAAGGAGCTCAAGGGGCTGTCCACATTAACCATCCTAGTAATGTGCTGGTCGACACGATGTCTCCTCTCAGTATGGAGGATACATGTTTAGTACTGATTTTTTACTCAGTTATCGAAGTCCGTATAACTGAAGACTTAACTAAGAAACTGTATGTGATAAATAGTCTAAGAAAGTGTCTGCAATGTTGTCATCATCAAGACTGAGTACTTCTTGCCAAAGATGTAGCGGCAATTTAGGGAGAAGAATGAGCCACTGAGCTTGAAATCAGCTGAGGTATCCCACTGCACGTCTGACCAGTTTTAACTCCTGGAGGAGTATTCCCGACAGACCTAATTATTGTACTGCTGCAGATACCTGTAGGACCTTTGGGGAAATTGTTAATTCTCAGATATGCAACGTTGCTTCTGTTTTTTTCTTCACTTCTCTTTTGATAATTTTCCTTAGCTGTGATGTGATCACAAGTCATTCAGTAATTAATCTGAATGGGTGCTGCTATTGCGGACAACTCTAGTAAGCAAGCAGACTTTCTCTGATCAATAGACGTTGCCCCTTATTTTTCAAGTGGTCTCCCTTGGGGGCCAGGGTGGGGAAGGGCCACTGCTTTATTTCCCTCTTTCTTTAAATATCAACTGTGTTTAAGGGCTTACACCCTCACAGAAGTTTCTTGACATGAAAACAGTGGAATTGACTTGTTCTTCCAAATGGTTTTCCATTTGAAAATATGGTATTCTTGCATATCAATACATAAGTTAGGTCTGTTTTTTCAGAATATGTTGAACATCTTAAACTGCCTTTGAAGTCTAGGGAAATTGGGATTCTTAAAACTTCCAAAAATTGTATAATTAATCATAGAATAACAGCTTTAACTGAAGAAAAATAAAGAGTATTCTTCCAGCAGTAATTTCCTAAGAAAGTTAATTTCTTTCAAAAATTGCCTATTCAGGAAAGGATGTTTTAAAAATTATCTTGCATATCTTATATAACCATATTTTTGCATTTTGATTTAGATTTGGAAGATGGAATGAGGAAAGAAAGGAGAAGATGTGTTGAACATGCATCTGTCTAAACACGTGCAGAATTAATCAGTGGAGATAGGGGGTGCGTTACATGGGGCTTGACTGGGTGGTGGAAGGATTCGTAACGAATAGAAAGTAATTAGGAACGTTTGGGTCTGAAAAGTCAGCATTGACTATGGCATAGTTTTAGAGAAAGACATATTATACACGTATGCAGTATTATGCAGCTGCATGAGTCGTGCAAATATAATATGCTAGGAGGTAGAATCTAACAGAAAAGTTTGATAAATGCTGGTTTAGGTGGCTTCCATTTCAGTCACAAACTTAATTTATTGCCAAACCAGTTTTACAGGCAGAATATATCTCATGTGTAAAAATCATCAGAATAACATAACATATTATATGCAATGCTTTAAATTTTTTCTGATTTCTGATTCCTTTACTGCTTATTGTAACACTCTTCAATGCCAGCCTTCTCCTTTAAGTAGGAAAAAATAAGAGGGGTTAAAAAGACAAGTTAGTAAAAGGTACCGTAACTATCTTCTGTGCAGCTTGTCTACATTGAAGTCTGCAGCAGCAAAGCAGATTTAAACAGTGTACTGCTGGTATAAATCATAGTTTAGCTGCACAAACACGTGGATTATTTCCCTTGTTATTTTAACTTTTTTTGAGTGATTTGAGAGGGAAATACTCAGTTATTTCTGAACAGTGTGAATAAAGGACAAAATGAAGACTGAACAGCTTAAAGGCAAATCTAAAGGAATTGTAATAATTTGTGCTTCATATTCATGCTTTACTTGGACTGAATTTTTACTGTAAGGGAATCTGATGTTTGCAGCTTTTTATACCTGTATTTAATGTAATTTCTTTTGTCAAAGTTTCTTGGTACTTCTTGATTTTTCAGATATAACACTTAAAATTTGTCAGCTTCTGTGTATCAGCTCTGATTTCTGTTTCTTCTGGCTCTGTTTTTACAGTGGCTTTCACATCACAAAGGAAAATAGAGATACCAGATTTTAGTAAAATGTCAGTTTTTAATAGTGCATAAATGCACATATTCATTTTAGTACATAATCATATTAAACTCTGTATGTGATGTTTTTCTTTAACAATTCTAATTTTAATGACTCTTCCATCTAATTGCACCCATTCTGAACAGACGTTAACACCTTATTATATGTTTGTAATATGGTAAACTGAAAGTAGCTAACATGGAGGTTATTTAAGTAAAAATAATATATAAAACAGTAGCACTTAGATATATTACTGAGTATAAACAAATTAAAAGGTAAATGTCTTCACAAAGTAAAGAGTCTCTCTTTGAGATAGCAAGCTGCCACCTTGGGAATGCATCAGTTTAGACTACCAATGGAATAATTACTCAATGCATGAAGAAAATTAAACAAGAGTTCAAGAGAGAAAGAAAGAGAACATCTGTTGAACTTCTCTGTAAATTAATACACAAATAATGTACTGTGGTCCTAGTGAGCAAAATCTCTGCAGAAACATTTGCCGTTAAATCACCATCATTTCTTTCTTTTTCTCCTGAAAATTTTGCCTAATCACGGGGTTTGAATCTTTAGAGAGTAAACAAGAAAGGGAAGCTTGTAACTGTGGATCGTGAATACTGTCGTGTCCCCTGAGAGCCTACCACATCTCAGAAACAGACACTGAAGAGTAGAATAGACTCGCATATCTGACTGTTTTCATGAACTACTACTGCTGGTTTAGGTATTTCTTTTTAAATATTCTGACATAACAGAGGATGTTTAAGCAAGTTTGTTATGCATTTCTCCAACCCTTCTGCTTTCTTTGTGGGTGTCTAAGGCTGAAGCCACAAAGTTGTCATCCTGTTTTCACTGAATTCTCACTGGTGTCTATTCTCTCCATATACAGCTCCTAATGAAGAACAAATTATGTAATTGGATTGATTTTTCTCTTCAAAGTCCTGTCCAAGTGTTAATTCACATGAGCTATTCAAAGGAGGTGATCTATAAATAGATCAAGCTAGGAAGTTTTCAATTACATGGAACATGGCAGTTTTCTATAACCTCATATTTACAGGGCTTTATTGTGTTTGATTAATAATTAAAACAGCAAATCTCTCTAAATTATTGTTGCATCTGAAAGGATATATTAGAATGTTATCTTGTAACAGGAACAATGAAATAATGTGCAAACAGGAAATGTTCCATTCTCAGTCTCATTCCACATTCTCATTTATTTCTTTTTTCTTTTAGAAAAGAAACCAACACACACCAATTTACTGAGATGAGTTACCCTACTAAGCTTTCAATCCAATATTTCTTTCAATATTTCTATACTTTCTTTGTCTTCAGATTTTTCAATCCCCATAAAAATCCAGATCATAAATAGAGACAAGATAAAGATATAGACGAAGAATTATTAAGATAGCAAAATTAGACTGTTTTTTGGAGAAGGAACAATCCAATTAAACAAGTGAAAAAGATCTAGGACCGGATCAACAAACAGGAATACTTAATTCTTTGTTACTGGAAAAATTTGAGAATCTTTATGTGAACATAAATCCCCATAAGATAATTTATTTCCAGACAAGAGACCTTACAGCTGCATGTATGTAATATATGAATTTTGCATCACTGCTTTTCTGGCTTTAAAATTCTAGAAAGAAGAGATGGGTGCTTAGGGGTAACCTAAAAAAGGGATTGCTCCTTTTGGTTGAATCAATTTAGGGCATCTCTATCATCCCTGTTTTAAAATATTCAGAATATGAGCTGATCTTGTAAGATGAGAAGAGAAAAGAACCTATCTGAATCATTTTGGTGAGTATATGATGAACTAGATGCTTTTTGTTGTGAGCATTTTACAAGTATCTACAGAGATGTTCTTGCTCCATATCTCAAATGACACATGCATACTAAAAATATATCAACTTTACTTTTTTTTTTTTTTTTTTCTACATTAAAACAAGAAGAAACAACATGCCTGATTTGCCCTGGAGGCTGCAAAATTAATGTGCAAGAAAGTTTTGCAGTATCTAAAACATGCTTAGTTTTTCTCAGTATATCTTCAGGAAGATATTTAAATCTTCAATAATAATGAGTCAAATCTACAATCTTACTTTTCAAACTGCATGTTTCCTGATCCTATGAGAAAGTTTGAGTTTCAGAAAAACTCTCAGGCCATCCATGAAGAAATTTTTTATCTTTGGAAGTTTACATGCAGATGAACAAAAGTCATTCTGAAATGTTATCACAGAGTGATATCATCATCATATCTGATCTGTTATCATCAGAGGTGAAAAAAAATTATGTCATATAGTAATTTAGATGCCATTTAAGTAAATCTGATTTGGCCTTAATTACTGAGTTGTTGACTTTACCTGCAGAGGATGTGCTTAAGACACCGCGCAGAATTACATTTGATTACCCTTCATACTAAGGAATGAAAAAGCCGTCTTGGGGTCAGGAAAATAAAGTGTGACTCTAGAATGAATTTAGAATGTAATGTCCTGCAAGTGCACCTGGGCACAAAATACAGCAACCATTATATTTAGGAAGTGTAAGTATCTATTAGTAGTGCAACAGCCAGTTTGATGTGCAGGTGTTCATCCTTAGAAATTAGGACATTTTCATTTAGTTATCTTCATTTTGATTTATTCATGGATCTTTAGATGTGGGAGTTTGAAAATGTTAGTCTTATGTCAGCCTATTCCTGTCTCCAATATTTCATTGGAAATTAATCACTAGTTGACACAACGTTACTTTTGTATATTCTTTCTCTCTTCTGCCACCATAAATCCAATTGTCTATGCAAAGTTACAGTTTCAAGAGGAGAGGAGGATGTCAGTTCTCCTCCCTCTTCCCTTCCACTCACCCCCTGTCATATATCAATTTATTGTTTGGTGGCTAAGTACCATTCTGACAGAAGACGTACAATAGTACTACTTTTGTGTGCTAGATTTTCTAAGAGTAGCCTTACAGCATAAAAGTCTTACAGAAAGTGCAGTCATCAGTTTCTGGAATCTGAAAAGCTCATTTGGTTTTATTCTTAAGGTAACAGACTAATTAGTCAGCTTTGTAGTTATAGGGAAAACCCAATAAGAGCATCAGCAGTTTAAAGCTTGGGTCCTGAGACTTGTGCTCTTGAATCTATATGGCAGTATCTGCTGAAGAACCATTTTAATGGTTTCAATGTGCAGTTTGTTCTTCACCTGAAATTGTTAGTCTGACAGGGAACTGCAGGCTCTGAGGATAACACTGTTACAACTGAGAGTCTCCCAAAGAGTGTCACTGAGACACAGATACAGATTTAGACTGGTACAGCCTAAGTCGTTGATGACTGCTTTTAATTATATAATAGCCTGATTTTGTAGTAACTTCCTTTTGTGCAATTAATTCATGGCCTTTCACTGGACTTACTCCAGTAAATCCACATCGCTTTTCAACTGGGGAGTCCAGGACTTCAGATGTGTCTCCCAGGGGCTCAGTAGAGGAGGATCCCCTCTTTTGAGCTGCTGGCCACACTCTGTCTAATGCAGCACAGGAGGCTGTTAGCTGCTTTTGCTGCAAGGGCCCGTTGCTGACTCACAGGCAGGTTGTGTCCACCAGGACCCCCAGATCCCTTCTCTGCAGAAATCTTTCTGGTCACCCCTGCCCCACCCCCCAGCAGGTATTGGTGCCTAGGGTCAAGTTACTTATACTCAAAGTAGCAAAATGTAGCAGAAAGTAGCAATGGCAGAAAAAAACTATTTTTACATAGGACATGTATCATGTGCCATGCATTACGTGGAGCACAATTTAATGTTTTTATTTGTGCGTGAACGTGACAGCAACATCTCTACTGACAGACAAGGATATCACTAAATTTATGCTTACGGAGGTGGGAGAGTTATTAAAATCGGGGACAATACACCAGAAAAGGCTGAGTAACACAAAATTAGAGAAACTGAGTTTGAGAAAATGTACAGAATATTCCTAAAAGATTGTAAACAAATTGAACATCCTGATACCAAAATACCATCTTGTACTGAACAAAGGAGTTTTCCATTTCTCTGGGAAGAGCATGTTGTATCTTGAAAATATTGAAATATATGAGATGACAAACAACAGCATGAATATAAATACATTCAACACAGAGCTCAACTGTAGCCTAAAGCATTATCAATGACAGAGCTGAAGGAAAGATTAATAGCTCTGACATCGCTGGAAGAAATAAGTAATCATCTCACCATTTTCAATTAAAAATTACATTGAAATATAATCAGAAGAGGAGCCCAAATTTAACATTTTTACATATGAACCTACAAATCTAAAGAGAAATTAAAAGTAAAAATAATATTTACAATTAAATACATAAGTCATAGGTAAAGAAACAATAAACTCATAACTAGGTATTCTGTTTTTCTGTGATTCTGCAATCCGGCAGTGATGAAAAGATTAAAATATTTAGGAACAGAATTCAGGAGAAAATCCTTCATGAGCTATAATCTCCCATTTTTAATCTACTAAAAGCAAATGGACACAAATCTAGTGAAACACATGAAATATTTTCCATGATGCTATTTAAAGTGTCAACTAACAGAAGTTCTCAGATTATCTTTAAGAATTTTGTATCATAATGTGGGAGCGTTATGTTTCTATTGCCTTGTGCTCTAAACCTATCCTAGTAGGGGGCACTGATGTTATACATTATAATGCGTTCAAACAGAACAGTGAAAGAGGTCAGATTTGATGCCAGCTGTCTAATCTATCACAATTATCTAATTTTAAACCCTCTTGGCACAAAGTGAGGGAAAATAATTTTTCTATTTACCATTAATTTTCCCACTGAGTATAGCCTGTTGATAATGAAAGCAAACAAAAACCAGTGTAAACAGATTATAACCTGGCACTATTGATCTAGTTCTGAAGGTTAATTAATCATACACTTGCCTTCAAGAAAGCGTTATATTACAAAGAACCTTATTTCTTATATCGAGCACTTTCCCTCCTCAGCACCCACAGCCAAGGCATAAATTTGACTTTCAAAAGCTCCTTAGAAGCTCAGGCTAAGCGTATGCAAAATATCTATATTTCCTTTCAAATATTTATCATTGTATATCCCATATTTTTTATAGCACCCACCATAATAGTGGTAGTAGGCTGGTATATATGCCTGAATTCCTTCCCCAGCATACTGTGCTGGGAGTTGAAAGTGTGGTATAGGAGACAAATGAGTCTAATTTCAGTGGCAATAAATCAGTGAAACGAGAATTAGTAATTCCTATCCACAATGCTACTTCAGAATTCTCTTCTGAAATATGAACCAGAAAAAGCTCCCAGTGTATTCACTCAAGTTTCTTGTAGTCATGCATTGGATTTTGTTCTCTCTAAAAAGTACATTTATCAGTTAAATCCAAATGACATGTATATTATTTCCTCATGAAAGTGTTGATGAAGGACGACATGTTTTGATAGTTCAAGTATACTAATAGTGTTGCACCTCTATGCCACAGTCAAATAAAAAAGGTAAGAGAATATTTTTTACACTTAATTTAATCAACAGACATAAAAAACAATCAAACAGTTAAAAGGCACCCAAGAACCTGGACTTAATTTAGAAATGTGATAGTGGCACACATCCTGTAACTAATGCAAACATACTGCAGGTTACACTTCCCAGACCTTATTAGGATCAATTAAAAGCACACCACTTTTCAATAACTACTTCTTGATCAGGATTATTAAATATTTGTTTAACATCCATTTGCAAACCTGTTTCTTCATCCTTCCTTCATTTTAGATTTTATTTTTCCCCTGTGTGTATAGTGTAGGGACATGGCTTTAAAAATTCTTTATGACACAAAATAATTTGATTCTTTTTTTAATCTTACTCAACTGGAATGACTTCGTAGAATCATATAAACTAGTCTTTCTACAATCACATGCCTACAAATGCACCCAGTGACTTGCTTTGACTATATTTATCACATTGTGCCTTTTTCCCCTCTCTGGGAGAGTGTAGTCTGCCATTTTTATTTACAAGTAAAGACTTAATCATCCGTTTTATTTTTTTACTGTATCCTTGCTGAAAAAAAACTGCTGAAAATTGCCATTTCTGTTAGTGCTATAGCACCTAAGCACCTTCTAATCCTTTCAGTATGATTTAGATGTATGATTCATCACCAATCTACCTAGAACATTCCTATTCCTTCTATTGCCTGGTGATAAGGAGCCTGACCCTACTAGATGTTGTTTATTCAGCTTGCAACCTCTTTCAGATTTAACAGGTAATTCTTCATCCAAAAGCGAACAGCCCTTAAATGGCCTCAGATATATCTGCAAAGTGTTTGTTGTCAGCATTGCTGCATTCCATTTCATTTATGACCTTTTATGGTGAAAAACTGACTTCATATTCTTCTAAATGCTTGGGTAATAATGGGAGGAGAAACCAGCCACAAGATCTTGTGCCACTATAAAGTGCTTTTACTAGTAAGAAATTAAAGGAGATTTAATGTTTATTTTTCCTGCAAAAATACATTTAAAATAAAGAGAGAAAAGCTGAGCAACTTTATTATGTATTAACCCCATTTTTTTCATCAAAAAATCTGGTTAGGTTCAAACAGACTTCTTTTTCATATTAGAGTTACAGGTCTATGTTACCATAGTAATATTCTAGGTCATGTAAAATGGTATCATTTCTAGGTCCAAAATGGTATCAACAGGAGGGGAAATAGTTGTATATGTATTGGCTAGTTTGATTCAGATTTGAAGCTGATTTTGATGGAGGGGAATATTTCAAACATTCTTCTGTTGTATTCTGATATTTTTTTTTC
>VXAK01009661.1:3246-18353 GCA_013399435.1 Arenaria interpres | reverse complement strand
GCCACACTTCTCTTGATGCAGCCCAGGATGCTGTCAGTCTTCTGGGCTGTGAGCGCATATTGTTGGCTCATGTTGAGCTTCCCATCTGCCAACACCCCATAGCCCTCCTCAGGGCTGATCTCAACTCACTCATCAGCCAGACTGTATTTATGCTTGGGATTGCCCTGACCGACATGGAGGACCTTCAACTTGGCCTTCTTGAACATCATGAGGTTCGCAGAGAACCACTTCTTGGTAGGAAACCTGTCTTTGTCCTCATATTCATTTTTTTCGTTTGTTTTTGACAGAAAATATTTTCAAGTGTTTTGAGATTTTATTGTGAAATAAAGTAGCCTTATCGACCCATCTCTCATCTGTATGCCCAAGAATAGACTTCTTGCAGTGAAATACATTGTAAGAGTCCCCATTTGTATGGGAATTCCTGGTCAGAACAAACTGTCACATCCAACTTGCATGTTACAATCACTCTAACTACATCATTTGAAAACCCCACAGATATATTACTTTCTCTTCTATTTATCAGTTTGTATAGTTTTCCCATAAAAAGCTGAACGAAACACCAGAGTAACTTACTTTTTAAATAACTGTATTTTCAGTGGAGTAATGCTGAACTAGGAAAGTTTATGTGCCTTATGTATTTATACAGCAATGATGTACCAAACCACTATTGGATTTCTTCATCCTTCCTCATCAAACTGTGTAAAAATTGAACGGAATGGCGAACAGAATCGTACTTTCCTGTAATCTTGAAATTAAAAAAACAAGGGAAGAGGTTTTGCACCATTGTCTGAAATACCACATTTTCTATAACTTGACTCTTGAGGCACTCTGTTGACTGGCTTATCAAAGTGATTTTCTTTCATCTATATGCTTCCTTTGTAACTACTCATTCACCATAGAATGTTAATGCAAAATGCATCTGAAATTCAATAAGTAATCATAGGGAAAACCAAGGCTACATTGATTTTGTATATTATAAAAGTTGAGAACCTGTGACTTGAGAACAAATTATTTGTCAGTCCAGCAATGAACTTTACTGTCCCAGCTTTCTCATACCAAAGCAGCCCCAACCCAATATTCCCAACAGTCTGTTCACCCTCATATGATGCCTCCTCTTGTACCAAACTAAGTTAGGACATATCTGATTCCATTCTCCTCTTTCACACCCCACCCTG
This sequence comes from Arenaria interpres, assembly GCA_013399435.1. Classification (NCBI taxonomy): domain Eukaryota; kingdom Metazoa; phylum Chordata; class Aves; order Charadriiformes; family Scolopacidae; genus Arenaria; species Arenaria interpres. Next base: position 17,178 of record VXAK01009661.1, on the reverse strand, counting down.
CATTCTCTTGCAAAGTATCCCTGTGCTTACTGACATGACCCCAGTGCTGGGAAGCAGGGAGTCTGATATTAATAAGTCCTTATTAATTAAAAACAGCTGGGACTGTTTTTAATGAGGAAGAGGAGGCTGAGGGGAGACCTTATCACTCTCTACAACTACTTGAAAGGACACTGTAGAGAGGTTGGTGCTGGTCTCTTCACACAGGTAATTAGTGACAGAACGAGAGGGAATGGCTTCAAGCTCCAACAGGGTAGGTTTAGATTGAACATCAGGAAAGAATTTTTCACTGAAAGAGTGATAGGGCATTGGAACAGGCTGCCCAGGGAGGTGGTGGAGTCACCATCCCTGGCTGTGTTTAAGGGCCGTTTAGATGCAGTGTTAAGGGACATGGTGTAGGGGATGACTTTGTAGAGTAGGGTAGTTGGTTGGACTCGATGATCCCAAGGGTCTCTTCCAACCTAGACAATTCTATGATTCTATATCCAGTCCTGTAAGTGTGGGTATATCAGGGAGAGACTGAATCAGCCTTGGTACCAAACATGACAAAAGTCCACTCCCAATACCTGCAAGCATACACTTTATGGGAGCTGGAAGGCAATTACAAATATCTTTCAGGTGAGACATATAACTTTGAAGTTAGGGATCCTCCTGAGCTGGAGATGAACTTACAGCCTAACAACTCCCCACTATATCCCACCTGGACTCCTTATCATTTTTCTTTAAATTTTCTACTAAAAGTGCTTTCATACCAGTTATCTTCAAACATTTCCAAAGCAGATGCTAAAGCACATTAGCAGCATGAACTAGGGAAATGCAGCTGAGAATAAGTAGGGGTTTGAGTGTCTGAAATAGCACTGGCTCAAGATAGAGAGGAAGTTTCAAATGCAGATGCTAACGGTGCATTTTCAAGGCAGTAATATTCCCTCAGTGACTGGAAATTCAGTGACCCTCCTTGAAGTACTGCTCAAGACTTGCTTTGAAGTGACTGTGAAATGCTAGGGGTTTTTTGCAAGATCTATAATGAGAAACATCTCTGGGGCTCTCTTGGTGGCCACTTGACAGGTGATAGAATTGCTGCTGGCACTTTCGAACTGATGCTTCTTGAACTTATGCTGGTAATGATGCAGCAGTGAGCTGTGATCATGATGATTATGTAAGTGCAAATAAATTGCCTTTATGGTTTTGCAGTGAAGTAGCTGATCATGCCTGCATGTGTTGGTTTTGACTGACTTAGAAAGCAGAGATGTCTCAGAGATCTCTCTTCAATGCAAGACCCTGAAAGAATACATGGAAATGTAGTTTACTGCTGCAAATAGCTGCAGATCAACATCTGCTTCCTGTAAACGCAGCATAAATGATTTTTTTTTTGCTAACAGGGACTTTAGGAAGTCCAGAAAATGTCCAATTTTCAAGTCAGTTATCTAAAAAGTTACAGCCAACTAACTACAGGAAGGAAAGGCTGCAAAAGAACCTTGCCCTCTGAGAGAGGGCAAAGAAAGTCAGTGGCTGATGTAGCAAAGATTCCAAACAGCAGAGGGAGGGAGGATGTGCATGGCAGTTGTGAGAGTACTCTTGCAAAAGGGATGCTGCCTTTTTTGGATGGTGAATGAAGCAACATCAGCGTTCAAGAAAATCCTGCACAGCAGGGAGCTAAACTTTCAGAAAGAGAGCTCTGCCTTTTGAATTGCTACAAAAATGAAACGGGATCATATTTCTGAGGTATCTTTATGAAGCTAAAATTTCCTCTTCCCACTACTGTTATTAGAGTAAAACTTGCTTGCTGCCCAGGGTTTCCTTGTTTTGATGAATGGGACTCAAATCTGCTTCCCTATTAACCACAAGAGGGATATCAATCGAATACCCAGTGTTAAGTAGGTTTTAAAATAACAGTTACAGTTTTTTTCTCTTCCTAGATCTCCAATACTGGAGCTAGAGAGAGCATCCTGATTTCAGTCCTTCCCCTTGTGTGCAACTGTCAGTATCAGTAAACTGTAGCTGTAATCTATATGATCTGTATTGAAAACTATAAAAAGATTACAGATACAAAATGCAATTTTACAGAACCTCTAAACAAATAATGACTTCAAGACTCAGATACCATAATGGAAAGCCTGCAGAAGAGCAGAATCTCTGATACACCTTTGAAAAGTTTCATAAATACAATCAGAAAGACAATTGCTTAAAATATTCACAGATTATTGTTAGGTAGTTAGACTGTTCTGGCATTGTTATTTATCACAAAAGTAACTGCAATTCAACCAATTTAAAAGAAATCTGGTGAAGAATGATAATTTGTTTATTTCTTGATGTCTGCCACATGGACAGGAATGCAATTTACAGATAGCCCTCCAGATGGCCTTGGAGCAGGCCAGAGCACCCTGCTGTTGAGAGACAGAAGTACTGCCTGATAATGATCCAACACCAATCTACTAAGCTAAGCGATGCTGAGGTATTGAAACAGATGCATGGAAGAGCTTGCAAACTTGCAGAGCTTAGTGCTGCAAAAGGAGAATGAAGACAATGGGTTTGCATCAATGTTTAACCAATACTGCAGATAGGCTGATGCCATTGGTCTGGTTCCAATCAAGAAAACAGCCAGTTTACCACTGCTAGGTAAATTTTTCACCCCAGTAGAGTTCACAGTCTTTTATGTGGGCAGAAAGTCCCCTTATTTTTTGCACAATTTATGTTAATCTCCACACAGTGGTAAAACAGCAAGTAATTTGTTCTTTACTGTTTGGAGAATTGTACTGTTCCTTCTTGATTTTTTGCCAACTTTTGGTATTCATTTCTGGATTTGTCTGGAAATGTTTTGGGAATATTTAATTTTTCTTTGGATAGAGTTTTAAAGTGTTTTTGAAATTTTAAAACATTTTAGAGGAGCATAAAATAATAATGTAATAATAATAGTAGGTTGGAGATGAATTTAACGGTCTATAAGGTAGAAGTTTTTTCTTCATTATGCCAGAAGTGTTTAAGCAAGAACTTACTCTGTAGAAAGAATGCTCAAGTAATGAAAGCCCTAACAGAAATGTCTGCCCGTGTGTATTCCCAGTAGCGTAATTCCTCTGTCAGCTACCATGTGCAAATTTAGCAAAGCCTGTAATTATCTGTGCAGCTGGAGTAGCCTTGTGCTGGTCTGAATCTTGATCTTAGGCAGAATGTTCCTTTCAGGTTTATGAATAAATTGATTATGAGCATGTAGCCTTGACAACATATTCTTTCTGCTATGGGATTACATTACGCTAGCAAAGCAAACTCCTGTTATAAGAAGTGAGTTTTGTTTGGTAAAGAGAAAATATCTTTTAAGGCTTTACAAAGATATTGTAAATCTATGTACATTTTAAGCATATGTGTTGTGAGCAGAGGTATTTAAAAGATACTTGTTTGGGAATATGAAGGTGTTGTCACTTCTTAGCTGACTCCTGCTGATTTAATTTTTCTCTACAGCTGAGATACATCTTAAGGCACTGTTGCATCAGATTTGAAACCAATATCAGTTTAGATTTCATCTGAGAAATAGTCACATTAATATCTTAAATGCCTGAATACCTTCATTGAATCTGCTGGGGCTGTAGGCATTGGTCACATGGGTAACTTTGTACTTACTCAGTTTTCTGTGCCAAACACTTACTTGCTGAATGTGGACAGCATTTTTACCTGCACGAAAGGGCAGCTGCTTAGAAAAAATACAAAGTCATTGAATGGTAGAGGAAAGGTGGACAGGCCATTGCCTTCTTTTGCCCTTCTCTCCTCCACAAGCAGCACTTAGGGCACTCAATGTGCTCTCGCTCACTTGATGGGCGGCAGCAACATGATTGTTCTGTTCTCTCTTCCTTTCCACTTTGACCTTGCTGAGCTGATTATAGACTTCTCAGCAATGTAAAAGTGAACCTGGACAAACCAAGAATGAAGACCAAACAAGACCAAAAGCTGTCTCAAAACAAGTGTCTGGGACAAATGGTCAGCTGAGAGCTCAGAAACTTCTTGCTGCTGGTGCCAGTGAGGAGGATCTGAAAGGCAGCTCTTGATTCTGAGAGACACTATGATCTAATCCACCTTGATCCTTCTCATGAGTGTACAGGTGGCGGCAGCAGCTATAACCAACCCCCTCTGTATTCAGCTGTGCAGGTAGGAGGCAGTGAATGACATTAAGTGCAGCATATGTTGGATAGTTGTGCTGGATAAGAGAAAAATATAGCTGGCTGAAGTAGGCAAAGAGGTAGCTAGTTCTTATAGATGTGCTTTGAAGCAGCCTGTGATAGTTTTATTTGGCTGTTCCTAAGGGCGTTTTGCAGCTCTGTTGCAACTTGACAAATACAGAATCAGTCTCTTTCAAATTGTTGGCATCCTGTTTTACAAATTCCTGAAGTGTGCCTGCACTTAGTAATGGTTAAGATAGTTTTTTTTGTGATTCCAATGTCAAGGTGCCCATTTAGGACTTTTGAAAGTTAATATAGCATGGATGATGTTTTGCATAATAAAATAATAATGCAGGTATGTTAGCTGGATGGTATGTTATGCCAGAAGCTCCAAATAGTATGGCTGTGCAGCAGCAGCTGCCTGTATGTAGGCAGATTTGGCAGAGAACTGCATCAAAGTAGATTTTGGTGTGGGCACATAAGTTCCTTGTTTTGAGCATATGTTGAAGTATCAGAAATGTTAAGGGGCAGTGTTCAGTAATTTAGCTTACAGAAGGTGGATTCAGTTGGGGGATAATGAGCAAGGACTCAGTCTCAAAAACATTCTCCCCTCTAGCCAAAACTGTCAGTCTATGATGTTATTTGTCATTCATAGACTGGTTGTATTAGGGTGTTAGGAAAAGACTGCTGTGTTCGTATGAGGATATGAATAGCTCCTCATATCTCTCTAAATCACATTGAAAACCAAATACTTAGTAGAAAACAACAGTAGACAACGCCAGGGCTATCCTTACAATGTTTTAACTCGCACAATTTCCTGCTGCATGTATATGGTAAGACTAGGAAATCCAAATAACCTTGAAAATCATTTTCCCTGCTGAGAAAATCAGTATTCAGTTCTTGAAGAATTAAATGTGATGATATAAATGTTTGAGGCTCACAGTTGCATTAAGGCGTATTATCTTACTTCAACCCCAAAGGGAGTGTAACTGCAATTGTTTACTGTATTTAAGTGCATAAAGGTGAATTAAAAGTCCATGTCTGTCATTTTAGGTTTAGTCTTTTTTCCGTTTTGCCCTTCTGTATGCATTTTATCCCATCTCTGCTAATTTTCAGCATTTTTAGATATAACCAGTTCTATTCTAACTGGTTTCTGGCTATCTGGCATTTCTTAGTGTATTTTCTGGTCTACCTGTCAGCCAGCTGGCTGACATTCTCTGACATTTCCTAAATAATGTGCTTGGAGCAGCTTTATGCACATGGATGTGTTATTTTACAGAAGCCTTTTAGTATGTTGATATGTACATGCTGTTGATGCTCTAACATCTATATGTATTTCTATGTATAGGCTCTTGGCACTATAAAGAGTCTTAACAATTTGAACCCCTATTAGACTTCCAGATAGACTTCTTTTGTTGCACTGCCTAAAGGCATGCAGCCAGGAGTGGATTAGCTACGAGCATTAGATCTTCCTGCCCTCCTCTGACCACCTCCAGGAGAGAAGACAGATGAATGACACACGAGTCAGCTCTGAAAGTGCTGCACTTATAACACAGCATGTTATGGGATATTGGCTTCGATCTCAGTTCCTATGAGCCTGCTAAGCACTACACTGTGTAGCTTTAGGCTGAGGTGTGAGCCACTCTGCCACCACTGCAGTGTGTCATCAGTCTCAAGAGTGGGGCAGTGTCGGCAAGCAGGGGTGCCAGCTGCTGCCCCTGACCTGACTCACCCACTGAACGTGAATTTCAGATTTCAAATACCACTCTCACATTGCGTCCTTCACATTCAGCTTGTTCATATGAACCTCCACCCTGCACAAATTTCCCAGTTGGATATCTAAAATGGATAGAGAGCACTGCTCTCTTGTTTTCTCTTTTTGCTCTTGAGAACATGTACTATCAGCACTTTAAGGAATATGGGATATAAACATCAACATTTTCTAGGGATGTTTGTCATACCCTGCCCTTGGCTTCTTCCAGTGATTCTTACCTACTTTAAGATGCTGAGGCACTGATTACAGACTTGCAGCATGATTGCTTTAGGTCCTAACATCCTTTTGAAGTGATGTGAAAGAGATGAGAATTACCTTCATCTGCTTCCTGAATAGATATTTTACTACAAAAAGTGAAACAAAGACTTTCTTTCTAGCTCAAATTCTGCTGTCCAGTGAAAAAACTAAATCACTGTATTACAGCAACATTTTCCAGATGAAATATCCCCATATTGTTAAAGGAAGAAGGAAACGATGCTGGGTCCGGTGGAAGTACTGAAAAGATCATTGAAAAAATGATCGAAAAGATCACAGAAGCTTTAACCAGGATGCTGCAATACTTAATGTTTACTCTTTGTGGGGAGTTGACGAACAGGATATTACCCCTGTAGAAGTACTGAAACAGCAAAATGCATAGACCTAGGCCTCTAGTGCTTTCAGCCATTGTGATTTAAGGGGTTATGTAAACACTTGAGAGCCCTCAGGCCAGAAGCAATCTCTGTTCCAATTTATATTTCCTTGCATCTGACAGTGATGTTGTGTATACTATAGGAAATGGCAGCAAAATTTGGTGTAGAGCACACCCAGCCTGTTTTTACATCTTTTTTGCCTTTTAGGCAGGCATGCCATACCTTAAATGAACTAATTTTTAGTCAATATATCTTGCAAAATTTCAGTACTCTTTACAGATTACATTTTAGGTAACTGATAGATAAAAATGTAAGTACAACTTGTTTTGGTAGAGAAAGGAAGAAAATTAGTGTTATGGTTTATAAATAAAACTATTATTAATCTGAGTTTTTACATGACAAAAGATGAAAAATTATGAATGGGAATGTTTTCTGAATTTACAAACAGGGCTAATCTGGCCATATACCCTGGATAATTCTCCATCTTTGGGACCTGCATGGACATTTCTGTAATGCAAGTCAACCAGCAGCAACCTCTAAAGGAATAAAAAAGAACAGAAAAACAACCAGCCATGCCGTCCCCCAACACTGATGAAGAGAGGAGTCATCTGTGTGTGTGCATGTGATCTACAATTTTACTATCTAGGGTTACAGAGTCCTTCAGGACTGCAGACAAAAACTGTGACAGCTCTTTAGGATCTACAGGTGTTACCTCTAAGTCTAGGGAAGTTCCTAGGCACATACGTAGGTAGCTACAAGTCTCTGGAATGGCTCAGTTATTGCATGAACAGATATTCTGTATTCTGTTTATTATTTGGTGCATTATGGGTATGCTATAATAAGATTTTCTATGTGATGTAAGAGTTGGTGTGAGGAGTTAGGAAAGCATGGATGTGAAAGGAGGTTAAATAATTCCTTTATACAAGAGAAGTGGGAAGAAGTTTTGTGTTTGAACTGTAGCCTAAATGTCAAGTGTGGGAAGTAGGCTTCACAGAACATTTTCCTGGTGTATTAAGTAGAGACTGCAGCTCATACCAAAAGGGAATTATGACTTCATGGTGGGATACAGAAATATGTTAGAGGTACTGTAGGAGTGGATTTTGCTTTTGGTACTTAAGATGAGTTTCTGTAAATAGAGATCTCTCTTATTGTGAATAGCTGTGCTGTACTGGGATGCTGGTTGTATCTTGAATACCTTGTTTTTCCAAAATATGTTTCTTGTATCTGCTCTTTCAACAAGCTTTCTCCAGTAAATAACAGTGTGCATGCATGTCATTCATCTTAACAGAAAAGTTTGATCCTTCACTGTTTTTGAAACCAGCCTGAGTGCTGATTTTTCAGATAATTAGTCACCTACAAATCCATGATTCATTTTTGTTTTATAAAATGTAGATAGTTCCAGAAAAATACTTGCGTTACTTCTAAATGTAATAGTTTGTTCTGTAACAAAACATGTTAGAACAGCAGAGAGATATGAAATTCAAGTTTGTTATAAGAAACCTCCTACCAACTTAGGCACTATCTTGTGAATGTGCACATATTGAATAACATTATGCAGGAAAAAAATCTTGAAAGTATGCTTGGGAGATTTATATATTGGGAAAGAGTATTTTATAGGACCTCAGTTTTGAGCAAAATTGTTCCCAGCTTCTATGTTCTGTTCTTCTGGAGCAAATCAGCATTTTCATCACAGGTTAGAAATCTGGCACGGAGTTGACCACCTGGAGATTAAAAGGACTCTGTATTGACAAAGGGACCACCCAAATACTGACATTCTGTTGTGCTCAAATCAGTGGAAAGAAACTTCAGTGGCATGCTCTTGGAAATACAAGCTAAGGACACGAATCCTTCAGGGGAAGGAGCTCATAGTTTGTAGAAGAAATCTGGTAAAAAAGTGAGACCATTGACTAATGTATGGAACACGATGTGTTTTAATACTATACTCATGTAGTATAGTATTAATATGAAACTCATGTATAGAATGGAATGGAAACCAGGACAGTGCAAAGAGATTTTACACTGGGGAGCTGACAGTTCCTGTGCTTCTAAAGGCACTGTGGGAAGCTGACAGAATAACTGAGTTCTTTGCAGAATAGCATACATACTGTGAAGCAGATTCTGCTGCTATGGTAGCATGGGCACAGACTGAAAGGGACTGCTTCCAGACTGAAGTTGCAGTTTGTTGGTTTAGAGCTCAGCACACTTGATTCATTCAAGAATTCAGTGTGTTTTTCTTTTCAGCCCCTGCACAGTTGTGTTTTAGAGGTTTCCACCTCTAGGTAGTCTTATGTGGCTTCTCATCCCATTGAGATTAATGGGATTGCCTGTGTGTGTGGTAGAAAAATGAGTTTGAAATGATAAAGCCAGACCACTGTGGGTGGATGCGCACAATGAAAATTTGTCACCAAAATGTTATAATGGTTGCTAAGGAGCAGTAAGTGCTATGTCTCTTAAGCTTCTGCAGTAAATTTAGCCATTTAATTTACTCCCAAAAACATGGGGCGACTTAATAGCAGAGTTCTTCATCCGTCCCTCTTTATATTATGTATAAAACTTTAAAAGAAGTTTTACTGTGTCTCTGCTGCCAAAGATTGTGAAATGCCAAGATCTGAAATATTTTAACTGAGAGATTACTTGATCATTAAAACCATTACTGAAAACAAGTGCTGCCTGGCACTTACTAGAATCAGGTATTCTGCAGGACATGGACAATTTTTTCTTGTATCAGCATCCTGCTAATTGCAGTTATTGTTTGGGGTGTAAGTTTTGTTGAGGATTTGGACTTTAAAAAATTACCAGCTGAAACCCTTGTTTGTTCAGTTATCATTTTCTTTGTAGAAGGTGGTACGGCACATACAGGCAGGTCGGAAAATATTTGAGAAAACTGGAATATTAGAAAGAAAATAACAAGTTCCAGTTTCCTTCATATCTCTTATATTTTGGCTAAATTTCTGCCTTTTCTAGGCTGGTAGATAATTACATTGTCTTGAGATTCTTGACACAGACCATTCATATTGGTATTGCAATAAAAAACTACAGATTCATGGGTATTTTGGCTTCTGTATGTGCTAAGATTCTTATTAAGTCCATTACTTGAAATCATTTGTCCTAAAGGTGTTTCCTTAGCCACTAAAAAATGTATCAAGATAGTCATCCTGTTAAGGGAACTACAGTTCATTAGCATGCAGCAATGTCAAATGAAGAAGTTCAGATTCTGTATCTTTTTTTTTTTCTTCCCCAGAAATCTGGTTTTGTTTTGCATTCTAAGTGGTTTTGATAGGTCATTAAACAATGCATCACCATATCTATCTGAGGTCTGTGAATACAGGAATACAGCTCAGTATGATTCAGGTCATATAGCGTGACAGATAGAGCAGAGGAAGCTGTCTTTTCTGCTCAGCTTTGTGCCATGTATTAATTTTATCTTTTTATCTTAGATAATATGAGAAATAGAACCTGAAAGTCATTGTACAGTCTTCTTGCCAATTTGTATCACCATTTATGGTAAAATTTTATAGCAATTGTACATTTCTTCCAGTCAATTTACCAGATAACTCTGGTAACTCTGATGCTATTTTTAATAATTCTAAAATTTACCTCTGACTTTTTTCCTTTATTGAAACTTTTCATATGGACACTTACTTTTGCTGTTTTTCCAGAACAAAGTACATAATCACCTGGTCCAACCCCCCTAGGGAGACTTAGAGCATGCAGACCAAGACCATGTCCAGATGGCTTTTGAAGATCTCCAAGGATGGAAATTCTGCTACCTCTGTCGGCAACCTGTTCCCATGCTAGGTCACCTTCACAGTAACAAAGTGTTTCCTGATGTTCAGGAGGAACTTCCCATGTTTCAGTTTGTGCCCATTGCCTCTGACCTCGTCACTGAGCACCACTGGAAAGAGTCTGGCTCTGTCTTCCTAACACACCCCCTTCGGGTGTGTGTACAATAGAATGTGACTCCTCCCAAGCCTTCTCTTCTCCAGCCTGAACAATCCAAGCTCTCTCAGCCTTTCCTCATAGGAGAAATGCTCCAGTCCCTTCATCATCTTAGTGACCATTTGTTGTATCTTTCCTGTAGTTCCATCTTTCTTTTGTACTGGGGAGCCCAAAACAAGGCACAGTACTCCAAGTGTGGCTCACCAGTGCTGAATAGAGGGGAATGATCACCTCCCTCGACCTGCTGGCAACACTCTTCCTCATACAGCCCAGGATACCATTAATCTTCTTTGTCAAAAAGGCACAGTGCTATCCTGTGTTCTCCTTGGTGTCTACCAGGACCCTCAATAATGTAATGTTACAAATAGTGTTATTTAATTTGGGGTCCTGTCAGATATACAGGTGCATGGAAAGAAATAATTCACGTACAAATTTCCTATGGTATCTGTCTTGGTTTGAGTCCAGCCCAAACCACAACAGCGTCTTAGTCTGCGTTGTTTCTGAGCATACGTAGCAGTCACGTTGACCAGCTGAGGCACTGAACAGTTTACTTCTTTATTCTTGACATCACCCAGTCTTCCACTGGAGACTACTGGCCTTTTAACAGTAAGCTGAGGATTTAACACTGCAGCACTGAAAGTGGCTACTGAAAACACCCACTCTCTATTCTAACCAGACATGAGCCTCAGCTCTGTGAAAGGTTAGATTAAAATCCAAATCTGTTTTAAATTCCTGTCTTTCAGCTCTAGGGTGTGTCATACGAATGAATACTGAAACAAACTGTATCATGGCTTTCTGGTCAACCACTGATATCTAGAGACTACCTGGTTCCTATATACATTGCTTATATATTCTATAGGAGAAACAGTGGATTCCTTATGGCAGTTCTACGCTAATGTGAAGTAATAGTTGGAGCATTTTCCATGCCTGTAACTCTTAAAAGTGGATACTTCAGCTCCTACAGAGGTACTCTGAAGAAGGGGGCTCTGAATGTTCTCTAAAAAGCCTGTAGGTTATTCATATTTTATTTCTGATTTCTGGCAGAACAAAATTGCCTTTTCAAAATTTGTCATTCTAGCTCTGCGGAGCAATGTCATAATGGAAATCAACATTTTTGCATATTAAAGGTTCGTTGCTTCTTCAAGACTGCATCGTGCATCTTCTTGCCACCCATAAGTGATGGAAATTTTTGAAATTTTCTCCTGTTATGCAAGAAATGGGAAATATTTCTTTCACATTTTATTAAAAAAACCCAGAAAATAGACAACTTTGTGAAGTTCTTAGAGCTTTGAAAAGCTAACTCTAGAATATGAGGGGGATCACACATGTATAATAATCCATTTCAGTTGTCTTTTTTTTTGTATTTTATCTCCAAATCACATATATGACAACAAAAAAAAAAAAAAAAAGAGAGAGGACACTTGAATATTTTTTAAATTTGCATATATTTTTTATATACAGATCCACTGACCCACAATTTTAAATTCAACCAGCTAAATAATACTATGTTCCTATGAAGAGTTACAACCCATGTGCGTGCCTACAGGACATCTGAGGTTTTCTTTGTTCAAAACTGCTTTCTTATATTGTCTTTAATTATATGTATGTACATACATATATAGGTCTATAAATATATATGTACATACATACCTACCTATATACACACATATATATGCTATATATATGATACACTGTAATTTATTCTTCTTGGGCTAAACTGCACTTAAGACTTCAAAGGCAGCAAGCTATAGAAGTGTAGAAAACAAGTTACACCTACATCATTGTCCTGTTTACCAGAGATGCACTACTGAAGGTACAAAACAACTTTCCTACACCTTCCAAGAAAACATCCATTTGCTAAAGCATCTCTAAACAAAGTTCCCAAATTCCTGGACTCTTATTAGAACTCCCTCTGCTTGATACTGCTTCCATTTCTATTTGGGACCTGGGCTCCTCGTTACTGTCAGGTGGTTTTTTTAAGAATAAGCATGCTGAGTGGATCACAGTGCTGCTTGTAAAAGAAGCCTGGCTCAGTACTGGCTTTCGTTTTTGATCTCAGATGCAGACATTCCAAGTGTGGCTCAGCAGGTAGCTGACTGCCCCTCCTGCTCACTTTAAATTTTCAAAGTGTCTTATCTCCCACAATGATTTCTTTGTCTTTCCTTTTCAACAGAGTCTCTTTCCTGAATCCACAAAAGAAGATAAAGCTTGGATGGAGCTGAAAAATGAGGACATCTTTTCTCTGGGGTAATACACTTTTTCGCCTTTGTAAGCTGCTGCTTCATCCGTTCTAGTACATTTCATAATGAAAACTTCCAATGCACTATGTGAAGCCTGCTTTTTTTTTCATGCAGCAGCAAACTCCTTTCTTGGGTATAAAGGTATAAAGATCTCAAATGCACGTAAAGATCACAAAGTGCAGTATGGCAGTGATTGGATGTAGTGCCTTGTTCCTGAAATTATATAGTGTCTTGGATGTAAAACCTTGTTCCTATTCAGCAGCATTAGCATGGCACCATGCCCAACCTAATCCGTCTTGCAGCTTGCGGAAAAAAACTATGCTACAGCAGCTATCCTGTATTGTCTCTGAAGTATTCACTCACTCTGTCATCTGTGCTTCACTCCATACCATGATGCAGGCATGACTTACACAACTCTTTTGTTTTTGGAGGCTTCTAGGTTGAGCTGTTCTTCTTATTAAGGAGTTACAGTAATTTGATATCATAAAAGTGAAGAAACCCTGTTTTTTTATTTCTGTCTGTCTCTCATGCTATGGCAGTAAGATCATAATTTGTTACAGTCTTCTTTCACTCTGCCTTTTTGGTGCCTTAAACACTGAAGAACTCCAGAGCACTTCAGATTCACGCTGGATTTCCCAGCTTAGACTCAAATGAGGCAAAATTCTGTATATTTTCAAGTTTATTAGAAACCCAAATCCAAATGATAGCTTTGAAGTATGAAACCTCATGAACGATTCCCCAAAACCAGAATCTTCCCGAGTTCATCATAGAGCAGTTTTAAATGGACTGCTAGAATATTACAGTGTGTAGCATCAATGTTTTCTGATGTGCAATGAACAAATGTTTCTAATATTTTTGTACTAGCACCTTGCCTCCTATCAGGAGATTTAATGACATATATCAAATGGTAAGAAGACTGCAGCAATTCTGTAAGCATCTGAGGTATAAGCACCAGTACTCCTGCATGAAGAGTGGAAAAGTTCAGGATGAAGAAGCCCAGTGTTGTGCTTAGAATTGTACTTACACTTGTGGAGCCAAGGAACAGAACAATTCCTGCACCTGACAGAAGGTCTTCCCATGCTTCTGCCTGCTTCAAGTGGATTATATTACTTTCTCTTCAGGAAAACCATTAGTAAAAAATGTATTACTGCAATATACAGCTAAGGTATTATTAAAGCCAATGACATTAGGAGATTTGTAATTAAATA
>VXAK01009660.1:0-42561 GCA_013399435.1 Arenaria interpres | reverse complement strand
ACTTTGAGGGTGACAGAGCACTGGAACAGGTTTCCCAGAGAGGGTGTGGAGTCTCCTGCTCTGGAGATATTCAAAACCTGCCTGGATGTGTTCCTGTCTAGACTGCTCCAGGTGAACTTGCTTTGGCAGGTGGGTTGGACTAGATGATCTCCAAAGGTCCCTTCCTTTCCGTTCTGTGATTATGTGTGATTGTGTAAGGCAGAGTCATCTATTAAATAGTTAATGATGATCTAAGGCCTTCAGCATTAGCAGTTTATTCCTTTTAGCTAAAACACGGCTCTCATCTCGGAAACAAGAAGTAGACTTTTATAATCTTATGCCTGGTGACTAAAGAGAGATGTTGTGCAATGCATTAGTATCTATTAATAGTACTTAAAGTGTCATGGACACTCATTAAATAATTGATGTGAGTAAATATATTTGGGAAGATCTTAACACACAGCTTGCGGCTAAGCCCATACAGGTTATCACAATATGGTACTTTTCATTAGGAAATATTTTGTTTTGATTTGAGACTTTAATTCTCAAAATTAAATAACATCAAAAAAAAGGTCAAATACAAATATTATAGCCATGGCCAAAATTAGATATAATTAAAACCTCATGAATAAAGACTAACAACAGTTATTTATCTGTTTACAGGCTTATTCTAAAATTCAAAGGGCAAAAACTTGGCTTCCATCTGCAATATAATGATCATGTGCAAAACTGAAGAACAGAATCAATTACTATGCTGGCTTGCACCAACTAACACAGAGTTGCCATTTTAAGGAACTAACCATTATTAATGCATCTTTCCAATTGTCTCCTTTAAATTTGGCAGTGTCACACAGCGGTTACCTGGAAGTGCCTTTGGCTGCTGCTTTCCGCTTAATGAGCATTCACCTGTTGATTGGGTTTTCTTTCTCTTGTTCCTAAGGAAGATGGTAATTCTAATACCCTAAAATGGCCAGGTACGTCTCTCAGAGTCAACACTATTGTTTACAGGATTTTGTGGAGGTAAAAGCAGTGATGTTCTGTTTCCTTTAGTAACAAATGACTTATGTTGGGACATTTTAATAGCTTTGTATTACCTTTTGACATGAGATCCATTAAGATGTCACAGCTGCAGCTGTGTGCTAATAATCTCTTTCACCTCACTTTGTGTTTTGGGGAGGGGAAGGATATTGGATCAGACACACTCCCAGAGAATGGGATGAATTTGTTATTATTGGTACATGCACAGAAGACATTTCGTTCATTGCTTGATCTTCAGCCTATTGAGGTCACTAGAAAAACTTCTATTGAGTCAAGTGCTGCCGGATCAAGCTTTCAGAGAGCTGATAAATGTTACCTAGTCCTTGTCAAGAGTGAAAATGGAAAGCAGGTGTGAGCTACAAAAACCTGAATTACTTCTGTTTGCAAGGAAAATGTCTACTTCCAACTTGTTTAAAGCAGGGGAAGTTTCACCAACCATTAATAACTAGGGAATAATAATAAACAAACGATTTTTCCAAATTGTATTTTTTTTCTGTTTTCTGTTCTTGCTATTTCTCATTGAGCATTTCTTACTGCCTTTTTTCTTTGTCACTTCCCAGGGTCTTCAGCTAACCTTCAGGCTCCCAAAATGCCATTCAATACTTTTTTCACCCTTTAGAAAAGAGTATACTCCCTTCCCACCTTGGCCCTTTTCACAGATTTTTTATTTTTTTTATTTTTTTTTCTATGACCTCTGTCCTATCTGCTTCTACAGCTAGTTTTATGCTAAATTGGCTGTCCTTTCTGTCTCAGTGGTTACAACAGGTCTCAGGAATGAAATGTCTTTGGAACTCTGAATTTTTGAAATCTGTCAGTTAAAAGTCCTGAAGCTCCCACTCACTACTAAATCATTTCCCCAAACTATTACTGGACATAGTAGACAGCATCCTTTTTCAGTCATCCAATGAAAAGGAGGTATCCAGAAACTGAGAAATATTGAGAACAAATTGTTTTTCATCTTACCAAAATAAATAGGCTTTGGTTCTGTGATAATATGTCAGACTTAGCACTGTAACTATTAGCTATGAAACTGAATTAGCTTTTCTACTTCCATTACAGTTTCATTTACAGTAAAACATTCTTATATCTTCTGTTTGGTCTAATCTAATTTCAAATGAATCCTTGAGTTGTACCCTTAATCTGGGTGATTTTTTTCAGTTTGCAATAGTTCCTTTGTCTTTCAGTATCTACTGAAACATTTGAATGAATGTTATAGACCTGTAACTCAAAGGCACTATATATAGTAAATGCATCTACAGTGTTTAGCTGTGGTGTTCTAGGAATTATTTTGGTATACACAGATACCTGGTCTCAAGTTAACCTAGAGGGTAATCAGGAGATAACCCAGTGCCATTAACTTTAGGTTTTTGCAGCCACCATCCATTTGCTTCCAAAGAAAAACAGGAAGACTTAAAAGCATACCATTACAAGATCACCATGAAAATCCTATTAAATCTCACAGCACGTAAAGATTATATGAAGGTTACCAAGGTGCATATTATCATTTTCTGTGAACACACACAAACACGCAGACAGAGGCATACATATACATTTGTTCTGAAGGACTTTTCTTCTACACTAAGCAAAAAAAGGGAGAAAAGGAAAAATCTCTTACTACATCACAACCTGTAACTTTATGTATTACCTGCCATCACAAAATGCAACTGGGCTGCACACTAAGCTAGGTTACCTAAGTTTGGATGCTACATTTTCAAAACAAAAGCGTATCACTTTGAGCCAGATTGCTCAACTATTGTTCTGTTGAGGTGCTGAAACACTTCACAGTCATTTATTTATCTGTCTTCAGCAAGTATTAACATCTGCAGATGGGTGCATAGCTAGAGGAAAACAAAGTTCAGTTTTCTGCTGCATACCAGGTTTGTACCATGGCCCATGGAAGAGCCTTGGTCCTTGCAGGATCCATACTGGGAAGCTTTCAGAGTATGCTGCAGATCCTTTCCAATCTTGACAGACAGGCTTTCTTTTCCACTTTTAAAACCAAGGTCCAGGGATACAGAGGAGGGAGAGGGGTGGGGAGTTGCATGACTGGGCTCCCACTTTAGATACAAACAAAGTATAATCTTGGGGGTTCAAATTAGATGACACAAGAGAGGTTGAGTATGATGGGAAGTTGAATGGGTCTCAATTACAGAGCTAGCCTTCCTACTTCTCTGGTGTAATTCTCCGTAATGTTCTAATAACAGAAAATAGTTTCGTGTTAAAATACATTCACAGAGTTCAGTTTTTCTGCTACATTATCATTTGAAGTTAAAGTGCAAAGAATTTCCTACAAAAGAAACACCTTTCTTGTCAATTTACAAGTCTGTTATGAGAACAGGAATTTGGAGCTGCCCGTTGATGCAGCAGCAAGATTTTTTTCTTCACTGAGAGTTTGACTTTTTAAGATATTTTTACATGGGGTTAGTGTTTAGTTTCTTGCACAGTTCTGCACGCATATTTCAGTCCTGATCTGCACAAGTTGCTCTTCATCAGCTGTGGAAGAGAATCAGCCAATAGCATCAATATTTTGTGACAGATGCAAATAAAGGCTAAAAGAAAACCATGAAACTGATTTACAGTAGCAGAAACTGAACACAGATATCCAGAACATTACAGCTAATCCGTTAATCTTCTGCTTAACATCATCTTGAGAGTGTGTGTGTGTGTATTCTTATACTTATGCATTTCTTTAAAATTTTTAGATATCAGCATTCAGAAATTTCTCTGGAAAGTAGATAAGAAGGAAGATCATGATAAGCAATGCTTTGAGTGTTAGTGATAGAAATTGGGCGTGCTGCCAGTATAAAGGTATTTAGAGCCTGTACACCATTGCAGTGCTTGTTTTCTTCCCCCAAGAAACAGCTGCATACAGCCTTAGATTAATGGGAATGTAAAAACAACAACCTTCAATTTTACACAGCTAATGTTTCATAAAATATCAAAGCAATTGATGTAGTATCTAATGAACTACAGAGTACAGTCTTAGTTACTTTTATCTTTATATACACAGGAGAAATTACCAAAACTTTGTGATTACTTTAAGATAAGTCTTCCTAAAATGAGTCAACAGTACAATAAGTAACCATCTTATGAAACTCATTTAACACTGTTGTCCCTGAAAACAGAATGAATTTCCATCATGTAGATAGAATGAATTCATTTTTAACTGTTGTCATGATTACAGGTCTAGCTGCACATCTGTTGCCCTTTTTGGTCTCCGTAAGTGCATCCACTAAGGTACCAATTTTCAGGCTTTTACCAGTCCTAAATCAGAAATTACTTTAAACACAGTGCATGGATGTCTATTGTACTTATTCATATGCAGAGGCCTGTGAGCAATTAGTACGATGATCATAAAACTTTTTGTAACCAAATTTGTTTAAATGAAGAAATCAAACAGATAAAAATGACTTTAAAGAAGAAGGCAGCACACAAGACTCTTTAAATTGTTGATTCTTTCATAGTGACCTAGAGTGGACTGGGATTTTCGAAAAACCTAGTAAAGCCTTTGAGGGTGCATCCCTGTATTTCTGTCTACTAATCATCTACTTGAGACAAGGATATCTTTTAATTTCAAGTGCTTTAAATTTTTAGCATTTTTGTTTCCACTGTTCTGGGACAGCAAGTGGGACAACAGGTAGATGGATAGATGGGGACAACTTAAAATTATGAAAGCTAAGAAATCAGCTTTTTTTGAATAAATCAATTTGCTTAAAAATTGACTTACCTCACCACCACTGAGGATTTTCCTGTTAGCTTCCATATATCTCAAATTAACCACCTCAGTAATTTAACCAGCATAGGGTTTTCATATAGTATATACTTAATTCCATGATGGCTGTATTCTTGGATAGAAGTTATAAGTTATATTCTTCAATGTATTTTAACTAGATCCCGAAACAGTTGTCTTTTTCAGGATATGTGGTAACGATTGAAATTTTAATAGTATGTTAGGAATAGTATAGGAATAATATTATTCCTCTACAGACCTTTACTGCACTTTGAGAATACCTTACTGGCATGTTCTAGACAATATGGATAAAATTGATGCAACTGCATTCACTTCAAAGTACCATTGATGATTTTTTTTTTAAATTCCCTGATCCTTGAAGGACTTAGGTACGTGCTTAACTTTCTCCTTTTTGGCCATGCACTTTCAAGTATGTGGTACTACAATGTAGATAAGTTTAAGTATGGGAGTTTTTGTCCCTGTAGTTGTGCCTTGTTTTACATCTGATCCAGGACAGAAACTTTGGCCTATTATTCTATATCCTGATGAAAGCACCGATTAGAAGCATGCAAGCAAAGAATGAAATATTGCTTAGTTAAATCAATTTCCGTCTCGTTCTTGATTTTTGTCATGTTTGGCAGTTAGGTTATCAAAGCTATTTACTTGTCAGCAAAGATTTGTTTCCTCGTGACCTGTCTTATCCTCTTCTATGACTTGGAAAGGAGTGCATGATGCTGAATTACTTTAGGTTGTGATGTTCAAAAGAGCAGGATTATGGTTCAACTGCAAGATCGAGCAGGAAGAGAAGCTGGGCTGAGAAACATATTGTATTACATGAAAATATCAATACTGCAAAAGTAAAGGGCGGAGAAGATGCATCCACCATGTGTGGAGCTGAATATAAGGGGAAATGTATTTTGTGGTTTTTGAGTTTTCTGAATAAATCCACAGAGATCGGGAGGCAGCTGCATAATCTACCAGTCAGTATGTATTATTTGCTATCACTGTGCCCATCAGAGAGTGTGACTCTTATTGCAGTCGTACCAAAAACCCTGGCTTTTCAGCCTCAGTCTCATAGTTTCATCCCTTGAAGTTTTCCATTGTTAAGCCTTGATGTCTATCAAGTTGATAGCCATTAAAACTGTAGTACCTTAAAGGCTATGGCATGGTAGATACTTATTTCTAAAACATGCTCTGGATTCTGTTGTTGAGAAGACCCTGTGTGTGTGTGTGTGTGTGTTCACCTGTGTGTGTGCACACATTTATGCCCAGAAAAGTTAAAAAGGGCTGAGTATCTAGCTGTCCTTTATATGTGTTGTGGTTTGGGCCTTGAACCAGAAGAGCAGAAGGGGGGGCATTAGCAAAGCAGTACTGTGAGGAAACACCTCAGTACTACTCAGTAGAGGAGATCATACTCTTTTTGAGGAGAGAGATTGCACCAGATTTCAATGGACAATTAGATATAAACTGATGGAAGAAGTTACTGACGCATATTTATGGTAATTAAATGACATAAATCTGACAGGCAGTGGCTATTGGTAGTGGAAGGAGTTTCTTCTGTGATCCTCTTCACGTTTTTAGCCTATTTGCAGTTTGGGGGGTAACAGATTTGCTCATTCTTATCCCCACAGGATTTATGTTCAACATTTTAATACTGAGGCTGTAAGCAAGAGACGAATGAATGCTGTCATTACCACAAACAGGCAAACACAAGGCAGGGAAATAAAGGTAAACTTTCAACCATAATAGAAGGAGCTTGGACTGAACTTGTTACAGATTTCTAGCTACTTGGGATGATGCTACCCTTGATTTTTTGAATTAAAACAAAGTAAATAAACCATGAACTAGTAAAAATGTTTTCCATGGTTTAGATGCTATGTAAATTTCTGTATGTGTACATGTGGTCACGAGCTGACCCAAGATTGTAGAAAAGATTCAGATCAGAAGCCATACCAAAAGCAGAGAGGAACAAGAGGAAAATCAGTCTATTTGACTTCTTCCTTCCCCTTACTAGCGCTAACCAAACTCACATGCATTCCTGAGTCATATGTAGTTACTGAGCCTGCCTTCCTCCAGTCATCTACTCTGGCAGAGCAGGATCTCATAATTGTAATCATGAGAAAGTTAAGTCTACCTCAGTGAACCTTTAGGATATCTGTTCCACAAAAACCAATAAAATAAAGGGCAGTACACCTTTGTGGATATGGACAGATATGTGGTTTGACAATTGCTACTGACAGCTTTGTCATTCTACAGAATCTTTTAGGACAGTATAATTTTCTGTTCATTGATCAAAAAACTTTGTCTATAATATGAAGTTATAATATTAGTATTTTTTTGTAATTGTGACAACATCCAGAAGAAGGTTGTCCACTAGCTGTTCTTGGTTATTTTTTTCAGACTGCTTACAAACTTCTGAATAAAAGCTCCAGGAAGTTTCTGGAATTTCCACATCATGTAACTCCCTCAAAATTTCCTAAGTGGTAGTCCTTGCAAAAATTCTGTTTCAAAGAATAGGACTAACATCAGCCACTGTCTAAAGAACATCAATACATTTCTTTAAAAATCACTCTAAATTTCTTTATACAATAGAAATGTTCATTAGTCATAGAACTTAGTCATAAACTAATCTCTAGATCATAACGGATTAATAAAATCCTGCTATAGTGATCAACAAGTTCAAGGTATTCATCTTGTCGGTAGTTTCTGTAATAGCATTTTCTGTCAGGCAAGCATTTGGCAGGCCCTCAGTTTAAAAATACTGAAGATAAAAATTATGCTATCTATTTAAAGTATTAGGGTGGGGGTTCTTTTGTGGGTTTCCTTGGGGAGGCAAGGGGGTGGTGTTTATATTTTGTCCCTTTATGGACTAGATTAAATCAGTTTTAAACCTGTATTACATGTCTTTTTGGTTTGTTTTGTTTCTTTCGTGTTTAGTGCTCCGTTTGGAATTACTACTGCTTGCTTAGATGACTTTAAAGCTAGAGTTAGAAAATAACTAAATATAAAATAGATGCACAAGTGCATCTTGGGAAGGTAGTATTATGGATGGAGAGCTGTCATCACATCCTTCACAATTATATTATCATGTGCTCCTGTGGTGTACACCTGTGGCTTGTTGGCAAGGCATTTAATTCTAAGGACTATTGAACACCATGCATTTTCATAGCGAATCAGTGCAAAGTTATTTAACACAGGTGTTTCTGTAATTGTGATACATTGGGAGATTCACACTGTTCAGTAGCCTTCAAAATTACACCCTCCACCTGTGTGGTGAAGTAGTTTACAATATCTCACTGATGTCGGTAATAAGCTGTGTTTTGTTAAAATTAGGTATCTGTGTGCATTTATATTGAGCCATGGTTCAAGCATTTTACAATGAAATTCCTCAGGGTTTTTTTTTATGTTAAAATAATATTCCCAACTATTTCTTCTCTTAAAGACTCAGTACCTAGCAGCTACTAGGTGAGTCTTTCCATTTTCTTTTAAAGGGATGTTGCAAATCATCCTGGCAGTAGACTTTAAGAAGTCGAACAATTTTTATCACATTTAAGAAGTATTGTATCATGAAACAACAATGGGGTAGCATTAATTCTCCATAAGAAAAAATATTTTGACCTGTATAAAATTATGCATTATAGAAGTATCAGCAGTGATGAGATGAAGGTGCTTCTGATGGTTATGTGTTGCTTTTTTTTGTTCGATGAAAGCATCAAGATCTTTCCACTTCTACTGTGAAATGTTTATATTTGAAATGCCAACAAGAATTCAACCAGAGCCTCAGCTTTGCAAAGAGGAAAAGAAGTGCTTCTCCTGAGATCCACCAGGTTTTGTGGAGGGGCCAGTTCAGCTGGCGGGCAGGATTTGTGAGAAACAGGGTCCTGACACATGAGCTAGTATCTCTCATCTAACCCACCAGGGAAATCAGCGACAGGGAACTATGATCTTCAGTAGGCCCTTGCTTTGCAGAAGGTGATGCTGGCCAGCTGTGCCTTGCTTCTGTATTATGTGCGATCCATGTATTTGGTGATGTATCTACCTTCAGCTTTTCCTTGTCTCAGTATTGACATTGGAAGGGACAGCCTGAATTATGAGTACCAGTATGTACCATTCAATCAATGGAAATTGTTTTTTTTCACCCTCTACAGTATCTGAATGGATTTTGGAGGGAGTAGTAAAACTGACATCTGATAAACCCGTTGTATATCTTACCACAGTGGCGCTCAACTTTTCAAAGAGGTTTTTATGAATTTATTTTCACCAGAGGTAGAAATGTTGGAGGTTTGGCAAAGTTGTATTTTACTAAGCAGTAGGCCATGAGAAGTGTTAAGACAACTATAAGAGTTGACACTAAGATGATTTGTTACTGTGTCACTCCTGTTTCACAGTTGTATAACTTTATTGATTTCCCTGTAGCTATCACAGTAGCTGAATTAAATTAGCTGAAATAAAACAAAAAAAAAGAAAACAATTTTTAAAAAATTAAGATTTGAAATATTTTTAAAATTTAAAAAATTAAAAAAGGAAATTGAAGCATATTATCAAGAGCTAAAATTTCAAAGAAATGCAGAGGCTCTCGTCTAATGTGAGAGCTGATATTTCAAGGACTATCATAGCAAGCATGGCAGATGGCCAGCATGGATCAGCAAGGAACTCCTGATTGAGCTTAACTAGGTAAAGAAAGAACACAGAAGGTAGAAGCAAGGATGGGAAAGCTGGGAGGAGTACAGAAATATTGCCCAAGCGTGCAGAGATGGAGTTATGAAAGCCAAAGCTCGGCTGGAGTTGGAACTAGTAAGGAATGTGAAGGGCAGCCAGAAGAGCTTCTATAAGCACACTGACACCAAAGAAAGGTAAAGTTAAAGTGGGGCCACTTCCCATTGGGGCTGGAAAGTTACTGACAAACAACATGGAGAAAGCCAAGATACACAATATTGGTTTACCTCATCTTTTTCACTGGTTAGGTTTGCCCACGTGCCTCCTAGGTCCTCAGGTCTGTTAGCAGAGCCTGTGGGACAAAACCATTACCAGACAATGGAGGTAAGATAATTGAAGACGCACTTAAGCCATATGGACATACACAAGGTCAAGGAATCAGAGAACACACTCCAGCATGCTGGGGAAATTAGCTGCTGTCTTTGTAAGGTTGCTGATAACTGGAAAAAGGGAAATGATACCACCATCTTGAAGATAAAAGACCCACAGAACTACAGGCCAGTCAGACTCGCCTCATGTTTTGACAAGTTTTAGCAAACTGGATGTTTATACAGAGTATACTTTCTATATGTTTCTGGACAATAGTGACCTGTAAAAACAGGCTGGAGGCCAGAGGTGCTGTTCAAAAGACTACACAGGCAAGAGAAAGGGCCTGACAAAAGCAACATTTTGGCAAATATAGACTTCCGAGTCTGGGATGGAATAAACTCACACAAAACTACAGTCTTGGTGCCATCTGGCTAGAATGCAGATTTGCAGAATACAGTACTTGGGGTTCTGGGTGGAAAACCAGTTGCATTGGAGGAATCAGGACTGCACCCTTGCAGCAATGAAGGCCATCTACATACTTGGCTGGATTAACAATAGGATAGCCAACAGTTTGAGTAAAGTGAACCTTGTCACCTACTCAGCTCTTGGAAGATCAAATATGAAGTACTGTATCCAGCTTGGAAGTCTCCAGTACAACAACATTGACATGCCACTGGGCCAATATTTAAAGGTGGAGCCAGGGTGTTCTCAGAGGTGCACAACTGCAGCAGGAGAGGCAATGGATGCAAGCTGGAATGTGGAGAAATTCTGACTATTTCCAAGGAGAACATTTTCATTGTAGCAGTGGTCAGACAGGTGGAGTAGGTATCCAGACAGGCTGTGGGATTTCTGCTCTTGGAGGTTCTTAAACTCAGCTGAACACTATCCAGAACAACCTTATCCAAGCGTGGGGAGGTAACCAGCCTTGCGTAGGGAATTGGACTGGATGGTTTCTGGAGGTCCCTTCCAACCTATGTTTTCTTATGATTTGCAGAAATGCTAAAGGCAAACGTTATATCCTGCGGAAGGCAGTGGTGGGCGGAATTGTACTCATAGTGATGAGGATGAAAATTTGTTTTAATTCTGTTGTAAAATGTATCTAGTCTGTATTTTACAGTTAGTAGAAAATATAACTCTCTTGAGCAGAATGCATCACCTTAACTCCTAAAGAGGATGAAATCTTTCCGTGAAGGGCTGCTAAGATCTTACAGAATGCTGACTAGAAACTAGTTCCTCTATAGAACATATTTTTCTAGCACTCTGTGTGATATTTTTTTTTTTATTTTAATAAGGCTTTACCAACTACACTACAAACAGAATTGAAATTTAAAAGAAAAAGAAATGGAAGATATATCTATCTAGTCTTAAATGATGGTTTACTAAAAGATGTAGAAGCAGCTGCCATAGCAATGAAGTAAGGTGATAAATGCAGTCTAAAATACAGAACCATAGCCAAAATTGTTAAACTAAAAAAATAAGTATACCTAACCAGCTGCCTAAGCCACTGACCTCCCCAGGCATTTTGAGGCAGGAAGAGAGAAAGGTAAGAAGCGCATTTTCCATGGGAATGAGAATTGTTACAGAGCATTTATTCAAGTCTTGAAAAGTTCACCTACATAAGCAGAATCCTCTAAGATCAGACTGAATGTTGATGTAGTTCAGCTGAAAGCAGTAAAGTTGCATCAAGGAATGATGGGTACATTCTTATAGCACACTATCCAAATGCTGCTTTTCTAATTTGTTTAGCCTGTTAAAAGCAACAGTTCTGACTCCTGAGCCTCCCCTAGTGTCTTAAAACTAAAAGCAAGTCATGTATACTCAAATCAAAGTAGGGCAAAGTACAGAATCGTTGATGAAATGCATATCATGCCAAACAGATATTCTTAAGTCTACTTTTTTCTTCTTAATTTTCATGATGCAAAATGAAAAGGTCTAGTTGGATCCCCATCACCATGTGTTTTCCTATGTTTCTAGCTGGTAAAAGATGTAATAGCTCAGTTCTGTTTTTTCACAAATACTGTCAACGGTGTTTGAAACTATAAAAAGTGAATAAGCAGATTCTCCACTCCAGTTTTCTAGCTCTTAGCAATTAACTTACATTAGTTAATTAGTTACATTTATCTTGTGCATACCCATGTATCAAAACTGAAGAAAGCAATTATTAAGGAAGTGTATTGTTTTACCTGAGTCCATTTGCCAAATTGATATTGTAGCATTTTAGTGATACTCTATGTTTTTAGGCAATTATTTCAATGAGTAATCTGTCTGATTTTGCAAGATAACTTAAAGGTGTATCACACTCGAACATCACACAATTTCTATCAGACTTCATTATAGACCTCATCAGTGTTTTAAGTATTTATTTTCTAGTAGGTTGTATGTGCAGTGACAGCAGTATTGAATCAATACATATTTTTA
The DNA here is from genome assembly GCA_013399435.1 of Arenaria interpres. Taxonomy (NCBI): domain Eukaryota; kingdom Metazoa; phylum Chordata; class Aves; order Charadriiformes; family Scolopacidae; genus Arenaria; species Arenaria interpres. Next base: position 30,371 of record VXAK01009660.1, on the reverse strand, counting down.
TGACCATACACTTTTTACTGACACTATACTGTCTAACTATACTTCTAATTTATTGTCTTTTTTTTTTTTTAAACATATGACTTCAGTAGAAAAGCACTCAATCTTTCTTAGGAAAGCATTACGTTTTATATATACATATATATATGTATTTCAGTCATAGGGAATTAACATGGTAATTATAAACTTTGCCTGCTCACTTTTCGTCTTAGTGACAAAAAACAGAAAATATGAAGGACTGTGTTTCTTGGAAGATAAGGCAGGTTCATAGATGGCCATGAATGCTATCTTGTCTAATGACTTCATTTGGATGAGGACTTCTTTAAAAATCTATCAAAGTTGATAAAAATACTTTTTGTTGCATTCTTTAATTTCCATTTTATACTCAACCACAGATGCCAGTTTGGACTCTTATGACTTTCTTATGTATAATATTTTACTCATCTAGGCACAGAAGAAAGAAATACAATTCTGCCTTAATTTGCATTTAGAAGAAATTAGCCCCCTCCCCAAATCCCAACTTCAGCTAAGAAATACTGTAATTATAGAGCTATTGCCCCTTGTTGTTCGGTGGGGAAACCAGTATTAATACTACTGAAGTCTTTTCAGCCAAACAAAATCAGGAGTAACACCAAGTAACATGTAACTAAACAATTGCAGATTCACATTTCTCATTACAAAACTGCAATTTACTAAAGCAAGAATTTGGAGGGATTTAAGTCCTTTTTCTTCTCATATGCTGATATTAATAATACTAAATATTTACTTTTAATCTACTTTAATGTAAAACTGGTCACATTTAGTAAGAAAGAACAAGTGCGGTTTTTTTTCCAGGGAAAAGGAGGGAGGAAGAAACATATTCATTATGACGTGCTGCTTCAACATGAAAAGGTATCTGAACTGAAAATAGCTCATGGTTAATGAAATGTTTAGTCAAGGTCAAAGTAATGCTGTCTTTTGAGTCTTAACTATGATGAATTTACTCCTCCATTCCATCTCCCCAAAAGTCAGAAAAGGCTTTACATTACCTTGAAGTTGTGATGGTGTTAGCTTTAAATACCTAACTAAAATGTTCTCTATTGTGTCTGAATTTCAGGCCAGGTGGCCAAAAAGACAATATGACAACTTCAGGAAAGAATTTCCTACTCCTTCATGCTTTCTGAGCTGATTCATTCACTCCTCCTTAAAAGCTGACAGGTGAAACAAGAACAATCCTGAACAGAAAAAAAAAAATAAAAAAAGGCAAAAAATAAAAAGAAGTAAAGCCATTTTTATGCAACACAGTGTCATATTAGAGAGAAGAGTCAGGTTTCCAAACCTAAATCCAATCCTGATATGCCTTGGGAGGGGTGAGGTTGTACACTTTGGGAAAGATTGTCAGACCCACAACAGAGCCGCAATATCTTGCACCTGCCCCCAGAGAAAATTGGGGGAGACTAAGAAGTGCCAAGCAGTTTCATAGTCATAGTCTGTCTGATTTACGACTTTAAAACTGGGTTTTCTCTTTGAATGTCTAATGCTTTCCAAAATCTGCCAGAATTTTTAAGTATAGCTTATAAATTTTTTACCACTGTGTAAAACTTTCCACTGCAGCTGGAAAAATAAAGAATCAGCTTTCGCTTAAGGTATTGTTAGCAATTTTCCATCAGAAAAACTTCATTAGAATTTATATGAGGCAAAGGAATTTGAGTCTTCCACAATTCTACTCAGCAAATTCAGAGGCAAAATTGGTGCTTCGAATTAAGTATGATTATTGATCAAAACCAAGTTTTTACATCTGTGTTTCTCTTATCTCACAAATGGCTTGCAAAAAAATCACCAGATTTTCTTTCCAGGATAATGTTTTTTATTTGTTTCATTGGGAACTATCACGCCACACTTCAACAGGCCATTTTTTGCTGGTTTTGTGGTTCTTTAACCATGGAATAAGAAATAGCAATATTGAGTATTAAGCTGTATATTTCTAGTGTGAAATTCATGAAACTTTGGGGACCTAATAGTAGCATTCAATTTGAGAACTGAATTTGGAATCAAAATGATCCATTGGTCAAGGCATGAGAATCAAGAGAAATGGATCTGAGCAAATAATTCTGCCTTTCCTGTTCTCCCATCATAAAATAAACAACAGAAAAATGACTCAATGTAAGTGGCATGCATATATATTGATGTACCTCAGAACTGAAAATGAAAGAAAATCTACAGCTATTATCAGTGTCAATCATATGAAAAAGACTGATTGTTCTATTACATCTTGGTAGGTATTGATAAATTCTGGAACCACTGTGAACTCTTTTCTGCAGACTTGTGGCCACCCCCATTGCTCCTAGTTTGTGCCATTGCTCCTAGTTTGTACCGGTGGGATACAGAGAAAGGTCAGTCCACCTGTTCCCACAGCTGTTTCCCTCGCCTGTTACAGTGAACACAAATCACCAAAGACAACTTTTTCAGAAAACCTTCAGTGTCTGCTTCTTCATTCCATTTTCCCACTCTCCTGCTTGCTTTTCCTTTACTTGCTGGAAAATTGCTTATTTGCTGAGGTTGCTTGTTTTCCTAGAATTGCTTTGTTGTTTGCAAAAATGGTGGCAATATAAAAAGGAGCAATGAGACCCATCTATTTTTTTGCTGGGGAAGTAAAAGAGAGGAAATGCACAAGTATGAATTGTTTCAATAAGTTTGTGGCCTCTACATTCTCACCCTACTCTGCATATGTGGTCATCTGCCCCACTAAAAGAACTCAGGAAAACATAACTGGTGGGATACTGGATTGGAAGGAAGGGGTAAGGAATAAGCTACTCCACACAAAATATTTTCAATTAAATATAATTCAAAGTCATCCGCTGTAGTAATGGATGCTGATGACTTCAGCTTTCACATACAAAGGTGAGACCTCAGCAGACAGGAATATTATAGCTGGGCAAGAAAGGTAACAATGCTGTTAATTTCAGGTGATGTGCTGGGGTGAGGCAGTGGAGACTATGTTAGCCTTTTGAATGTGACAAAGTAAGGAACTTTCACTATCTGTCTACGACTACATTTTCTGTAGCTATGACATCCTGTCACCTGCAGAGATACATATTATTTTCACTGTCTTAAAGTGCTATCCAAACTTTGGGCTTTCCATGTTGGAGAGGACAGATTATTAAATAGTTAGATTTTACCAATCTTTTTGTATGTGAACTAAAAGCAAGGAGCTATCCTCTCATTGCCCAGTTACAGGAAAGGTCAGCTGAAGTTTGCTTCTGTTGTTTGAGCAGTGCTTGGCATTCTCTTCTTACCTTCTCTCTGCTCCATAAATCATTGCACACAGAAAGGTCAGGAATGGAGAGAAAGTAAGATACCGGGCTAAATTAGGAGCAAAATATTCCTCTTCTTCTGGAAATTGTCAGAACAGAAAGGGAATTTCTAGAATCGTTTTGGGATAGGAAAGAAGACCTGAGATAGTTGAAATGTTTGGAATACACACTGTAAATTTCTGCTGGCTGGATTCAGCTCACATCCTTGTATGAATAAAGGAATTAACTTGGTGTAAAGCCATCCAAAGCCATGGACTAGTTACAGCTGACTTTTTTCCTCTTTTAATCTGTGCTTATTTCTACTTAGAGCCTGTGGATTTTTCCTCCCTGCTCCCTTTTCCTTTGTCTGACCTAACCTTTACTTGTGTTCTTGAATATGGGAAAGGACAGAGGGGAGTTGAAAAAGGGATGGTTGTTGCCATTTTCTTCACCTGCTGCAATAATTCTAAATCAGGTATTTTTAGACTTGTAGTTTCTTCAGAAAGACTGAGCCAAAATTAACCTCTAAATTTTCTATCGCATAGCAAAAGGCTACATTCAGAAAGGAGTGGCAAAGTGTCAGACACAGTGTTGATTTTCAGAATTGCCTAAAGAACTAATACCTCTTTCAGCAGCATTCACAATCTCCTTTGAGTGCAAAAGTGTTAGTAAGCAAGTGTAACTATATAAAAGAGGCTAAAATGAGGGGAAAGACAAGACAGAAAAAAGAACTCTCTTCCTCCAGGAAATTGGAAATGAGTCATTAGAAGTGGAGCTGTGTCAGGGAGAGATTTTCTTTGTTTGTCTCTGTTGTGGTTTAGACTGAATTGGCCAATTATGAGATGACAGATGCTCTCTCCCCTTCTCATTCCAAGAAAAGGAAGAGCAGAGATAAAGAGATTTACAAGTTTAGAAAGAACTAAAATACTTTAATGAAATATTAATAATGAAATAAAAAATAATGAAATAGATACAGTATATACAAAACCATATTAAGCTCCTGGGATGACATCACCGGCAGGCACTGGGGAAGTCCCAGACCGGACTCAGCAATGGATGGGAATTGCATTCCAGCTCTGGAGTCAGGAACACACGGATTGGGATCCAAGGCAGACAAACAGACAGGGTCCTTCTCAGATGTCAGCCATTGAAGAAAAGCACTGACCCTTTGATCCCTCAGCTTTTATACTGAGCATGGGTCAGATGAGATGGAATATCCCTGTTGGTCAGTTTTGGATCACCTGTCCTGTCTGCTTCTCCCTACAGGTGGGACCCCTCTACATTTTTCCATTTCTGACCCTCGAACAGGGCAAATAACGAAATTAGCTGACCTTGGTTGTTACAGCAATATGTATAAACAAGAGAATCTCTGCATACTATTCCTTGGCATTCCTTGTCCCTTGTGGGTAGTCATCTTCAACAGGCTGAGAAAAAGTTAATTTCCCATTCCACAGAACATGATTAGTGAATATCATGAAGAAAATGCTTTTGTCACTACTATTTACACTTTGTGTTAGGTGAGGGAGAACTCGTGTTTTGTAGCAACATTCAGCCTAAGGAGAAAATCCACTAATACTTCATTTCAGGTATCTTTCTTTCTTTAAAACAAGAAAGTTGCACAGGTACTGAAGTAGTCACTATTTTGGGGAAGTTCTGTTTGTTGGTTGGTTTGTTTCACTGTCAAGAAATAATTTAACTGCCAAGATACACTACAGAATATAAGCACAGCGCAGAAATTCTGGAGGAGCACAGATGCCACTGCTTTGGGGTAAGTATTAATTATTGTCAGATACTCAGCTAAATGATTGAGGGTATTTCTGCTAACAAAAAAAGACAAATTATAGTACCTATGTTTTAACTGGAAAAATTAGAAACAGCTAAGCATAAAAGTTGAAAGAAAGCTTTGCAGTTCCTATGTCCAACATTGTTTTTAATTTTTCCCCTCTTATAGCTGTAAAACATGAAAAATTGGTAAACTTAATCCTTTGAATCAGCAAACTGTGTGTGACTGCTTATCTTGGAGGGAAAGAGGATGCAACAATTAGGCAACTCATTTTAATCTTCTAAGCTAAGATCCTTTATGCAAAGCCCTTGCCCGAAATGAATTTTCAAGGCTGACTATTTAAAGATTAGCAGTAGTTTAAAATGACAGAGCTGGCATAGCATTTGCTACAGAGAGCACTTGAATGATGATACAAATAAAGCTAGGGAAAACTGAAAGCATGCATAGACTTTTAAAACAAAACCAGGGGAAACTACAGCTTGAAACGATGGGAAGTATGCTTTAATGAGTATTACTTTACATGATTTTTTTTTTTTTTTTTACACAGTGAGTGCCTTACTCTTCCTGTGCTGTTGATGAGAGAGCACAAAACCAGCTCAGAAGCATGGCATGGCTCAGAGTAACCTGACTACTAGCCTAAGCTTCATAAGGGGTCATACTGAATCAGTAGATTGACCACCCCCTTCTGGATTCTTTGCACACTTATATCCTTTACATCAAACAAAGACCTGGTGTGGGAGAAGATGTTCTCTTCATTTTATTACCTCATCTGTTCCAGGCCGTACAGGTAAAACACTGCACACTGACAACCCCTTACACTTATACACAGTGACACGACACTTATATTAACACACATGCTTGTACAGACCAGATTTCATCTCTATGACTGTGCCATGGCAGGGCTCCTCTGAGATCATCTTTCTCTGACAGGATAATTAGGGAAGAACAGTGGCATTTTTCTACAGATCAGTGGCATTTTCTTATATATTTTAAAGGGGAATTTAATTCTGTTCACCTCCGGATTAATCTGAAAATCTTTGGGGTTTATAGTGGGCTCCCTTCAAGCACAATAGAATTGGAGTTAAAAAAAATTTGAAAGCTGAATCTGTTTTGGGGATTCATTTTATTGCTTACTACATGATTTATTCTTGAAAATATTGAAAATATAAGAATTTTAAAATACATTATTGAAAGTGTAAGAAACTGGTCTGGTTTGGTTTGGTTTGGTTTTGGTTTTTGTATGTTAAAGTTAAAAAGACTGTTCTATTCATGCTGCTTCTGTTTGATCTTCTACTTTAATTCCCTGTAGAAAAAAAAAAAAGAAATATGGTGTTCCCATGGGGAACAAAAGCTTGAAAAGAAGAAACAACATGTTCATAATAAAAAAATTAAAAAGGACCATATTTCAGGTTGGGGGAGTGCAGAGAAAATAATTCCTTATATAAACTGTATATATCTCTTGTGAATGGCAGCTCAGGAGACTCTGTGTGTTCCTATCCTGCTTCATAGGAATTATCACGCGGCTACAAATGAAGGCAGCTTTGATAACTAACCTAATAAAATGCCAATGAGTAGGGGTGGGCAGCTCAAGCTGCCATTTTAACATTTCAGGGTTGAGGATGATGAGTGGAAGAAGGAGGAATGCCAGTTTTGCTACGGACAGAAACTTAATTTCTTTAGTTTGGATGAATTCCAAGAAGAGCTAAGGCATTTTTACAATCCTTCTATTTCTTACACAAAGCAAACAGTTCCCTTCTGTTTACTTAAGCACACTGAGACAAGAAAAAATCCAGAGGCTTACAAGATCACAGCTGCCTGTTCTTCAAATACCGGTTCAAACCTTTGATGAAGGGTAGTGTTGTTTGCTTTCTGTGGATTCCAGGTTAAAATGAATCAGGTTGATAGCAGGACACAATTTCTCTAGGGATGGAGCTTCCTGGTTAAATTAGAAGATAAATAAAAATGCACAGTTCATTTTATTTGTTTCTCCTATTTTCCAAATACTTTCCTATTTCATCTAAATCAGGACTTGAGTCCAAAGACCTCTGAATCAGGCAATATGATTCTTCAAAATTATAAGTAATTGAGTCAGTTTACAGCAGGTTAAGGTCTCTTAATTTGCCACATCAGCATGTTTTAAAGGCCTGATGCTCTGAATCATTACTTTCATCACTTCTCATCACCCAGGCATGTAGTCCTGATGTAGATGGTCATGCAACCACTTCCAGTGTCCTCATTAAAATTACTCAACCAATTAAGGGCTGCTTACATGAATAGGGATTGCTAGACCAGCTTGTGTCACTCACCTCCCTGTTTCTTCTTTCTGTACTCTGTCTTTCCTATCCACAAGCAATTCTGTCTCAGTCAGCATGGATGTGATCTCAGCAGAGTCCTTTGCAGCACTGTTTCTTCACCTCTACACCCTAGGTTATTAGATATAAGGAAGAGATATTTTACTCTGAGGTTGGAACAGGTTGCCCAGAGAAGCTGTGGATGACCCGTCTCTGAAGTGTTCAAGGTCAGGTTGCATGGGGCTTTGAGAAAGCTGGTCTAGTGAAAGATACGGTGCAGGGGTTGGATCTTTAAAGGTCCCCTCCAACTCAAACCATTCTCTGATTGTACGATTTTATTTGATTTGCACAGCTCAGGATCTGCACAAGAGTAATCTTGAATGAGATTGGTCTGGTATTTGCAGAAATTAGGTAGGAGAGGGACTGACCTGTCCAAACTGGCCCAAGTTTGTGATCTTACAGAAAAGCTTATATGTCTTCAGGTGAACAAATGACAACTTGATGTACGGGTGTAACTATGCAGCTCCAATAAACCTTAATGCCAAGGAGACGAGGCACCCAGCAAGCAGGTCTAGTTTTGCATGGTTCTCTATGTTTCTCTGGAAAAATATTAGTCACCAGAAGTGTGCATATCCTGTATTTCTCTCCTCAGCTGGCATAAGAGATTCTCCTCAGTTGAATTGCTCTGGATACTTTGTGTCTCAAAGCTGCGTGTTCACAGATATTTTTGATGTAGGAAGAGTACGGGTGACAAATACGGTAGAGTTTGTAATGTAATAGCAGAGTTTGGAAGTACTGTCATTTTGTATTGATTTGTGTAATGGATGCACCTGTCATCTTTAAATTTTAAAAAATTCTAGGATCAAAGATGTACGTACATCTACATATACACAGATCTACATAGGTAAAGGTGCTTGTGAGACACAAAATACTATAAACAAGGAGTTACATAACAAATACTACACTTACTTCTTTGTACCATTCATCAATAATAAATTTTTAGAGACTGGTGAACCTGAGCCAGACAACTGCACACTCAGGGAACCTACATAAATTTGTGCTAGTCTTAGGAATTGCACTTTTGGAGAATATTGACATTCAAGTTCAGCAGACATGCTTTTTTTCACACTAAAGGAAGAGAAAAAGTGAACCGAAGTATAGATTCTGCAGTCTCCTCAGGAAGTCTGTTACTGATGTCCTTAGAGCACCACAAATCCCTCTTTGTAGACCAGCAGATGTGAAGGACGTGTTGTGGAGCTTACTTGTAGAACAGTATTTGTACCTAAAAATGCTGGGTAGACTGCATTGATGTGAAGAGGAAGACCTTCTGTGCACTTCTAATGCAATTATCTCTTCTGATCAGGTTATAATGCAAATATTATCAAGGGCTCACAGATTATCTGTAGTATTGACATTTCCAACATTGACATTCTCAGGTCAATATACTAAAATTATAATACACTTCCCGTGAGTTAAGAATGAAAGTACCATACTTTTTATACATAAAACCTCAAAAAAGAAAAAAGGCATATATAACACAACCTTTCAAAAAAGCAGTACTTGAAAGAAAGTCCTTGGATAACGGGTATCTTCACATACCTGCAAAGAATCGGGGATACCAGGTTCCTTGTTATAGAGGGAGAAGTCTATGGACACCTGTGAGACTATGGCAAGAGAGGAGGGATGCAAGGGGAGAACAAATTTAAGAGGACTATTTGATGAGTGGACATTTGAGAGACATTTTCTTTTTCTATAGGTGTTTTCAAACACATATAAGGCGTACTGCTTCTAAATGAGTTCTTTTTTTTAATATATAACACGCTTTAATAATTCTTACTAATACCTTCCCATCTTCAAAAAGGCCAAGATGAAGATGCATCCAGAGAACTGCAGGCTGGTGAGCTAACCATAGTCCCTAGTGAAGTTCTGGAGTAAATCTCTCAGAAGCCCACGTCTAGGCCTATGAAAGATATAGGGGTGATTTGGAACAGCTAGCAAGAGTGCCTTGCTAACCTGACTATTATCTTTGATGAGATGAATGACTCTGTGGATGCCGAAAGAGCACTGGTTGTTGTTTTCCTTGTGTTAGGAGCATCTGTCCCTTTTGGCACTGCACTAGGTCCCACAACCAGGGAAGCAAATCAGGTACATGGGGTATAGTCTGAACTGGTTTATTGCCCTACTGCAGGCCACATTGATCAGATACAGAGCTCTTAAATGGTTCATCAGGGCCTTGAGAGCACCAATAGGCTCTGCAACCCTTTATTTCCTCTCTCCTTCCCAAGGTTTTGGCTGCCAGTGCTTAAGGCCAACTCTCATTTCATGTGGGTGTGGAATCTTGGATCAAACTGCTGGGAAAGAGCTGGAGGACAGAGATTTGGGAGAAGCAAGGTCCTGGCCTCCCTTTGTTTGGGAGCAGCATTGAAGGATTCTTACCCAAGCTATATTGTTGTTGTGTCTGTGCATGTAATGCACATGTATGACTGGAGCGTCTCTCTTGTGAGGAAAGGCTGAGAGATCTGAGTCTGTTTAGCCTAGAGAACAGAAGACTATGAAGGGTCTCATCAATGCTTATAAATATCTAAAGGGTGGGTGTCAAGAGGATGGGGCCAGACTCTTTTCAGTGGTGCCCAGCAACTGGAGAAGAGGCAATGGGCACAAACTGGAACACAGGAAATTCCAACTGAACATGAGGAAAAACTTCTTTACTTTGAGGGTGACAGAGCACTGGAACAGACTACCTAGAGAGGTTGTGGTGTCTCATTCTCTGGAGATATTCAAAACCCTCGTGGAAACGATCCTCTGCAACTTGCTCTATGTAAACCTGCTTTGGCAGCAGGATTGGACTAGATGATCTCCAGCAGTCCCTTCTCACCTCGACTATTCTGTGATTCTGTGCCTGGTCACCCAGTTGATCCTGAGTCTGACCCACAGATTTGAATTTCCAGCTTGACCTTGGACCTGCCTTGTCATTCTGGACATGTCTGGTGATCTGGACTCCTGGCTGCCTCTGGTTACCATCCCCAATCCCACTTTTCTCTTCTTGTTCAGGTACTGTGGGACTGCTTTTGTTGGTAAGGCCCTTTCAGCCTTGTTGTCTCAGCTCCCAGTTCCTCTTCCTTTATGCAGCAGTACCATCCTTGCTTCACCCTAACACTCTCAGACAGCTGTATCAAATTATTCGCCTTTCCTATATTCCCTTTTTTTCCTGCTGTTTCTCAACAAGCAATCCGCCCTGTTTACTCTTTCGTTGCTCAATGGGTTTTGCGGGCTTTCCACTCTTACAACCTAATTTTGGTCTTAGATGTTGATTCCAGTAGATTTCTGCTTCCCTGTCTTTTGGTGGCTTTCACCCAGAAGCAGTCCTGATATTCCTATTTCACCATTTGTAACGTATTGCAGTTTCTTACATTCATCCTTGTTTAGCCTCATGTTGGGGTACATCTCCAATCTCTTTCCCATTTTTGGGTTTTGCAGCACCCAGCAGTTTCTCACATAGCTATCACACTCTTTTGATTTGGGACTGAAGTGGCCCTCTGCCAACAGCTTGCTTAAGAAAGGGTTTCAACATAGCCTCCCACAGTGTTCTTAGAGTCAAATTTGTGAGGTATAAGATGGGTTGAAAATTGGCTATATCTCTGGGCTCAAAACGTGATGATCAGCAATAGAAAATTCAACTGGCAGTTGGTTACTTAGTTAAGCTCTCTCCAGCAGATACTGAGGCCACTTTTGTTTAATGTTTTTTTACTTAATGACCAGATGACTCCACACGTTTCCAGATGATATCAAATTGGCTAATCACCGGAGGGCAGGGCTGACAGGAGGGATATAAATAAGCTGGGAAAATGGGCTGACAGGAATCTCATGAATTTCAAAGGTAAATACCAAGATCTCCACTTGAGGAGGAACAACCTCATGCACCAGCAGAGACTAGGGGTTAGGTAGCTGGAAAGCAGCTTTGTAGAAAAGGGCCTGGGTGTCCATATTCCTAAGTTGTTTGTGAGCCAGCAATACACTGTTGCAGCAAAGCAGGCCAACGGCATCCTGGTCTGCATTAGGAAGAGCATTTCCAGCAGGTCAAGAGAGGTGATCCTTCTCCTCTGCTCAGCCCTGAGGAGACACATCTGGAGTGCTGTGTCCATTTATGGGCTCCCCAGTATGAGAGAGACATGGACATACTGGAGGATGACCACAAAGGTGGCTTGAGGCTGAAGCACACAGCATACAAGGAGATGCTGAGAGGTGTGGGTTTATCCAGCTTGAGATAGAGAAAACCAAAGAGGATGATCTTATTTCTGTCTACTACTACGTAATAGGAGGGTGCAGGGGAAACCAAACTAGGGTCTTCACAGACATGCACAACAGAAGGATGAGAGGCAATGGGCACAGGTTGGAATATGATAAATTCTGAATAAGGAAATAGAAATGTTTTTCACTGTGATAGTGGTTAGACACTGCAAGAGGCGCCTAGAGGGGCAGTGATACTGCCATTCTGGGAGTTAATCGATCTTCACTGAGCATGGCCTTGTGCAACTCCTCTGACTGGACATAATCTGAGCAGTAGAGACTAGACCAGATAATCTCTAGCGGTCTCTTCCACCCTATGTGTTTGAATAAAGTATGTCTTACTAAAGACTATGGACAGACTTATGCTTTCTACCCAGGTGAGCTAGAATCATATGGGTTTTGACACATTTTTTATGTTGGTTGTTTTGAAACACAGAGACCTTCATTCTGATTATCCTAACAGTATGCAATTTTTATCAAAATATTGATAATATGTGTATAAATGTAAGCATCTTTGATACCTTATTCCACTGCAACATACAGTATTATATCTAAATTATTATGTATTAAAACTTGAGCCTGCAAATATTTATGCACTTGTGTAATTAGTAGTCTTCTAGTTCATCACTTTAATAATAACCTTTCAAAAATATGGTTCTTTTTTCAGTTTGAAGGTAGTTGTGTCTTAATTGCTGAGTATTTTCAGCAGGACAGTACTTAAGCAGAATTATGGCAACCCATATATTGGCTTAGGTGTAGTTCAATACCACTGCTCAACAGATGTCTGATTTAATTATAGGCACCTCATACACATTTTCATTGATGTCATGAACCTATCTCTATGGCCTCAGCATTTCTAAGCAACATTGCAGCCAACTAATGCAGTAAAATCACTTAAAAGACCAGTTTTATTCTGCACTCTCCTCTCCCTCGCCCTTCCCCCTCCCAAAAACAGTAATGCAATACCATGCCTTGCCTTGTCAGCTAGCCAGGTGTCCACCCTTGTAACCTCACTCCAAAACATTTCTGTTGCATGGTTAAAGAGAAGACATGTTTTGCTGAAACTGTGGTTGCATTTCACTATTGTATGAGTTGTTGCTAATATATTTAATTTGAGATAAGTCACTGCATAGATGAGGCTCCCAGTGAGAACACTGATAATTTTGTCTATATTAAATCTTCAAGATGCTGTACATACAAAACTGTAGTGAATTATCAGTGGGGTTCTGTGAGCAGTGGTGAAATTGAGGCACTGTGTTTTCTGTTCTACCTTGAAAAAGGGACGTTAGTGTCCCAGGTTCTCCATTTGTAAAATGAATACCACATACTTGTCTTTCTCCAGGATAGGCTTGGATACAAATAGAGTAATGTATGTAATGTATAAAATTCAAGTCAACTAATAATTCAGAATGCTTCAATATTCAGTATTCTGAGTTATACTTCGGTAGCTATTCTCCTACTTCAGACCATATAATAGCTGATATCCTGAAATGCTTCAGGAAAAGGAGAGCAATATGTTTCCATAGGCATCAAATGTAATATTGAGAGAACTAAGAGAGATATCGCTAGCAGAGAAAAAGAAACTACTCATTACCCAGGAAAAAAAAACCCAAACAAACCACACAGATACTGCAAAATGGTGGAGGCTGAGAGGGAAAGAAACAAATCCTTTAAAGTCCATTTTTTCCACTTCTCAAGGATAAGCAGATTGACATTCTGAGCGGTATGTAAACCAGTATTTTTTCTGGACTGAAAGTGTCTTACTGAAACAATAGAAAGAACAACATTAAAGCAGACTAAATATCAGTGAGTTTATTCTAATAAAAGAACTAGTATTTATGACATCTGTACTATTTGGGAGCAAGAATTGTGAAGCCCAGAATCTGGGTGGCATGAGAGTATGACTGGTTCTTTGCCCTCCCATCCTGTATCCTCCTATTTAATCCTTTTTGTACCCATGCAGTAGTCTGCAGAGAAGAGGCGTGTTAATTGGTTAAAGTGACTGCATCATGAGGGAATAAAATGCTAAAGTGCATTATAGTGCCTTGTGTGAGGCTTTCAACGGGGTGGTCTACTATCTAAAATGAATTTGTGAGACTGTGGTACACAGGTATTGGAAAATAAAATGCTAATGCTGCAGTCTGCAGTTCTATATTGTCAGCTTGAATTTTAGTGGTGTTTGGTTCTCAGAAGGCGCAGCTCCGACTGATTTCAGCTAGAGTGGATGGAAGCCACATGTATCTGAAAATCCAAATGATACAAAAGCATGCAATTGAAAATAAAAGGACAGAGTCAAGTAAAGATGCGTCATGTCTGCCATAATTTCTCCATGCGAGTCAGGTAAGTTCTTTAACATAAATTACCCTTCAAAAAATGAAAAACAACTTTAAAATGTATTTTCCCCTGCTATTTCTCTTCCACTATTTGTCCACATGTATGTGAGCTCTTCCAGTCCAAGACTATCTCCTGTGGCCAGTCAAGGTGCTATAAATGAGGTCTTTCTTAAAGTAACTTTGCACATTAATCAAGGAAGACTACGTCTCATTATTCCCTGTATCAGCACTTATAAGACAGCAATGATGATGTGTGTTGTATACTTTGTAATTCTCAGGAAAGTTTCAGCAAAATGAAGCATTTATTAGAGGTCAGACAAGGATATACATTTAGCCAGAAGTATCAGGAGAGTTAAAAGGTTGCTTTCACCTTATCCCTAAATTACCAATGGACATAAAGATTTATTCCTTTTACTTTAGTACTTAAAGGTTGTAGAAATGTGTTTAAATGTTCACTTAGTCCACTGGGTTAATTAAAATTAAAAAATAAAAAAAAAAATTATCTTGCACCTGATACCAAACGACCAAAATTTTGCTTAATTGAATTAGTAGGTCAGACCCTTCTTCCACTAAACTCAATTCCCCATTGATCACACTAAAGTGGGAAAGGAAGCTCTGGGAAACTTTTACATTCAGAGTTACATGGAGATGTTTTCAATCAGATTAAACTGGGACTCAAAAGTGGCTATTTATATGCATGAGACCAACACAAAGTGCATATTCTGCCTCAGGATTAAAGCATTTAGTTTTTCAAGAGGGAACAGTTCATTGATCAATGCTTTATGCCCACATTTCTCATTTTGATAGAGCTTTGCCCATGAACTCTCATTAGATGTCCTGATTCCAACTTAAAACTTAAATTTGATTTCAGCTCTAGCAGTAAGATGTCATGAAAGAAACAGATTGTTCCATATATTCATCTAAATACAGGTCAAAGCTAGGAATATATCAACAGTATTTCATCATCAATAACGTGTGCCACCCAGATGAATTGGTGTTGAGGGCTGTAATTTCTAATCACTTGGTATGTTTGCAATTAATTATATGTTCAGCTAAGTGTATCTGAGTTTATTTGCAAAAGCAATTTTGCTAAACCAAGCAATTTTACTGTTAAACATAGACACCAGAAAAGTTGTGCCCATTAACATGGCTAGTTTCCCATGTCTAATGTATGGTCTCATAGTTAACCAGTCTGATAATTTAATTTCATGGTACAACTGCTCTATGTTGAATATTTGATATAATGCAGATTAAAGGCTTGACATTAGAAGGTTTCCCCCCCCCAACATTTCACTTTCCCAAATATCTTCTGCCATAGCAACACAAAATGGTATTTTCCAGTAAATTTTTTCATCACAATGTTCCCATCCAATTTACTTAAAAAAATACACCAAAGAGAAACCACCAAGAAAAAAAAAAAAAAACCTAAAAAGCACAGGACTCATTGATTGCAAACTTCCAAAACAGTCAAAGGGTTTCTCATCAAACACCACTCAATGATTTAATGGCAATTGTGTGGCTAAATTCTTACACAGGTCTGAATGTGCTCCCTTCATTATATGTCCTTTTAACAAGCTCCTGCCAAACCTGATCTGAATAAATTGTAGAGCTATGGTTCAGAAACTAATTCACACTCATTATTTTCATGAGTTACAGTATATGCCATTTCACCCTTCAGCAGATGTGTATTTAGATTAGTTTCAGAGCACATTCTAGTCTAAATCCCAAATCTCTCACTAATAAACACTAAAATATGCTTAATATACCCAATATGTATCTTTCTGCAGTTAGAGGCTCCCTGCCATATTCTAAAAGTATTGGATCTGTTCCCAGAGTAATACTCTCAATTCTGCAGTGAATCACTGCTATGTGCTGCAGCTAACCCATGAGGTGCTTTCAAGTTTTGTACCAAAAAGCCACAACATTTCACAGACACCAGCTCTGAAATCACTGACAAGTTATTAATCTTGATTTGTTTTAATATAAAGCACAATGTTAGAAATAAGCTACCTTTGAATAATTTTGCAGACAGTTAAATAGCATAAATAGATCTGTATTTTTAGGACAACAGCACTACATCACCAGAAACGATTCTGACAAATAAAAAGCTATTAGTCCAACAAAACTGTAATGAGATCATGATTAATAAACATCTCTGAAAGGTCTGCATCAAAGTCAAGGCTTTCCTGTGATAAATGTAAACATTCAGACCTTACTTTGCCAAAAGCTGTGTTTCTGTTATCCAGCTCCCCTGATTGATTTGTTCATTACTCTAATAAATAATTTATCACCTTGAAGAGGACAATTCATTATGCAGATAGCATGTACAAGTAACTTTAAACAGCCAAACCTTTAGAAGAATTAGCAGTGTTACTAGTGCCATGAAGTCTGTTTCTGATGCAGAATTGATTGGCATAAAAACAATTAAATTAGTATAAAAACAGATAATTTCAGATAACTTCTAAACAATGGCCCATGTGAATTTACAATGCAGATCTGTCAGAAATCTGATGTGTCAAAATCTCTTTAGGCCCTTTTAACTACACTGAGTTAGAAATTATAATAAGCTACAAACAACCTTCCTAACAATAGACACAGAAATAAATTATAATTTGTAATACAGCCCATTTACTAAAATGAGGAGAAGCCTGTAAGATTTGCAGTGTTAGTTATTTTATTCTTCCATTTTCTGACCAAAGTGCCTATATGATTTTGCATAATGACAAGTGATAGAAAAAAATTTTATAGAAATCAGGCAGAGTAGGTTGTTTCTCCAACTGCAGGAAATACCATAGCAAGAACTAAATTGTAACTTGTACCAGAGAATTGCTTCTGCATTAAATGCTAAAAAAGGTGGAGATAAGGACACTTGTATCATGGCAACACATTAAGGGATAAAGTAGATACCATTACTCATCACACTTTCCCCTAATAGGAACACAAGGGATTATTATCATATGGGCTTTATGGTTTATTTCTTTTTTTAAAACCTTTAAATGGATGTAAGAGTCTCTTTATTAAAGAGAGAAAAAACCTTACAATTAAGTGTCTTTCTAATTAAATGTGTAACATATGCCTAAGAAATGGGATTGTTCAACATCACTCGTAAAACTCATAGCACCACAAATCAAAGTCATTTAACCAAGTTTTCTTCCTTAGCAATGCACAAGGGGAGTTTGACTTTTTTGTTTTACAATATTTTATTTTATTTTCCCAGGCAATATAAAAAGACAGAAGCTTATGCACTCTACTGCAAGAGAGAAAACTGAGAGCATTTAGGGAATGATCTGCTGTGGTTCATCCACAGTGAAAGTCCTTATTTTCCTGGGAGTTATTATCTATAACAACAAGCACATCACCAGTCTTGGAATACCAGACTATTCCCAGAAGCCTATTTCAGAATTACAAAGTGGACAATTTTTTTCTCATCACTTATACACTACATTCCTGAATCTAACAGAGTTTTCCTTAAAGCAATATCTGTATTATAGCATTATATTGCATTCTGCATTGCAACACCTGTGACTGTTATAATCAAAGTCTGCCTGAGGTTATTTGAGCCCCCTACTCCTTTTCTTTTTTTTTTTTTCCTCCCCTGAATCATGGATCTGGCCCGGGGATGGTGAATAGTGCTTTTTTTCTTTGTCTGCTACTATCCTAGAGTTTGATCTGCACATTAAACTACAGTGTTTTCCTTTGCTATAGTAAAAGCTTATGAGCTAGTTGTTGCATACTCAAAAGAGTGGCAGGATGATTCAAAACTAGGATACTTCATTCAGAGTTGCTACTACAATTTGTATGACTTCCACCTCTATGCAGGGACCCTCACAAAGGCAATGCCTCAAAACCAGATGCTGTAGCAATATGATTTGCACAGGATGCAGAATAACAGTGTCAGGAGATAGGTAGGGAAGGCAGACAGTAACACAGATGCTAATGGTCTCCTTTGGATTCTATGGAAACTTTAACTTCGGGGAACTGAATCCCTGCCTTTTGGTACAGGGTCAGGTAACATATCTCATGGAATTATTCAAGAAACTTTACAACACAGAGAACCAGATTTTGCCAAAACCAAAGTGAGGACACTTCTTCCTCTCGTATCCTTAGAGAAAATGGGGGCTCTGGTGATGATGGATCCCATTTGTTTGTGTGGGGCTTCATTGACTCTGTGAATTTCAACAAGAAAGTCTATGGTGCACTAGGCAGGATCTTAAAAGAAAAGGGAAAACATATTAAGGAGAAATATTGGAAAAAATGAAGCTTTTGTTTTCTGACATAAAGTTGTATTTCCTTTGATGTGCAATAATTAATTAAATAAAATAGTTAACATTTTTCCCATAATGACAAAACACTTCTGAATTTGCAGTAATAAAATGGAACTGTGTTTGCCAGGTGGATGTACTGCATCAGCAACACATGTCTTCCATAATGTTTTATTCCCATATGCTACTCTTTACTTATTACACTGAACCAGGGGAAGTGACCATGGAATGAGCAGAGCAAATTAAAGTCTGAACAAAGGTTTTCTCCAAATAAGCTACAGTGCAGGCAATAACCACCAAGAAATGGGATACAGTTGATAAGCAGAAAGCTTGCTTTATTGATTTTTTTTTTTCCTCTCCCCCAATTAGGTTAGGTAGATTCTATTCATCTGCTCACTTAAATAGATATGAATGTGAACTCTCTGAGGTATTCCTAAGAAGTTTTCAGTAAAAATGTTTCCATATCACTGCACTAAGAGGGTTTGGAGGTAGCTGACATCTGTGGGTATATAAATTAAATGGAAGATTATTGATGTATTTGAAAAAAAAAACCCAACACCTTTTTTTTTTCCTCTCAAACTTTAGCTTTTCAAAATACCTCAATGATGTAAAAACAACATTCAATTTCATTTTATATAGTGCCAGATTTACGACAGTGTGACTATTTATAACTCTACAAACAAAGTAAAAGTTATTTGCCTTTAGAGTGATCCACATACTGTGTTAGGAGTATCTGAAAACCTGTCTTTACTCCTAAGAGGTAGTGAGAGAGACATGAGTTTTTGGATACAGTGAATTTGTCCCTGAACACAAGTGGACAACTATAAAAAAAAATAATACTATGGCTGTCTCTGGAGATAGGAACACCTAATCAATGAGGCCCTGATCCTACAAGGGATAGTTGAGGAGTTTGAAGTATTTTGTGCTGTTTGGAAGGCTTCTACATAATAAGGCTTTAATTTCCTTCCAAGGTAAGGAAGCTCAATAAAGTTTACTGCTGTGTCTGTTTCTTGGTGAAAATAGCAGAAATCGGTGCCCTGAGAAGTATCTCAATATCAAATTATTTTACAGTGGGAAAGGATGAGTCACCATTTCTGCATGTAATACAATAGGCACTTTAGATGCCTCTGAACAGCAGAAAGGGGCAAAATGCTGCTCTCAGCAATGTATGTGTAAAGACAGCTCTGAGAGTTCACTCAGGCTGGCTTGGCTGTAAAGATGGTGAGTTGGGGAAGGCAGCCAGTGAGAGCCAGTCATGGTCTGGAAGATAGAGGTTACCAGGTCAGCTGTGATTGATTTGTACAGTGAGGCAGACAGCAGAGGTGGGAGGGGGCTATCCTGAGCCCCTTGGAGTCATGATATTAGGAATATAACTAAAATAGGGAGGAAGAGAAAGATCTGCACGCTCTCCTTGGCTGGGACTGAAAGGAAACAAAAAGACTCCTACAGTGAATGAAAATATGAACCCTTGAAAAATTAAAGGGTGACATTTTAGAAGCATGGTCATGGGAACTTTGCCTCTAGGACATAAGAGAAACTTCATTATATTAAATTAACCCCATGCATTCCACAGGCCAGGCTGTGTCTGAACAGCTAATCATCTGTCGAGTTGTTCTGGGAAAGCACTTTGACTTGTAGCTTCATAGAAATTTCATGAGGAGGAAAGGGGGGGATAAGAAGAATCACTTTAGGGAATTCCTGCTCCGACCTCCTAATCTACTGGATTCCTTTGTTTTACATCACCAGCATCTCCACATATGAGGGGCCACAAACTCTGCCTTGATCAGACTGTAGGTAGGCCTGAAATGCTATTCATAACATGCAGTGTCGTTTCCTTTTCTGTGTGATGAAGTGTTGAATCAAAAGAACACCCCTTCAGTCCCACTGTAATATCTTTTAATAACCTAAGAAGAATTACGGTATGATAACAACAGAAAGCTTTTACTAGTTTCATGGACACAACAGCTAACTAAAGTAATCTGATGATCATTACAAACCAAAACAATTTGCTTAAAACTCTGGGGTGAAATACTCTGTGAAGTCAGTGAAGAGAAAGTATACCTGAGCAAAATGCCATAGGCAGGGAGAGAATACTAAGATAAAGTAAGAAGATGGGGAAACAGCTGAAGGAAAGATTTCTTCCTTCCTAGGAAAATGTTTCCACTTTCTTCTCAGCACCATGCATTAAGCATGGCTTAATGCAATCAAGAAAGCACTGACATGTAGGTCATTAAAGAAAATAGCATCATGCAGGACCACAACTCTAATGTTGTCATTTCAGCAACACCAGTGGTATAACTTACATAAATTAACATGCTTACATGCTTGCATACTTACTTAACATCCACTTACACAGCCCAATGTGTGGTCTATTTATTTATTTTGCAGGAATTATTATTATTCAGAATAAAGAGGATTTTTTTTTCCCTTTGATTTGGGTTAGGCTTGGGGGGCTTGAAAAGGGCTATGTGTTAATTCTGCATGCTTACAAAATTAAATTTGAAAGCAAGAATGTAGTATTATTACAGCAAGTTTACTGTTGAAATGTGATAAGAGGAACTCTGCTCTTTCAGTTGTCTGTCAAGGACTCTGGACAGTAAGAACAAGCCTGACCTGCTGTTACTGAGGCTTAGTGAAAAAAGTAACAGTTTTGGTTTTTAGAAATATTTGTTTTAACTCCATGGTTTGCACAGCTTGTGGGAATGAAAGCATAGAGGTTACATTCCTTAATGTTCTTCCATTTCTCAAATATGCTCAAAGCTCCTTCCCTGTTCACTTCTTAGGAGGCATTAATAATACCCAGAGAGTGTCTGTTATAATCAGAAAACAATACATTTAATTTAACGTATTTAGTTTTGTAAGTGCTTTTATTTGTTATATTACAGTCATGCCTATTGTAAATGGATTGCACTGTAATTATATTTACATTTACCAACCACTTCCATTGAATGGGAGACCATGGAGGTCACTGCACTACAACCTCTGGGTATTTCAGACATTTTAGACATCTGGCACTGCATTATTAGAACTGTCACGGAGAACCAGAGAGCTTTGAGAACCTATTATCATTCATGTAGGTTATGACTGATGAGATGAAATGTGAGTGGGTTTAAAGAGATGTTATTCTTTTTTCTTTTCTTTTTTTTCTTTTCTTCCCTCTGAAAGAATGCAGCACTATAAACATTATGTACTTTTCCTGTCAATAAAAATTTGGAATTAGACAGGCTTAGAACATAAGATGTTCGATCCCTAACTATAAATAGTACCCTATGAGTTATCTGCTGGGCTTTTCTAGGCTGATTCAATAAATACTAAAATTGCATAAAGCAAGTGGATTAAAATCAGCTTTTCTTTTTTCACCTGATCGCACATATTTTAGTACCCCACAAAGACTTCTCTCTTGTAGGCAGTATAGAAGCTTTTATATCTATCTATCTGTCTACCTACCTATCTATATATATTTTAATTCTGTGTGGTTGCTTCTTTGTATTATATATGTTTTCTTCTTTTTCTCTTATATATCAGGTTCTTCATGGACTTTTATGGACTCCATAGTTTTAAATGGTGGTTGACTTGAAAACTACTGCCAGTTTCAGGACCTTTGGTTCTGTTTCAAGGAAGTTTTAAAACATGTGCTTCATTTTGTACCAGATTAGAGATATTAAGCCTACTAATATAGCTCAGCATACCTGTAAATAGTCTTTGAGTTGGGGCTTTTAACAGCAGTTAGTGAGAAAAAAAATTTGGAAAGTGTTTACAGCAAACGTAAAGATCATAGATTTCTATTCCTAAGAGAAATAAATGGATGGCAATTGATTACTGAATACTAATGCAATTTAATTACCACAGTTTTCATTTACCTTATTCTTATTCTTCTATTATGTAGTTGTTAGGGCCAGTTGTAATTCTGAAAGGAATTGTACTTACTCTAGTCCTGGGAAAAACTCAACGTATCTTTGGCCATGGGTTCCAGCCATTATTTCACTATCCAGTTCTCCCTGGAAGGAAATATATAATTTGGAGGTAATGGGCATTTTACAACATTCTGCATAGCACAGAGTTTTTTACCTGAGAATATTTGTGTTGTGCCCCAGCAATAAAGGCAGGTAATATACATGTGGAAATAGAGATCAAAGAAAACAAAATAATACTAAGAGATGAAAAAAGTTGAAAGAAAAGCATATCCATTTATTTCTCCATGTTTAGAGGTTTATTTTTGTTGGGGTTTTTTGTTTTGTTTTGGTTTTTTTTTTTTTAAATATGTTTGTTTACAGTTTACTTATTCTTACTAACTAAGAGAATAAATGATTTAGATACACATCACTGAAGGGGAGAACAGAGTTTATGCCACTGAATTTTTGTTATGTCCTATCTTCAGTCTGAAATCTTTCTGTATCTTTATTATAATCAACACGAAATATATCATAAAATATCTGTGGTTATTTTGTGGGGGTTGAGGGAAGGTTAGGGAAAAGAAAACAAACAAGACCCCTTGTCTGTTCCACACCATTTCTCCCTGTTCATTCTGAGAACACAACACAATAGCGTCCAACGTTTTCTACAGTGGGAAAAAAAAAAAAACCCAAAAAACAAAATCCGAACAACAGGTTAGGTTATCTACCAGTTACAGATATTACAGAGCTACCTACCAGACCATAGTCTGGGTTTATGGATATTGTGTTTAGCTGGCACAGGCTTGTGACAGATTAAGGACCACAAGACCAAGGGCCAACAATTTGTTGCCAAATCCAAAAGAGCAAACCACAGAACAGGAATATCTGAAAAATAGTTGATTGTCTCATACCTGCAACAAATTAGCTGTTGTTGGGCCCTATTCCACAGCTCATTAAAATCACTGACATTAGGCTTGAGGTCAACATTGGTCTGTCCAAGTAGTTTTAAAAATATACTATATCAAAAGATCGAAGAAAGTTTACCACAGTACAAGACAGAGAGACTATGAAAAGATCTTTTATTTTACTTATCTAAGATTTAAAAAGCCCATTTTCTGTTAGAAACTTCTCTGATGAGAATTCAAAAAACTGTACTCACAGGTTCACTTATTTCTTATAGATCAAATGGAATCATGAAAAGAATACATGTGGTAGGAAATGAATGGGCCACCTTGCACAGCTGTGCAAAGCAATCAGGGATTGCAGGGGGCGGACAGGACAGGAGGACAAGTGGGTGCAGCATCTTGGTAAAGGAGAGAAACTCATCATTAGGCATAGGTCATGCTGCAGACTTCTTAACTCTCAAAACAGGGAGAAATTGTGAGGTAGAATGTGTCTCTTGAGTGCTGTTAACAAACAAAGGCTGTTATGTTGCAGTATTAAGCCCATGTGAGGTGGTGTGTGGGTGCTCCTGGGGTTTTAAACTGTAAATTACAGGGGCATACTAAACTGGTGTGTGTCTACACAGGTAGTTTCACTTAATTTAACTGTCAATCTAAATCATTTTAACATCATGCCTTTAGTTAAACCATTCATTCTGGGCAGCCTGCCTTTAAGCTCTAGTCTTGCAACGAGTCCCTGATGGATCCTAGTTGAAACTAATGGGCCTGTATGTGGTTGTAGGGTAGCGATTGCATAAAATTCATTAAAGGACTGGGGCTTATTTGCGTAAGGCCAGCTCTGATGCTTATGCTTATGCAGAGCTCTTTACACAAGAATTATTCCTATTGATTTCAGTGGGACTATTTATGAGTTAAAATATAGCTCAGCAAGAATTTGGTCACAGTCAGGTGGGTATGTTTGTTACCTTGCTGATATACCTCATCCCATTGAAATCAAGGTGACTACTAATGTCTGTGAGGTTACTTGAATGGTGAAGGGTTTGCAAGAGTGGAATGTTCTTTTGCTATGTGAATGCGAGATGTTTGTTTTCAGAATACCAGAATGTCAACCATAGGAAAAACAACTTAGAAATGTTAGCAGGGAAATGGATTCCAAAGGGCGAGGTGGAGGTGGGGAGGTGGGGTGGGAAGAATGCTCTATTATGTGTCTTGATAGTATTCCTAGGATTGATAGTAGCTCATGTTACAATCTTTATTTCTGGGATTTCCGGATTAGAAGAAACAGTAAATTCTCTGCAGATGAAACAGGTTAAAAGCCAAATCCCATCCTAGTCTCATACACTTGCATTCTGAGGAGGAAAGTGCCCCTGTGCACACACCTTATAACATAAATGCTATACAATCTTCTTAAAATTGAGATCTGGGCAAAAAGGTATACACTTTCCTGTCTAGGTGCAAAGCAATACAGCTGAACTGATTAATGCCAGTACCCAACCTACCCCTTTTAAGAGGCTGGCAGATTATGCACAGCAGCACGATGAAATAAAGGGAATTACTTATGCAAGTGCTGTCCCACATAAGGGCTGCAAAAATCAGTCTTGCCATCGTTTCTTCCCCAGCCCTGCAGTATTATCAAGGGTCCTGATTTCAGCTGCAATAGAGTTGATTTCCTTTCTAGTGGGTGCCGTGTTTCAGATTTGGTATGAAAGGAATCTCAATAATGCACATTGTTTTGGCTCTTCCTAGCTGATGTTTATAATACTCAAGGACATTTTTCAGCTTCCCGTAGAAGCTGAGAAGGAACATACACAGAACAATGGAATGGCCAATGGAATATTTTGTAACATAGATGTCATGCTTGGTATATAAATAGGGGTTGGCCCAGGGATGGGGATTGGTGATCACTGCCTAGTACAGGCTGGGCAACGAATTCATTGGGTGGTGGGAGTGACTTGCATTGTATTACTATATCTTGTATATTCTTTTACCATTATTATTATTATTATTATTTTCCTTTTTCTGTTACTGTTCTATTATACTGTTTTTATCTCAGCCCACAAGCTGGTGGGGATTTTGCCTTGCTTTGCCTTCCCTCTTCTCCCTACCCTTCTGAGAGAAAGGGGAGAACTGCATGAGTGGTTCTGTGGTCCTAGCTGCCAACTGGGGTTAAACCACAACAACAAGGGAGACAGGTCTGTTCCTAAGATGCACTAACATATTCCAGTGTAGAAAATCAGAAGACTGTTGTTCATGGAGCAAAAGAGTGTTCTGCTTCAAATAATTTTTTGTTACCTCTCAGGTTTCAGCTCAGCTGCGTGTTGAGTGGGTTTAATTGTAATAAAGAGTGATAGAAAATCATAATAAGAAGTGATAGAAATGAAAGAAGCCAGTACAAAATTGATATAAGTAGCTATGAAAACGGGCACAGAAGAACATTATTGGGGTTTCTCATTTGTATTACAGACCATTAGGCATGGATACATTAAGTCTCACCTTTAAATTTTGCATTTCAGCTCTTCTTAGACAGAATGCAGGGATGTCATCATTTACTTCAGTGAGATATATTCTTTCATATTGGAAAGAAAAATAAAAAATAGAGGAAATCACATTCATTTCAGTGGAATTGTTCCAGATTTTCCCTAAATAAGCTAATTCTTTCCATGTTCTACAAAGCAATCTGGACATAAGTGGACCTTCTTCATGATAGATGATGTAATCCCAATGTCCCTGCAGGGTGTACAAAGAGAGCTGACGCAGTGAATGAATAGCTCCAGAAGTAGAAATCTTCTGCCTTTGGGAAAGAGGAAGTAAATCCAGGTACCGTGATCCCATTGAACTTTATTCTTTGATTTTTCTACCAGTGCATAAAGGTAATGGAAAGGTAATGAAAAAATCTGTGGCTCACAAATACTTATCATCACAAAAAGTATGCTTGATAACATGTACAGCTCTAAGAATTCAAATCTTCAGGATTCAGTAAGCTTTCTTATGTATTAAACAAATCTTTCTGTCAAAGAGGGATACGTTTTCATAACACGGTGAAAGATTTAAAGTATCTGGGTCTCACTAAGGAGTTACTTAACGCTTTAGAAAACTTACCTCTCCACCATGCTGTGAAAATGAATCACAGCATCAATTTTTAAAATCATGTCCTGAAGTTCATTGATCACACAAAAGTAAGAGAAAGACAAAGGGATGATCTTTGATTCCTGAATGTGTTTCATCTAACACAAGCCAGTGAGATGAGATTTCACAAACACTTTCAGCTAGTAAAACACACAGGGAGGAGAAATGATTAAGCTGAATATGTATCAAACCTAGAGTAGGAGTATCAACATAGAAATTCATCATGGGAATTAATTGTATTGTATGAAGAAACAGAAGGATGAAACATCAAATTGAATCGCCTACTCCTTTTGCTGTAAGTACAGAGAAAGATGACAATGCATTAAGTTTTGGAATTCAAGATATCCCGGTTCTTTGCCTTAGCTCTGCAGCAGACTTTCAGAAAAATTAAGTGATTCTGCCACTGGATTTTAGGTTTTCGTCTATAAAATGAGAATAATTGTCCATTTCTTGTCTAATTGGGCTACACAGGTATGAGGAAACATAATAAGGTTCTTATCTCACCTGGAACTTTTTGATATTCCTGTAATAAAAATATGAAAAATATTTTTGTGCCCCCATTTTATCTGTTGAGAGGAAAACAATTTCCAACCAGCTGAGCTGGCATTGTTTGCCTTGTTTTGAATGCCTATCTTTACTAGACAGGGCAGTTACTATTGGCTCAGTACATACCTTCTGGTGTCTGTTTTGCCCATTTGGACATATAACCACCTCTTCTGTGTTTGATGTTAGTATTTCAATTTGAGTTCCATGTTAAGCTTGTTTATTCATCTTACATATTCAATGACAAAAAGCCAAAAACTTTAGCAGATGGTTGATTTCCTGGTGCATTTTCTGTCTTTTCAGAGTGTTGATTACTGAAAGATGGGAAATACAGGATGTCTGTCTTTCCTGGGGCAGTCCATAGCCAATGGGAATTACCTGAAAATGCTCCAGAGGCAAACACCTTGTTAGATAGAGCTGTATTAAACTGATCCGGGGATTAGTAGGAACAGATTGACAAAGCTGTGCTTGTGGTAAAAAAGAACCTGGGAGGACTGCAGGAGGGAAGGTGAAGGGAAGAAAAAAGGGAAATAAAGGAGATAAAAAACTTCTTTATGGTGAGGGTGACAGAGCACTGGAACAGGCTGCCCAGGGAGGTTGTGGAGTCCCCTTCTCTGAAGATTTTCAGGACCCTCCTGGATGCAGTCCTGAGTAATGTGCTCTAGGTGATCCTGCTTTAGCAGGAGAGTTGGACTAGATGATCTCTAGAGGTCCCTTCCAAGTCCGACAATTCCATGACTTCTGAGTGCGCGCTCTCTCTGAAATACCTGACAGGCTTTATTTCATGCTTTGTTGTGTTGGTTGTGGAAGTAAAGAGGTAAAAAATTTTTCTTGTGTTGGGAACTGTCTGAAGATGTTTATGCATAATTCACAGGATGACAATCACCTTAAGCCTGCATTTCCTCTTTTCAGAGTTACTAATTTAGGTTACTTTCTGGAAGTCCTGGAGTCCGATTCATACAGAAAGTAAGGAGAATGCTGCATAACTTTCCGTATAAAAAATACAATACACACCCTCCAAATCTTCTGAAAGGGCACTCAGATCCCGCTAACAGAATAGATCCCTTATCCGTGCCATATAATGGATTGCAAACTTGAAATAGAGTTTACAGTCTTTCAGAGGCCTGTCCCAACACATGGATCCTGGCAGTCACAAGGTGCTATGCATTATTCCATACACACATATGAGGAAAGGCAAACACAAGGTAATAGCTAATTTTCTAGCCATAATCTACATATGTCATTGCCCTAGTCTGAGTTCTCCCAATGCTTATTCTTCCCCATGCTGATGACTTCCTTCTCAACCAGCACACACACAGGTAATTTTTTCTCTTTTTAAAATTTTTTGGGGTTTTTCACTTCTGAATTTTACCCAGCTTTACTCAGATTGTGTTTGTTTTTCTTCCTGTAACTGAGGTAAGCAGTAGCACGATGCACTCCTTCCTCCTTTGCCATCAGTGAATACAGGGAAGCCACTGCTTCCATGTGGCACTGGCTGGACATACGTACAGGTCCCTTGAGTTACCCGGGTGATATGAAACATAGCATGGAGGTCCCTTCAGTCTGCATATGTGTGTTGCAACTAATTTGATTTGTAAGGGTAAAGGCTTGTGGTGTATAAAGTATGGTCAGCAGTAGCAGTTTTGTCAGCATTCAGTAAATACAATATTTCAATCACAGAGCCCTGCACATTTTCATTTCACCTGAAATTATAGTAAAAAAGAAATCTACTTAACTTATAATAGAATATGTACATGCTATGACTGTCTAGAGAATGTGGGACCTATGGATTGTTTCAAGTTATAAAGTTGCTGACTGCTACTGTATTAATTGGTGTATATAGTAACTGTTTTTTAATATTTACTTTATTGGAAATGTTATTTTGTTACTTGTTCAGTAATTGAAAATGAACTCTCTTGTTTATGCAACTAAAATACTTCTCATATTTTAAGTCAGCTTAAGTGAGATAAGTGTTGCATTTCTGGTGTTTATTTTCCCCCTTCTGATTTTCTCCTCTAATGAGATCTAGTGAGAGATCACGAGAAAGAATAGGAGGAGTAGGTGTATAAAAGAGAGAGAGAGAATACTGACTCCAAGCAGTATAATTACAAATGTCTTCTTGTAGGAGGAACCTGTCTTCTCTTTGATTTCACGGATGGTTGGGATTTTCCATTTGAGGTTATGGGAACAAATGTGCTGGCTCGTCCAAAAATGACTATTCCTCTCGACACGGGCTTTGTCCTAGAATGTGCTAAAAGGACTTACCCCCCCCTCCAAGATTCTATTTTTGGCTGCTATTTTAAGCCATTACAGATGATCTATCTTGCACCTTTTATGCAGTATGGCTATTATTTATACATGAAAGAAAGTTGTACAGGGCTTGCCTGGAGAGGGGGGATCTTTCACTTTTTCCTCCTCTTGTGCTTTAGGTCAGCACTTGCAACACTTGCAACCTTTTCTCCAAAGTTCATCACTCACGTTGTGCAAGATTATGTCCTGACCCAAAGCCCACTGAAATAGAGAAATCCATGCTACCAATACTTTATTTAGTTCCTAAGGATGTATATCAGGCTATGATTGTTCTGTTCTTTCTCCAAATCCTTAGTGCTGTGCAGTACAGGGATGAAATGTGTCAACCCCTTCTCTGACAGGGGAAGAGTGTACTCATTGAAAACATTTCCTCTCTTTCCTGTATCTAATTAATTGCTTTTACTTACGGTACTGTTGTGCCAAAAGGGCAAAATAGTTTTGGCAGAAAATAAACCCCCTTGCGTTCTAACACTCCTCACCAAGGTGGGAGGCTAGGCACGGCTAGGTTTAAATTCTGAGTGATGCCCAATTCACCACTATCAGTCTGGTCGCATTCAATATATTAAATTCTCGCGATTCCAGATACACTAACAGCGGACTGCACCTTCAGTCTAGTCGCGCTCATGAACTAGCACAGCCGCTCTCTAATGTGTGGTCGCCTTCAATGAGAAACCAAAACGGCTAGCTACTTAAGCAGTGCAGTTTATTTTAGCAACAGATATGAAGGTTCTTATGGTTTGCTGGTGATAGAAACACGTCTGCAAGGCACGTGCAAGTAAAAATATTGTTAATAGTACAAAGCGCGCAATAAAGTTTCAAACAATACAGCCTGGCTATAAATGTAACAGGTAACCCTCTAGAGAGATTTTTAAGTTTCCCGAGGAAGTACTCGTAATAGTCTAAGTCTTACCCACAGGTGTCCCTATGCGGGGGGGAAGAAAGGCTCAGCCCCTCGACTGGTCCCAGGAGCCTGTGATGGGATCTTCCCTGACTTGTTTACGATGGTATCTTCCCTGGCATCCTCCCTTTTTTGGGTTATTTTTATACTATCTTTTGTCTTCGAGGTGGAGTTTGAGTGACTTTAGTCATAAATACTTTTATTATGATTGGTGTAAAATTTTCTCGCCTCGCGTTTAAAGGTATAGTTTACAAAAAATTCAGGGCGCAGACACAAGGAGGAGTGGTCGCACTTTGGAGGTGGGTAGCTTTCGGGCTGGAGGTGTGTTTTGGTATTATAATGAGCAAAGTTTGCACAAAGGACAGCATTTCATCAAAATTTGACAGACTGTTGGCTCAGTGTAGCAAGCATGCTGCTTATCAGTTCCATAATATGACCTTGTTCCCAGATCTGCCAAACTAGGTGGGAGTGTTG
>VXAK01009656.1:15146-29511 GCA_013399435.1 Arenaria interpres | reverse complement strand
TAATAATAATAATAGTAATAGTAATAATAACAACCAACGCTGATCAGTGCGTCTTTATTAGTGTTATATTATTTGTTTTAATTTAGTTAAAAGAAAATATTTTTGTGGGATATGATCCTGTAAAGGGATCTTCCCACTTCTGCTTCGAATAGGAACGTGCTAGGAAGAGCAAGTTACATTAATAGTGCTAAAAGTATCCCCCCAGAGAGATCGATCTCTGGTCTCTAAGACTTGGTGGTACAAACCAACTACTTGTTACCTCAGTCCTCAGCTAAATACCCATAGCTGCCTGGAGCAGACAGGTATTGTCTCATGTATAGCTTGTAGTCTGGACTTATATGTAGTGCTCTTGCTTCCACAAGAGATATTGTAGGGTTTGGGGTTTTCTTGCCCGGTTCACAACATCCGAAATAATGTGTGGCCCTACCAAAGGTAACATTATAAATCCACGATGCTTAGGGTCTTGGACTGCTTTCCTGACATACGGCATGAAGGTGCACAGCATGCAGGGTGCAGCATCTGCTAGGATTTTGAAGGATGGCTTGGTATGCAGACTGCAATACCTTGTGGGGTCATGTCTAAAAAAATCTGACAGGACTTCTCTATAAGGAAAACTCTTCCCAGAACTGCTCCTACATCAAGTGGAACTCCAAAAAAAGAGCCTATGCACAGACTCACCCGCCTCGGGTGTATATGGCCTGGGGACCAGCACCTGGGAATGAAATAAGCAGCAAATTTATTTTTTAATTTTACAAGTCCATATGGAAAAGTAACTGAGATCTACTGCAGGCTATGTATCCAGGCTTTATAAGAGTGAATATTATTTGAGTAATCAGCAGTTCTCCAAGGTCTAAAGCTTTCTGAAACTATTCTGAAAGTGATAAAGATGGAAGGTTCTTTAGCATTTCCCAGCTGCTAATTGATTCATATCTTGCTAAAACCAGAGATGACTAAAATAAAGCACATCAAATCAATGTGTATTTTCTACACGGGTACTACAGAGAAAGGTTTAAATTGAAAGATAAGAAAAAATGGAGCTAGTCAATTATTTTTTAAATTCTAATTAGTGGGATCATATTTCTATGGTGGGTAGGAGAAGAAAAGCTTTAAATGGAATTTCTACAGATAGATAAGAGTATGTATTGGAAATTAGATTAAAATATTAACACTTTCTAAAGCTAAAAATAAATTTACGCATTGCTCTATGTCAAGATAAAAGAACTCGGACCCCAAAGAACATAGCTAGACTGAAGATTCCATTTCCCTTGATTGCAGATTTTCAGTACTTTAATCCTTGTTGAAAGCTCTCCTACTCCTGACTCTTGAAAAACAAAGTTTATATTTTTACATGAAGATTTCTGAAGTAACAAAAATCTTGAATATTCAGAATAGCCTCACTTTTGAAAGTGATGAGTGACTCAATTGCTAATCCCATGTCCGAGTGCTCCCATGGTTTAGACTTTTTGCCTTATGCATTGCTTGATTTGTTAGTTATACGAACACAAAGCACCGAGGAGACATATGTTTTCACAATATAAGACATATAATATTTTGATAAACTTCAAAAAATTTGCAGATAGCTGGAAAATTTCAAGAATTTGGATTCCTGAAACATGAAATCAGGGTTGTCCCTGTAACAATCAACTGTGTCCAGATAAACAGACATGAATGTGCACCAGCATTGGAGAACTAGTGAAGAATGTGACTTCTGATTCAAAACTGCAATAAAAAGATAAAAGAAAAAAAAAAGTATATAGGAGGGAAAATTGCACATAACATTTGTATTTCTTTTTATACAGGTTGCATGGTAACTTTCCATATGCCAGCACAGTAAGACTGTGATAATGGCATTTGGAATGCTGTTGTTGAGCTTTTTTTCCTGAGGATATGTCAACTTGCAGTCAAGTTAATTGATTGAAAGCAATTTCCATCACCACTCAGCAGGTATTTGGGCAGGATATCCTGTCTCCAGAGGGATAGCCACGCTCTTGGACGTGACATGGAGTCTTTGGGGTAAGTGCTTCCCTGATGTAATATTCTCATATTTCAGGATAAGAAAGTGTTTCCTTAACCAGATGCCAAATTAGAGTCTCAGTAATTTTAAGTTCAGTTCTCTGCTTTTGTTTTAGATGTAGAAGATGATATGTTCTTACTGGTACCTGTGAGTAACTAGAATGAGGTGAAGCCATGACCTAGTTTGCCATTAAGGAAGAAACAGCCTTGCCATTTCAATTTCCCTTCAATATGCATGTGCAAGTATTCAGTGTGCGTATTCATGTAAGAGGTCCTGAAACTTTTGGACAATCAGTTCCTGTTTCTCTGTAGCCTATGGTGAAAAAGTCTAGAAGCTTTCACGCATTTTGTGGACAGGACCATGGCTATACAGTGATTTATAGAATCATAGAATCATAGAATGGTTCAGGTTGGAAGGGGTCTTGAAAATCACCTAGTTCCAACATCCCTGCCATGGCCAGGGACACCCCCCACTAGACCAGGTTGCTCAAAGACACACCCAGACTGGTCTTGAACATTTCCAGGGATGGGGCATCCACAACTTCTCTGGGCAACCTTTTCCAGTGTCTCACCACCCTCACAGTGAAGAGTTTCTTCCTAATATCGTTTCCCCTCTTTCAGTTTAAAATCAAAAGCAGCTGGTGCAAGATTTTGGTTACTAACTGTAAACAAGTATGAACTATTTGTACCTGAGAATGCTCTCTATTAACAGGCATTGGAGTAGGAACTAAACCTGAGGTTTCTCTGTTCAAGTGTAAATTTCTTAACTATTAAATTTGAGAGGTATTCTTTCACCTCTTCTTTCTTAAAATTGCCCCATGAAACTTGAACAGAAGGGCTTGAGAGTCCCAGTCTTTACTGATTAGGCTACTCTCCTGAGAAGAGACAACTACAGATTCATATATTTTTAGACAAAGCAAAGAACTACAGTCAGTGTTTACAACATTCTGGATAAGTGCTTTTGTCCTCTGAAAAGAGGTGTATCACCATGATATTTTGAAAGAAAGCAGGACTCTCTACCTCTTGCCAAAGGAAGTCAAGATTCCAGATTCCAAATGAAGTCTGTAAATCCTTAGTGACACATCACATCCTCAGATACATCACAACGTGAGGCACTTCTGTCATCATGAAAAGAAAGACTTCGTTTAAAACTAATCCTTCTCAGGATTTCACAGAGATTGTGCACAGCAGACTATTTTAATTTCTGCAGTTGTTTCTAAGGCAAGTATGGCTTCCAGAGGTTGTAATGGGAATATTATTTTAAAATTAATTGCAAACAAACAAACAAGAAACCAAAGCCACAACAAGAACAACAGCAAACCTCCCTGGAAGAGGAGAAATACTGTAACTAGTACTGTTATGTAATATACAGTGAGTCAGGGGCTTACTTTAGGAATATGGATTTCACAACCACAGCCAGTTAGAATTGGCAATATTTTGCTTTTAAGGTGACTTAAACCTACTTTATAGATTAAACCACGAGTTTCACTTAGATTTGTGCTTCTGTGTATTTACTATATTTTAAATGTCTTAATCAGTCTTTCAGAAACTCTGGATCCCAGTTTCTAGGAAGCATTTGCAAATCATCAGTGAATGGGGCAAACGCAGGAAGTCAGGATACCTTAATGCATACCTAAAATTAAGATTCTAAATATATTCTATACTGCCCTATACAAGGACAGTTAAATAGCTCAATTTTCAAAGTGCTGAAAT
This sequence comes from Arenaria interpres, assembly GCA_013399435.1. Lineage (NCBI taxonomy): Eukaryota > Metazoa > Chordata > Aves > Charadriiformes > Scolopacidae > Arenaria > Arenaria interpres. The sequence continues at coordinate 25,785 of VXAK01009656.1, read as the reverse complement.
CTCAAAAATATTTTGGCTGTCAATGGAAGTATCGGGTTTGATCATACATTTTCTTCTGGGCAAAAATAAAGTTCTGCAACTAATTGCACAATCTCTTTGTTGTAAACAGTACTATACTGCCTGTTGAGAAACATATGTTCAACACAGTGCAGAGTTCTATTAATGCAGCACCAATGTCAGAGATCTGGCTGCTTTCCAGAACCAGCTGACAGCATTGTCTGGGCTCTGTATATTTAATATAGCCTCTCCACACTCTGAGGAATTTGTGATTTGAAGTCACTTGAGAGGAGCTACTACAAATCTCAATACCCATCCTCCCAACAATAAGGGAAAAACAAGTTATTGTGCACATCTGGTAAGACAGCATGCTTGCTTTTTTTTCTTTTTTTTTTTTTTTTTAAATGAACAACTACAGAAAGCTATAAAATGTTAAAAATTTCATTCACTTGCAAGTTCAGATTTTTTGGTTTCCACTGTCAGCTGAAATATTCCTTCTATTGCTGTTGCTGCCTGCAGCTAGGTATATTTTTCCATTTTGCAGGTATCACCTTTTCCATTTATTTTGTTTAATTGTATCTTGCTGGATGTGGCCTTCACAGAAGTTCCTATTGTCGATACTTTTAGAGAAAACATAAACATTAGATAAACATATAGAAGCCAGATTTCTTTTTTCTTTATGGGGATGTATTTAATTATTTTTGTTCCTTTATACACTGCAGTTTCAGAGTCTGAGCTCTTCTTTCCCAGACAAGCAACTGATGCTTTTCACAAAGGCAAAGTACATATCTTCAGCTTCCTAATGAGGGACTTCGGCTAATCTCATAGTTTAGAGATATTCACTGATAGTAAACTGTAGGCTGAAGAAAATTATAAATTTTTTGCATTCTCTTGCTGTCAATTACTTGCAAGTCCTATATTGTAAGACTTAATCTTACTGGTTTAGTTACCCTGATGCACTAAAAATCTAACGCAAATGGGATCTAGAGGCATTTTTGATGCCCGTTTTTCTACCAGGAAACAAATTACTCTCCATCACTATCTCTAAAATAATCACCTAATGGAAATCTTTGACAAAATAGTTCGTTAAGGGCAAACAAGAAGAAGATAGTCTGTTCTGATACTGCTTACATCGTAATCATTAAGGAAAGTAGAGACGACTCCTTTGGTTAGAAATAAATCCTTTCAGTTATAAAAATATTACCTGAAGACCTCTTATGAGAAATTCAGTCTTTTGTCTATTACATACAATATGATAGGGAGTTTCCCTGGGACAAATGGGATCTTTTTTCATTTAAAGATGTTCTGCTTGACTTTTTGTTGTGATGTGAATGGTTGAAATGTGTTATGGCCTTTCTCTCACTTGCATTTATCCCAAACATTTTGGCAAATATGAAAATAATAACTAAGTATACCCATTATAGCCAGGAATATCTTGCCAATCAATATAGCTGGAGCAGCACATGTTATCCTAGGAACAGCCAGGAGGTATGGAACAATGATGTGAAAGAATCAGCTCAATGCCTGTGGCTTAAGCAGAATCTTTTCCTCCCGTTACAGTATCTGGATGTCAACTAATGTAGTTAGTTATGTATCTTACATGATAAAAGCCTGTGCTACAAACCTAGGAGCTTGCTGTTTGATCATCATAGGTTATGATGGAAATTTTTCTGCTCATATTTTTCTTTTCTTTGAAGTTAGTAAATCGAATGCCATTTATACCAGAGGATATTATTTACATCAAAATTGGCTTCCAGCTTCAGGAATAACCAATTGTTTTGGAAGTGCCACAACCCCTTTATGTTCTTCCTTCCAGGAGGCAGAAGCAACAGCAGGCTGCTCTAAATGACTCAGAGGTACTTTGTTAGGATAGAGATTCCTTCACCTTTCCTTCCAGTGTGATGGATCAGTAGTAAATTCTGCCCTTGGAGAGGGTTAAAAGCAGATGTAGGACTATTTCTTCCTTAACAGACACTTTCTCTTCTGTGGGGAAAAGCCAGATGGGGAAGATTCCTGTGAGTTTATGTCATAGAATCATAGATTGAAGCATAGAATGGTTTGGGTTGGAAAGGACCTTAAATATCATCTCATTCCAGCCACCCTGCCGTGTCAGCCCATAATGGCCCACTTGAATCACTTTAACTCAGGCTGCAAGAGTAGCACTCGAAATTCAGAAATATTGGATTTCATATATTTACACATACTGATTACACCTCTCTGGGTGCAAGTACACTATGCACTTTCTGTTGTCATCTTTCCTTAGTATACTTTTTGCTGAAACCCATGAATTACTAAGTAGCTAAGGTGGGATGCAAATGTATACTGAATGGAGGCTGCACAAGCAAACATCAAACTGCATTTCCTGAATTTGTGTTTAACTGAAAATCCAAAGTAACATTCTGCTTTTTGGGGTTTAGGATTTATTTTTTTTTAATATAGTGTAGATATAGATTTCAAGAAAGCAATCCATAAGACCTAAGAGTCAAAGCAGTGGGATGAAGAGCACCTAATTCCATTGTTTCTATTTCACACATTTATTTGAAGGGTTATCATGCTGATTGTTATTGCTGTTCATTTTACTTTTAAGTAGAGCTTTGGGGAAAAAATAAAGTATAACGGGAACTATTATGTAGCAAAAATATATTTGAATATATGCATGCATTTAAATATCATAAGAAGATCCTAAATGTATTCCTTGTCAATCAAATATGGAATCAGCATACAGTTGGACATCATAAATACACAGACACAAGACAAAACTGAAACAGAAAGCACTGAGCAATTAGAAGGAATTGTGTCTGGTTTTAAGCCCAGACACTAAACATTGATTGAATATACAATCTCTAGCAAAAAACATTGGAAAAACTTGGGCAAGTCTGAGAAAATTATTAACAGAAATAACACAGTAATATTTGACTTTTAGCAGACTCATCACTAGGCCCAATAAGTAAAATGATGGAACAATTTTATGACCAAAGCAGTAAACGAACACTGCATTCTCATCTTATGGGATAAAGAAAAAACAAAACAAAGCAAAATGAAGAGAGAAAAAAAAAAATTCTGATTGCATAGTTCCACTAGTATATGTACCAATCACTGGCAAAGGGCAGCAAGGAAACAATAATCATTTGTTTGTACAAAAATCTTCTCTGTTTGGATCTGGATGACATCAAAGTAGGATATCTGACAGCTTCTCTTAACTTGTCAGAGCATAATAGCAGCTTACAGAAACAAAGCCTTGCCTGCAAAGAGACTTGGAATCACAGCAGAGGAAGCTTGTGTATAAAATAGATGAAGAAAACTTCAGGCAGGAGACTCTCCACAATATTTTAATGTAGTGTTTGAATTTCAAGCTCCATCACTAGTATCTCTCTAAAGCCAAAATACTTCAGCCTCTTGATCTGAGCTCTGCCAAATCATTTTTTAAAATGTTTTCAGATAGATATGAGGGAAGCTGATTTCATATTCTTAGAAAGCCTTAGAAAGCCTTTTGAGAAACACAAAGGAAAACAAATAAAGAGAATAAGCATGCATCTGAGTACTGTCAAAGGCCCTAACACTGACTGCAGTCAAGAGACATTGTACACTTTCCACTGTTGTTCACATAGTATTCTTTTTCCTGAGACTGTCTGCTAGCTGGTTGATTATTGGATATGCACAAATATAGGAAAAACATTAGTCAAACAAATATTAAATATCTGGACATTTTTGAACACATTGTTATCAGCAGAATCGACACATAAATCTAAATAACACTGAATCTTCTTACCTAGCAGGAGTGGCCATTGACAAGTCCCTGTTAGGGAACACTACATGGTGCAGAGCTTCCTAGATTGTGACCACTCCAGGTGGTGTGTTCATGCAGATTAGCACAGGGACTGTGAAGACAGGCAGCCCACTTGTGAAAGTTCAAAAAGTCTTATTTCATGGCTCTATGCCTGAAAAAATTAATGTTGGCTTACAAATCCCATCATCTTGCCACTCCAAGATTCCAGTTTTGCAATTAGCTCAGAGAGGTTGAGAAGTCCCTGCTGTCATGGTGTACACATAGCCTCAAAAACATGGCAGAAGGAGAAAAGGCAGGTCCCAAGTCACATATAACTACAGAGGAAAACAATTGCATAGCTTTACATTCAGAATCAAAAGGGAAGTGAGTACAGTCTCTGGAAAGTGAGAATATAAAGCTCGATTTAATAATTAGGACTAGATAAGGTTAAAATAAAAACAAATATATTAAAAAGGGGCAGCAAAATATTATGAGATGGTGTTCCTAAGAGTCCATTGCATATTAAATTCTATATCTGCAAATAAATATAGTCTATGAACTATTATCAAAATAAAAAAAAATACCATGCTGGTGTTTCCATTTATCAAGGAAACTCTTAATCCTACTCACCATCAAGTAGATCCCAAAAACTCGAAATATTTTTAGCAAAAGATTGTGATGATTATAGGAACTAAAACTTTGGAAATACATTTATGTCGGCTTTTTACCTAAGAAAGGAGCTGAAAATGTGAACTGGCAAGATCACTAGATGTAGGAAGTGGGTCTTGGACATATGTTTATCAGAGCAGTAATTTTTAGCTGATGTACGTTGCTTTACCTTCCTTTCCATTCAATATAACTTCCTGATTGTGGACTTTGGGACCCCAGCAGAACTGAGGTCTGAGTAAAGGCTGCAGCTTGATATTCATTCATTCAGTAAAATGGTTTGGGTTGGAAAGGCATATTGCAGAATGAGTTTGCGGGATAGGCAACTGGAAAAAAAATGATTGGGACAGATCTGAAGGTGGATTTTGCCTGCTGGTTTTCACAGGTGACAATTTTTTTAATGAGTCTATAATTTTTTAGCTTTTCAAATCATTACTATATATTAAAAAAGTCAAGATCGTTTACTGCAAAGAATGCAAGAGTAGATTTTGATATTTTTTCCCACTTTTTCTGAGTTAGGAGGAAGAAACAAGTTGTGTAAACTGTTTGTGACAGAAGTTCTATGTAATTGCTTTCCTACCATTTTAAATATTGGCTGTTACAAGAAGTACCATGGCTGAAAGAGAGTATATGTTATGCTTTGGATAAATATAATAAATAATATAATTATAGAATAATAAAAGCATAAAAAGGTGGGGTTTGTTGTTATTAAAATATATTTTTATACAAGTGACCTATCAGTAACGACCTTGGCTCAGGAACATTTCTGAGAAAATGAATAAATAGACGGAATAAATGACCTGTGGAAAAGCCTTGGGCCACCAGCTCTCCCAGCTGGTTATTAATCTCCTAGAAGAGCTACAGACCTTGATCATTAAGGCTTAATTAATGTGTTAATACAGTGTCTGAATGCTGAAGTGCATTTTCTTTTTGTATAATTAACCTTTTGGGAATATTTTATTAATGGAGAAAGGTAATATAGGTTTGCCAGGGAGATGCCACATTAGTTCTTTTATTCACAGTAAACAAATAAATTATGGAAAGTTCTTCATGTGTTTGTACATTTCACACTTCTGAGAGTTGTTGACTATTGGAAATGAAGGGCAAGGGCATGAGTAGAAAGACTCATGTACTGGTTCAATACTTTGGTGCTATTCTTCATGAATGTGTTTAGCACTCAAACAGAGTGGTCTATGAATTCTCAGCAGGCCAGGCAAAATTGAATTTTGCTGCTTCTGCCACAGGGAAGCTAAAGGGCAGAGGATGAGGGCAGAGCTGAGATGATAGATCTGGGAAAAGATTCTTGGAGATCCAGGCTTACTTTTCCTGTAGCCACTTGGGAATGGATTTCTAGGGATGCTGTCACAGATATTACCCATGATTGTCATATGAGCAGTGAATGCTGCTACTGGGATGGTTGCCTGAACTACAGCAGAAGCTCCTTACATCCTAGGACACTAGTTTCCTCAACGGCAGCAGGAGGAGCAAGGCTGGCTTTCCAGAGCTCTTAAGGAAACTGAAATATACAGTTAAATGAAACTGTGATAAACAATAACTTCCTCTCAGCATTGCCAATATCATGCAGTGCCAGTGGTCATAATTTAAACTTCTTTGGAACATAAACCTGGTCTTGCCATTTCTAAAGCTGATTAGGGGTTGTAGACATTCACCTCCGATTATGAAGTTCCTGATTGCCTTATTAGCTAAATAATGAAAATTTTATTTTTACATCACTCATAACCAATTAAGTTGTATTACTCAATGGATGGCCAAAGACACTTCATTTCTAAATGACCGTTCAACCAATATTTATGTTCCTAAAGGGGTAAAGTAAAAGTTTGCTAGTATTTAAAAAATATCCTTTTCTATTTGCATCTAGATATTCTCATAGCTTTCAGATGAATAACTAAACTTCATTTTGATAATTCATCTGCCTCTCAAAGTATAATTATACATCATTAAATATAAATATGATGCAGTATTTTCATATAGACTATTCTAATTTTAACCACTATTAAGTATTATATAAAAATTTCTCCTTTCCTACTTAAAAACAAACAAACAAACAAACAAGTCACAGCTTGAGTCATAAATTCCCAGCTATGAATTATTTTCTTCACATCCAGAAAAAGATTTCCAAGAAGTTCCTAAATTATTAGAAAAAAATCTTTTGCTATAAAAAACATTGACTGTCAGTTTATTTTATGTTTCTTATGTTCCTTTCATTTAGGAACTCAAATTTAAACAGAAATTCTGAAAACATTGCTTTGTCAGATATGTATTTACCTCAGAACAAGGGACAAAATATTCAGCATGGTTAATGGAAGAGAACAAAGATAGCTAATTAAATGTTTACTTTTGCCTTGATCTGATTTATCTTGCAATTTTCTGTCTTATTCTGCCTATTTACTAAATAATGTATCAAGTACATTCCTGCTATCTGCACTCATAGGAGGAAAAATTAGATAGGAACTTGACATTGCAAAACAAGTACACTAGAACGTATGTTATTGTCACTAACATACATACCCTGCAAAACAGGCTGAAATAAATTACATTTATTCTTCCATTAGATGTTGTAATGTAATGTTTAATGTAATCACCTTAAAATGAATAAAACTTGATCTATAACTGGTTGGAAACATTTTGTTTTCTGATTTTTGTCTCTTGAAAGAAAATGGGGTTTTCATGCAATGACATTCCTTTAAATTTGTATTTTCCCTGTAGATGACCAACCAGCTTTTAGTGTCTTGCATCCACATCTTAAAAAGCAAACAAAAATTAAAAAATCAAACAGGTCTCAGCTTTATCTTTACAGGTATTGAAGTTGGAGGGCCCTGAACTAACATGTAATTTTATCTGCAGAAAAAAATAGTGGAAAAAAGTTGAAATTAATTCTTTAAACTAATACAGTTACATCTCCATTGTATTTAATTATTGTGAGGTTACAGTCTCTATAAAACTCTATCTGAACTTGTTTATAATCGTTGAACTTAAACTGCAGCCCTGAAAGATGCCTACATCAGGTGTCTGCTGGAGGCTGAGTGTTTTGGGGAATTTTAAGCTGAAATAGTATATTTTCTTAAAACAAACAAAACCCAAACCTAACCAAAACAAAAAAAAAGTTGGTGCTAAAAAAGTCCATTGAAAGACTCTAGCATTTCCTCGCTTTTGAGAAAAGGAATTCATTGGGGCTGACATGGTGCTACCTGTCTAGTATTGAAAGTGTGTCATTTCACATGGGAATTATATTGGACCAAGGCTGCAGGGGATGAGGGGGACAAAAGAACAGAAGAAACACTGTCAGAAAATGCATTTTTCATATATTGAGTTGAAATTGCATAGCACTTGGGTTCTGCGGGAAGCCAGTTTTAACTTGCTGTTACTGGGGACAGAAGGGAAGGCTGAAGTTTGTCTGTAATGCCAAGTAAAAATCAAGACTATATGGACAGGCAGTTTCTGTCTTGTGCTTAACCTGCACTTCCCCCTGCCGATGTCCTGGTGGGGAGGAGGAAGTGGAATGGAAATAAGTGAATAGCCGGGAGGGAAACAGGGAAAGAGGGAAAGTGCAAGGTCAAGAAACAAAAAGCGTACCTTATGATGTTGGAAAATAGGACCCTTGAGGAATGGGAGACAAGAAGGTTAGGTAAGAGCTATGAAATTGGAATAAAAACTACTTTTCTCCTCACCATGCACAGTATTTTTCAGCTCTAGTGTCAGGGGAGAAAAAGGGGTGGGGGAAGAAAAAAAAGACCTTTCCATGCTAGAGGATATCCTAAAATCTGTTCTTTTCAAAATGGAACAGTTTAGTTGTCAGCATCTCATACCATTTTCCTTATGCTCGTTAATGCTGTTGTTTTGCTCTTATGGTTATTTTTGTTTAACGCAGAGCTTACATGCTAGACTGGTGCTCAGAGGTACTCCCTCTCAAGAGAGAGGGTTATGGGGAACATTTCAAATGTCAATTACCAAATAGATAATCTGAATTGGGATATTTCTAACTGAGTTACTTAGAGCAATCAGTCTGACAGAGACATGACAAGGAAAAAGTATTAAAATCTAAGTATGGTAGTTTTGGTGAAGTAAGCATTAAAAAAAAAAAAAGTTACTTCTCTTATTGTACCTTACCTGGAATACTTCATACGTCAGTTTGGAAAAACAGGGCATATTTGGGTCCAAAAGTGAAACATAAGGGGAGAAAAGGAAACTTTGGTTTTAAAAAATAAAAGATTGACATTTAAAAAATTCTAAATTTGATGCACGTATTTAGACATATTCTTCAATATTCTGATTGGAATGGCAGGAAACAATTGTGCACAAAAATAATTACAAAATTGGCACAAATTGCTTCAACATGACTTTTGTTGGTTTGGCTGTAAAGGATAGAGAAAGGCCATCTCTCAGCAGTGTCCATCTTCAGACAGAAAGGAACTTGGCTTTGTGCCCTGATTTACACATAGTACAAACCTTCTGGAAATCCACTCATGGTTTCAATAGCAGACAGGATTTGATTAATTTCTGTGTGAAATGAGTAAGCTTAAAAATCCACTCTAAAACTGCAGTAGTTCCTGTGATACCAAGGCCTCCACAAAAGTGGGCATCATAAGTGGACACAAGCTGCTCTTCAGGAAAGCCATTACAATTTACCTTTGTAACAGTATAACAAACAATGTCTGCTTTTGCTTGTAGGTTAGAATTTCAGAAATAGAAATGGGAAAGTGAGCTGCTCTTCAGACAGCTGATTGGAAAAGTCGATGTGATTAATAACAGTATTTTGTTGAGTATTTGAGGTTCAGCTGTTTCCCATTCCAGAAGAATATGCTACCTTAGTTTTCCTTCATTCAGTGCCACTCAACTTCAGAAGCAATCCTAGCAAAAAAAACAGTTATGAAGGGTTTTTTCTGCTGATATGCTAGTTCTATGCTGATAGAACTAGGATTTACCCTTTCTCCTCAATTTGAGTCAAAGAGCTAATGCAGATTTGCAACCTACACAACCATGAACAAAAGTGTCCTATATTTAAAGCAATCAACTGATGAATTTAACTGCATACAGCTTTGTGGTTGTGTAAGTTGTAACTGATTTTTAATATATTCTCTCCTACAGTTCAGCATTTTTATAAACTAAAGAATTCTTTTCAACATTTTTCCCTTTCCATCCTCCTCTTCTTCCTATGTGTTTATAGAGTTGTTGATGAAAGGTACATAGCAAATTTCAGAGTCCCAAATAAAGATGCATTTGAAAATAACGACGATGATAGTCATACATTACCTCATCACAATTTTTACTCTTTAAACTGCAGTCTCATGCTATTGTTGACATGAAAATAAACTGCTTTTATAGCAAGACATTTTTTGAATTTTCCATTTTTAAAAGAAATTTGCTGCAGCATGCCAAGAAAACCTTTAAAATATTGCACAGGGTATGACTGCTGTACTGCATTGTTTCAGCAAATCTCTGATGCTGAATAAACCTCACTGCTATGGGCTACCTTGTATCTTTTACACAAATTTTCTTAAAGGATATGTTGTGCATCTCAAACTGTAAGATCACAAGATTGAAATTGGCATTGATTTGCTTTATGGTTAATGACCAAGGTGTTAATTCAACGTCTGAGAAGTAAACAATAGATTCTTCTTGACTTCAGATAGTGCTGGTCTGGATATCAGACATTGGATTCTTCTCCATCTACATTGACATATCTAACCCAGTCACATGTACCTCAACTTGTTATCTACACTTTTTCCATAGTGTGTTGGGAAAGAGGTGCTTATTGTACACTGTTTATTATATTCTAAGATAGGTGACACATACCTAACTTTAGATGAGGAGGTCAGATGAGCAGCCTCTGGGGATACCTTGCCAATGCTTGGTTTCCTTTTTGGTTGTTTTTTTTGTTTTTTTTTTTTAAAGGACAGTCCCACTCTCCTTTGCAGGCCATCAGACCTGGAAAGAAATTTTAAAATATTAGGGTTTGGGGAAACTAGTCCAGTTTAAAACAAAAGCTTAATTGCTTTGAAATATTTAAATTTGTGACTGCTGATACTTTACTTTTTCTGACTATGGTTCTATGCTTTATATTTGAAAGGCAAGTCTTTGGATTTTTAATATTCTTAATAATAGGTATTCTAATTATGGAGATAAAACATCTTTTTATTTAATTTGTCCTGTTTGATGTTCTCAAGCAACCTAATGCGTTGTAGCTTTGCC
>VXAK01009653.1:107386-135483 GCA_013399435.1 Arenaria interpres | reverse complement strand
GACCTTCCTTGACCTACTGGCCATGTCAGCATGTCAATGCACATACATGTTACATACATCCCAGACAGGGTCCAATCTTTCTGTCTATAACAGTTATGCCCACCATGGCCTTGAAAGCAAAAATGTCATCCCTGGAACCTCAGCGAGGACCGAAGGCAGCTGAGATGGCCGCGTTACTGTCAGCAGTGTCTGCCCAACGTGACTCCGTGTCCCTGCAGCACACAAAGAGCATCATTAGTCAAGAGCTCACAGAAAATTGTCATCTGGTAAGCAAACAGTGTGACCAGTGCCCACTTGGCCGTAGCAGCAAGCCTAGCAAAGGGAGAGCATAGAGATCTGTAGGATGGGGAGGAGGGTGAACTGCATCCCCCTTCTGCTTCCCCCGCCGCCTTTGGCAGGGGTTTGTCTCCTCCTGGGTGTCACATCCAGCACACGAGACTATTACAGCCTCCTGTGCAAAGGAAATCACAGCCTCCACAGTAATAATGGAAATTATTAGTGTTAAGACACGTTTCAACCACTACAGGTAGTAGTATTACTAATAAATACATGCAGTTTAAAGCAGTGGGGCTAAGCTAAAGGGCTTTCTCTCTCTCTGAAGCACAAGGGAGAGTTTCTAGGATGTTGCTGACAAAGGTGTTTGAATTTCTTGCTCTTGTTCATCTTTATTAACCAGCTCTGCTGCTGGGAGACAACGCAGCCATGCTTTAAAAGGAGAGGCTGATGTCAGAAGAGGGCTGCCAGCAAGGAATTTGGTGTGATGTCAAGGCATGAACAGTAGTTATCCCTTTACATGGGCTGAGGATCGGGCCCCTCCCTCCCCTCCCCACTCTCTCCAGCAAGCAAGATTTGAGAACTACAAAGTGTTAATGAAATGTGGAAGTTGTAGAAGCAAAGCAGCCCTTTTAGAGCTCTCTGAAGTTATGAAAACAAAGTTGTGGCAGTTTAGCAGATTAACAGCCTTCTATTTTTTGTGTTCATTACTTCATTAATAACCACTTCCTTCATTAGAAATCTGGCTCAGGAAATGTATGGCGAGTTTTACCAAACTCTTCCTCCCTACTCAGCCTCTAGGCTATAGCAGTTGTAACCAGAAGCGTTTTCCACAATAATTCCCTGACCAGGACTTCAGTCTCGTATGTACCGAAGAGCTAACAGTCTCTCTGGGCTTTCCACCCCAGAAAAGTTTACAGAGGATGTGTTACATCCACTTTTAAAGGTGGGGAAGCTGAGGCATCCCCATCCTAGAGGCATCCTAGAGAAAGCAGCCAGGAACAGCACACAGAATGAGACTGTCTGAGCTGCAATTCTGCACAGTTATGCTCCTGCTTGAAATTACCAACCCATCATTAAGTTATGAGCTTTACGCATTCAGTGGCGCTCCATTCCTCCTTGAGGAAGATCCCTCCCCAGCCCTCCTCCTGCCCTCAAGCAGGGCTGCCTGTGTCGCAGGGCTCAGGGGCCCAAAACCACCTCGGCTTTTCCATGAAGACAAAGTTCAATTGCAAAGCAGTTGGGAGCAATGGGGGAATAGATCAAAGCAGACCCAAGCAGCACGAGCATTCACCTTACGCCTGATATTCATGGAGACAAAGATTAAAAAAACATTTAGAAGTTAAAAATAAACTTTGCAGATTGTAGGCAGATTCCCCCGAGCCTTTCAAGAGCAGGTAACAGACTGCTACAGTAAGGGTTAATAAGGCTACAGTAAGCACAGGCCTAACACCCAGACATCACACTGAACTCTAGTTACTCCATTGAGCAGGACTGGAAATTTGATATGAATCAGCTCCCAGGACTGAAGAGCACAGACAGTGTTTTTAGAGCATTACTAAAAAGGATGTTTTTAGCAGCTAGCCTAACCCTCTCCTTCCCAGGGTCTTATTTCACTTCCCTCCATCCTGATCTCCTTTAACCAGTTTGTAGGCAAATACGATCAGCATCTTAGTTCAAACCTGCTTTTGTTAAGCTTTTCTTCCCCAGCACTGAAAAGAAAAGAAAAAAAATACTACTTAGAAGTATCAGAAGTGGCAGAGATGAAAAACTTATTTCTGAGGGATGACCTATTTCACCCGTGTACCGCAGAGCCCTGAAGCTCCCAAGTAGCTGCTATGGTCTCAGCACCATCAGGCTGAATGAGCCTCTTCACATTTGCCAAGCCACTCTTTCCGTTGTCCAGCTTTGGTCTGCTGGGGCGGGGAGGGGGGAAGAAAATACCCACAGTTACTCTTTGTTCAGCTCTCTAAGCAATCATCTTATTTTGCGAATTATTTCAGGACTCACAGAAGGGACCAACAGTTGTTCACAGAGAAACCGGGCGATAGCAAACCTGACAACTTATGTCACTGCGTTTTTTTTTCTTGCCCAAATCTAATCCCAAGCCTGTTGCTGCAGAGAGCACACACTGCTCCTCTGTACAAACCCTATGGGAGTTCAGTATGAGTGCCAACCCCGTAATATTTGAATTCTTACCACAAACATCAAATTGATTCTTACCGTGTAATTTCATTTTTATACCAAAATAGCAATACTGTTACTCTGAGATACAATCCCACACTGCTCCAGAGCCCTAAGGCGGCACCATGCACCCCAGTAGTCACTTCTCACATACATCATGCCTTCTCAGGACCTGGCTATCTAGGTTCTGTGAGGCAACACTTCTCTATTTCTGCAGGAGAAACCATACCCAAGCTAGATCCAAGCAAAACCAATGCAAGTGTCACTGTAACTATGAAACTCAGTAACAATTCTATTATTGCTTTTGCTCCTTACCTCCATGAGATGCAAGTAGTTGAAGACAAGCTTGGCTAGGCCAGCCGGGAGAGCTTTCCTGCTTGGCACCAGAACCTTTAGTTACATCAATCACATACTTAGAGGTGTTTTTCTGGATGGTAGAGGGGTTGTTGTTGGTTTGGGTTTTTTTTTTTCCCCCCTGCCTGCATGGCTGACTGTCCCTTGCATGAGACAGGAAGAGAACTAGATCATGCTGGCTTCTCCATTCACCTTTTTGGAGCAGAGTGCAGGAGACCTAGCCCTCAGCACACAGCAGGAGCACTTCTCTCCCAGCTTATGAGGGGTTGGTGGCAGGCAGCTAATAAATCTGTTTAGCTGTCTCTTACAGGATGTATTCTTCTTCATGTTTGCAGTAATCAACTCAAGCAGGAAAAGGGAGGCCAGCAGCTTCCCCTATGGAGTAGTTATATTACTCCCCATCCCCTTTCTGAAGTGAATACCTTTGCATTACCTAGGGCGTTACGTTACGAGATCTCGTCCTGGGTTTTATACTGGCCACCCATGACACATTTTCTGCTGGAAGCATTTTCACTTCCATCTTGTATTCTTACTGAACAAAGAGGCTCAGCACTCATTCATCCTCCAGCTTGCGGATACAGGCCACGGATGCCTACTTACACCCGGGCAGAGCCTGTCAAACACTGCAGGAATTTCTCCCCACAGACCACCATCAGCCAGCCTCCTCTCACTGCGAGCGTGCCCTGAGGAGAAGCAGCTAATATCAAAGATTTACCTTCCCCATCCAAATCCCTCAGTTGCCACAGGAGCAGTACAACACACTTGCAAACAAAGAACCATCTGTGACAAGCCAAAGGGATTTACTGCTTATCTTTCTTGAAGAGTTTTGCACTGAGGAGAGTCCTGCAAGGGGCTAAAGACTTGCAAATGTGCATATAACCTACACCACAGGGAGCAGGAAGAAGGGGCCTGGAGGTGTATTGAGATATCCTCAACATGGCAGTTTTAGCAGTAACTTAGGCATAGCAAATGCAAAGAGTTTGCTCTTCAGACACCAAACATATGGATAATTCATCCACAGCAGAATGAATTCAGCAGAAAAGGTAATCAGCAGCAGGCAGTAAAAAAAAAAAAAGCCACACAAAGTCTTACAAAACCACCCTTCTTTCACTTTCCTTAGGAAGAAGTCTCAAACAAGTACTTCATAAGGCTCTGGACCCAAATACCTATCAGCATATCCATGATGCACAACAGTGACTGTTCATAATGCAGTTTTATTTTTTCCTTTGTACAAAAACAAATATAAAATTTAAATCCAATAGAAAGTGTATACTAGCAATGACAAGTTTACATTACAATAAGACAAGACAATGCGATGTGTATCTAACACCACATTAGTTTTAAAACTCTCAGTGATACATGCACTATATAAAATAAAAATTGCTAGAACTTTTAATCTATTTCTACCAAGAATATCCAGGTACCAAGACACTCAAGAACCAAAAGTAATTTTGATAGGCAGTATCTACAAAATTAGACCTTTTCCACACACAAGAAGAAAATCAATATTAATAAAAACGTTTATCATTCTCTGTTAAAATCCTCTCACAAAAGCCATACATAAAATTCTTAGTAGATACAGAAAAGGTCAAAAGTTTGTTAGCATAGGTAACCATTCAGTAGTTTAAAGAATCTTTTAGACATTTTGAAGAGATACTGTAGTTTTCCCCCTGTATTTCCCCCCCCCCCCAAAGCCAGAACTACGTCGACTCCTGTTTCAAAACCTAGTCAGTGGTTAAAACTAGCTCTTGAGTGAAGTCAAAGAGTAGTGTACAAAATATTTAACAGAACAGGGGTGTGTCACATGAGTCTGTTTACTTCAAGAAGGTCTTTTCCACATTCAAGGTTTGTTTATTTGTCCCATAAACAAGATTGTACCTGAGGGATAAACGAGAACAAGGATTACCATAGTCTGTAAATATTTCCATGAAAGCATGAAGTCCAGAGAGCACAGCCAAGCCACCTCATCACAGTCTTGTCTAGCCTCCCTCAAGTTTGTGAGCCCAAGGAAGTGTGTGTTTGGATAGGTGGCTAGCTCATATTTCTAGAGACACACAGTTCTGTCAATGCTCTGTGGAGCCTCGGCATGGGGACTGATGCCAGGAGCCTACTCTTCTCCTGGTGCTGGCAGCTGCATCTTCTCCCCTACTAACTAGCATATTTACCATCGTGTCACTGCAAGAAGTAGATGAGTTATTCAAAGTAACTGGGGCAGCTCTGCTCTAGGAGAGTCAACCCATACTGCAAAGAAACCATGATCACTATGTTTGAACACTCACTTCTGTTCACAGCAGGCTGGGGCAACACCCTACATCCCCAAAGCCCCTATACTAGCCTTTGCCCCAGCACTGTTTTGCTGTCCTTTGGAAAGCTGAGTCCTATTCACCAATTCACTATCGGTAACAGAGTTATTTCCTCTCCACTCAGGGGAACTATGAGTATTAAAGACTGTTCTTTTGTACCCATGAACCTGCCACCTGCCACGCTTGTTTCTGTTAACTTGGCAGCCAATACTTCTATTTTTTCCTGTTCTGAGTTGTATTCCAAATAAAATTAATATTAAAGGCGTAAGTATATACTTGCATGATTTTTTTAAAGCAATAGTTATTCAGTAGCTCCAGACTTCTTCTGTCTCTATTGCATAACTGATATTCAACTTGTAAGCAAAAAAGTACACACGAATGCTGCTTACCTGTAGGATTGTGCCGGATGAAAAATACAAACGGTCTGTCTACTATGAACCAAGGAGGGGACGACCTGGCTATTAAAATTGCAGCTTGCAAGAAAAAAAGTTTAAGAAGTTAGACAAAGCAAGTACCACAACACATTATACACGCTAAGAGAAGTTTCCTACTGTATACTAGAAGCTTGCGTAAGTACAGATAAATGCCTAAAACCTACCAACTTGGACATTTAAAGCCACACAGATTACATGTTATTCTTATGGGAACCATGTTAAAGAGACAGAAGGCAAGACCCACAGAAAGCTGGAAGGAAGTCTTGGGTTGTCACCCAAAGGATGTAGTAGCCTAGTCCTCTTTGCCACCTGGATAGCCAGGAAAGTTACATTGGGGGCCAAGGTGTTAGCTGTTAGAAGACACTTCTCTAGAAGTAAGCCTGTTTTATTTCTTGAGAGTATACCAATGGTGTGATCAATACTGGCAAGTTGGGATTTTCCTGAGGAATTACATAACACCCATCAGCTGATCTGATGGGAAGCAAGAGCACGTTCCTGCAATGGTCTCAAAGTGGGCTACCTTTGCTTAGCAGTATAGTCTTCTATTAGAGCTCTCCTGAGTCTGACAATTATCAGTACAGTTGCTTACTTGTTGCTGCAGAAGCTTTGGTTCCATCTTCACTAACTTCAATTTTTGTCTTTTGCAGAACATGAGATACATGAAGACCTTCTGTTCCTGAAAAAGCCAAGGAGAGCAGCACTTTCAGTGAAACTAACTGTGAGAGTCAAAGTACCTTGTAGGTAGCAGCTATGCTAGCATGGCTAAGAACAGTAAGAGCTGCTGAAATCCTGATATTCACTAAGTTAGTAATTACAAAAAAATAGGGAATAACCTATCTTCCTCCTCCCCATTTACTAGGTTTTCTTATTTAATAGTTTTATGTGTAAGAGTTCACTTGCATTTTTAGTATTAATTAAACGAATGACTGGAGAAAAAAAACCACTATCTGAATTTAAGTTACACTCCCATTTATCTCAATGTTGGGGAAAAAAAAAAGCACTTGGCAAAGACACTTTGCTTTCAATGAAACACAGGAATTTGTTTTCAAATTAAGCCAGCACAAGGCAGGCTTTTTTGTCAGATCTTCCCGTAGGAGCTAATCGGGAGTCTAACAGAAGCAGAGAACAGAAATAAGATGACATTTTAAAGCCATATCTACACCCCATTTTCAGACACTAATATTTACAGCTCTGGTTTGGTGGTCCAGTCCCTTTAACTGGGAATGTAGTCCTTGAGCTTTCCTACAGCTCAAGAAAGAGTCATTAAACACGTGCTTTAAGGAGAAGTTAAATACTGTAGTTGCAGTATTTGTTACAGCCCAAGGTATGGTATTGTTAGAAGTCCTGCCATAGATTTTAGACAATGCTCGAGACCCTCAGGCTGTAATATCACATCTTAAAAGCTGACCAACATGATTTACTGCTGTAATGCAAGAAAAGGGGAAAGAAGCCACTGCAGAATTCAATAGAAACAAGCAGCCGTGCTTGGCTGGCTACAAAACACAGCTTGCTCCAGTGTCATGGTAACACTTATTCAAGACAAAACAGACAACTGCATTGGTAAACCAGCATTTTATTCAGTGCCAGAAACTATTAATAAGGACCACCATGAATTAAAACAAACAAAAACTTACTTGTTATTTTTGCAAAGTTTGCCTTTGACTGGTCAAACATATCTGTAATACCAAGTGCTTTCAGAGGGTCCTTTAAGTCTGTTTCTGCTACTGCTGTAAATCTAGTTGGAACAAACGAAAAAGAATGCACAAGTATTATGCAGGAAAGTTGCCTTAAGCACCCCATTTCTCCTGTATCAGAGGAGATAAACATATATGACCCCCAAAACATTCCTTGAAGAAGAAATGGATTATATTAGTACTTACTTGGGTAAAATAACCTGCACTCTTTTTGCCACCATGGTTGTCATCCAGCTTCCTATTGTTTTTGTGCTGATGTGAGGAATGATAGCAGAGAGCGGTGTTGTGCTTTCAGTAGGCAGAGCAATCAACATGCTTATCATTTCGCCATGGTAAGGCAATTCAATGATATTATACCAAAGCTCATTTGGAGTGCTTGTAGTTCCTAAAAAAAAAAAAAGCAAAGCTAATGAGCCATAATTCTTACAGCCTTACATCTCTATTATACCTTTAGACACCTACTGCTATGAGAGTCTGTTAAGAAAGCTTTACCCATACTTTAAAATTGACTATAAAAAGTCACAGGCTGTCTGTCTTCCTGCTAGGCAACCCTTCCAGAGTGGCATGGGCTCTGTACAGATGCTAGCCTGAAAAAAAGCACAGGCAGGCTGACACCATGAAACAAATACTGATTTGAGTTTGACATGCATACTGTTTCCCAGACAAACCTCATCAGCCCAGAGTGACAAGCCACTATGTTAGAAATCACCAGGTCTATGAGTCAGCTGGATCTCTACTTCAGATCTCAGCTGTACCAGGACCAACTGAGCACTGAAAAACAAAAAGCAAAAAACAGCAGCAGACTATCTTTCCAAACTGAAGAGATTTTGTAGACAAGCTTTTTCCTTCAAGAGTTATTGGAAGAGCTCCTGTTTGAAACACTCTGTTGCAATTACTTCATTTTCTTGCTTAATAAGGA
The DNA here is from genome assembly GCA_013399435.1 of Arenaria interpres. Classification (NCBI taxonomy): domain Eukaryota; kingdom Metazoa; phylum Chordata; class Aves; order Charadriiformes; family Scolopacidae; genus Arenaria; species Arenaria interpres. Next base: position 127,322 of record VXAK01009653.1, on the reverse strand, counting down.
TCTCATTAGGAAGCAGTCCTTCAAGGCAGTAGAGAGCAGCCACTCTGAGGCAGCACAGGAGGCCAAGTAGATAAGAAGGAGTGAGATAGCAACGCCTCCGTGAGTTCCTGTAAGTGCTGGGAAAACTGTCTTTGAGCAACCTCTCCTCCTCCGAGTTCCCTTTGGTTACTGGCGTGTGACTGGGAAGCAAATGCTTTTTATAGGCATTTCAAGTGAAAACTTGTCAGGGTTTCTGGGAAAGTTTTTTGGACAGCAATAAGATCTTACTATCTTTCCCTTTTCTTCATGTAAGTCTGCACTTGTCAGCCCAAGCTTAAAACCGACATCTTCATTAGAAATTGAATCTTGTTGCCAGGGCCATGCAACCTGCCTTGACTAAGCTCATATGCTAGAAAACTGGCAGTATTGCACTTATTTTGTAGTAACTGTGACAAGCTTGGCAGTTTGATTATTTCCTTTTATTATGACAGTGGTTCTCGGACTAAGGCCTGCAGATCAAAAATCTGGTTGCTTAAGTCAGGTAGTGGACAGTAACAGAAGGTAAGAGGGAAGTACTACTTTCCTGATCTGCCGTGTGCCACTGTCACCACTCCTGAGGCATATCCAACAGGAGGGGAGTTCACCTTCAGCCAACTGATGGGATTTAAGATGCTTAAGAAATTTCAACTTTTAAAAAGATGCTTTTGCAAGCATAAATAAGCTACAAGATAAATAATATACAATAAGATATCCTATGTTAGGATATCCAGAGATATGCAACCTAAAATGTGTCCTAACTCAGCAGTATTTCTCTTGTACCTTTCTAGCCTCCATAACTTTTCTAGCTTAAACATAGGCCAGCTTAATGGAGTTTTTAACCAGCATCAGAATAAGAAGTCAGAAGCCTTTAAGATAATAGTCTTGCTAAAGCTCATCTTAAGATATGAACATCTTTCAGACTCCACAGACAAGTAGTATACACTGCAGGAGGCTTCCCCACTTCCCCCAGCTCACACTTTCAGCAGTTATCTCCAAGATCTGCTCTAATACATGGGTGGTTTGGGACAAAGTTACAGCTGTTTACTTTAATACAAATCTACTAGTTTTAGTTGAGCACTACTAACAGTAAAACTAAGTATTTAAAAGCACAGTGGGTCTTAGTTTTTGGATTTATAGCAACCTGTATTCTCAGGCTGTATTTAGCACACATGGAAACTACTTCCAGACAGCACCGCTCTTGGAATAACACAACAGAAAATATTGTTTAATCCCAGCTTCAGTCTTACTTTGACCAATAAAATCCTCATAGGACTGCAACACTGAAGCTCTCAAGTACATCATTGGTCCAACTGAGCTGCCTATGTTAGCTCTGAGAGTCTCTGGTGGAAGTCTGGCTGAACCTGCTGAACTTCTTTTCACTTGTGACTCAATTTGAATTTGAAGAGCAGCTTCATGCCTTGAGATATACAGCCAACATACTAATCCTTTGCTCTTCTGCCTCCCACAGGACTGGGAACTGTGCACGTCTCATTTCTTTATTATACACGAAAATATAGATTGATTCTACCCCAATCTTTCTTTCATACACAACTCATGACCAAATAAACCTCAGGGTTCTGTTTCTGTTGGCAGTTTCCCTTTCTTCTCACCCCTTAAAAAATAAGGATTTCTTCTTACTGCAAAGCTTCAGCAACGTGCAAAGGTCTCAGTTTGGGTGCTTTAGATTTTCCTTTTTAAAGGCAACAGGATAAGACAAGTACTTTGACAGAGCATTCAGCCTTAAGCAACTGCTAAATACCTTGCACAGCAAACTCATCCATACCTCAGTAGTATGAGATACTCCTGTGACAAAAAGCCTCCTACACCAGCCACAGTAAGCAATACCATTGAACACCACATGTACAGCAAACTTGTTTCAGTTTGAAGGAAAAGAACAAGTTTTTACAACCGTTGTTGGTAGTAGTGGGAGTTACTGAACTTACCACAGCGGAAGATGGATAATTGGGACAGCATAGGAACTTGGTAGGTCTTCCCATCAGCTCCATAAAATGGACGTTTCTTTGTATTTTCAGGACGAAATCGTGACTTCCATAAGCCCTTGAAATATACAGCATTTACGAGAACCAGTCTGGTCAAACTGCCATCAATATCATCTGGAGCTACAACCTGATCGATCATACCTAGAAGGAATAAAGAAAGTCTGAGCATTTGCTGTCATAATGCTGGCCAACCGCTCATTAAGAACCTGAAGCACATATTACTTTAGGCCTCTTGATCCGCAAGTGTGCCAAGACCTCATGGGGCAATACATTTGAGGTTCTTTGGGAAAAACTAAACCTTTGGGATAACTAGAAAGCAAACATATCTTGCTAATCATTAGACTAATGTTGTAACTAACTGGGCCTTACCCTTTCCAGCATGTGAGCAGATCTAAGACTATCTTACAGTGGTAATAATTTCAGCTGAAGCACTTGTCCATTCACACACTGCTTGTAACATTGCTATGTAAAACTGATCATGGGGTAGAGGAAGAATTTGACAGCCTCATCTCAAATACTACATCCAACATCATTAACACACTCCTTGCATCCAGGAGGCACTGGTTTTAACTCCAAGGGATAACGAACATGTAGTTCACCCGGACCATGAATACATTGCAAAACATGATCTCTGGCTTCAGTGTATGTAAGGTTGGCAACTAGATGCCAAGAGGCTTGAACCATGAGAGTCCTGTCAAGGCACGGTTAATTAAAAATTCTCCACTAAACATGACTAAGAACGCAGCTGCACCTTGCAATATTTTAGAGCAGCAAGCACAGAAGCCGAACTGCTCTACAGCCTTCCACAAGTTTTATTTCCCAAGTCAAACACCTGACTTGCTTGAAAGTATCTTTCATGATTGTGAAAGCTCCAGGAGAACACTGCTTAGATTTCTCACCAATTCTATGAAGGCAAAGAACAGCAGAAGCTCCCCTGATCCCATGGGCAGATGGGAACACACACTACACTTCCCTCAAGTCCACCAGACAGGCACATCTGCTGGGACAGTCAGACTGCAGATTCCTGGCCCACCAGCTCTAAAACATCACACTAATGCCAGCATAAAGACAGTTTTCAGCTGCAAGGCAGCGCCATGTCCCCATCTTTCCTCAGTATTTCCATCTGGAACTGAGAGGTCTCAGACATCACCCTACCATGCACAAAAAGTACTTGCCAATACTTACCCCTTGTTTCATTTTTCACCCACTGGTTGATGGAATCACATGCTGCATTTGGGTCCTCAAAGTCCACACTCTTGACACTGCATTGAAACACCTCTTTGTTCCTTGTAACAAAAGGCACTTCCATTTTAAAGCCACTCTTTGCAAACACTGCATTAGCAATTGTAACAATGTCTTTATTCTTTTTTGAGACTATGAGCCTGTTTATCTTCTTTAACGCTTTACCAACTCCTAGTTGGAAAGAACAGCAAGTTTAATTTAGAATAAGATGATGAACAAACAGTTACTTCATATGCAACTATTATTGACATGAAAGTTCAGACATTAAGTGCTGGACTAGAAAAGGAGACCAAAGCAGGCATTCTGAGAATCCTTCCAAAATGCCCATTTCCGATCTCTCATGTGAAGAACGCTACTGTTTCCCAGCAAAAAGATGACCTTCACCGTGATGCCTGCTGCCCCTCTGTCTGCTCAGAATGATATGGACAGCGCCAGAGACAACATTGAGGTTCAAGTCTTCCCATGGAGCAACTAACCATGCTCTTCCACAGAGGAGACTGTTCCAAACCATATTTCATATCATATAAGCCCAGGTGACCTGTCAGTTCTGTGACAGTGACAAAGGAAGTCAAGGGCTCAGCCTGTTCACTCGGAGCCAACGGGTCTGCAGGTTTATGCAGGTGGCCTTGAAACTCAGAGTGCAAAGCAAAAGCTGTTTTCTCACCATCCTTCCTTTCCATTTATTGGAGAATAAAGGAAGCTCTCAAGATTTTCATAAAAAGGTTCAAGTTAAGTTTCCTTAAGACTAGGCCCTGGCCTAGATCAGGAATCAATCCCTTAGCACATGAGCTTGGGGAAGCAGTAGGTTCCAGTGCTTACAGTCAAGATCCCTAGGACCTGAAAGCAGCTCATATCGAGTGCTTGCTAGCTCCTTCCCTGGGCATGAGAGAAATCATTCGGCAGCAGAGAAGAACTGCCATGTTCACCAGACCCAGTTCTCCCCCGTTGTTACAGCTTATGAATGAGTGCTTGTCTACACAGGGAAGCTATCTCCAGGCAAGCAACTTCACAGTCAGCCATTGTATCTAGCAGGTTCCTCGGGTGGCTGCTTTTACAGCAGTTACTAATGGGCTCCCTCTGTTTCCCAATACAACTTAGGCAAAAATATTTCTAGACTGCTTCCTCATGTAGACAAACTTGAGATAAGAGATATGAAGGGAATAAATTAGTTCAGAGTTATTCTCTTAGCTGCATATAAGAAAAAGCCTCAGATGGCTTTGCTGTTTCTTGTATCATGAATGCTTTAGCAGTACCGTTTGTATGAATTTCTACATGTGCACTCTCCAATATTATGGGCAAATTCTTTTGGAGAACATACCATAACAGAGGTTCTCAAACTGTATTCTGTGGACCACTGGTGGTCCACGGAGCACTTGCTGGTGGTCCGGGGAGAGCTGGCTGGTCTCATGATGCTGGCTCTCCTCTTTGCTTCCAGCTGCTAAATTGCATTAAAAGACAGCTAAAGATAAATTAAATACTTTCCAACTATTACCTTTCCAAAGAAGCAGTTGCTGTAGTTGCCAAAGGACTGTAAGGCAATCATGAACAAGAGCAGAGGAGATCTGTGCAAAGAGATAGGTAGCATCCCGTAACAAGCCTCTGTAAAAAGGTACTGGCTACCTTACAAGGAGTTTGAGAACCTCTGTGTCTCACAGACAGAATTAGAAAGTCTGCAGGCCAAATAAAACCCAGTTGCTATAATGCTTCAAAAATTTTGCAAGTACTTGTATTTTGAGCATTCAAGTGTTCCTAAAGTGGATTATCCCATGAAGAGATTTTAATGAATAACATTTAGATTTTAAGCTGACAAATAGTTTTACTGTACTTTAAACCCAGAACCAAAACAGCAAAGCAAATGAAGACAGGACAGCACGTTATATGACAATACTGCTCAAGATTTAAATGTGCACTTACCTCTTGGAGTGTCTCCTATTCCTGGAAGGCAGAATGCTGGCACTAAGATGTTAAGTCTTGCTGGCAAACACTCACAAGAATACTCAACATGCAAAGTAAAGCAGCAAGAACCTTCAGCCTACACCCTCTCAAGGGGCAGACATTGGCAGAGGAATACAAACACAGATGCATGCAGTGTCAGGCACAGAGACAAGCAGAAATGGCTGTTTCAGTAAGAGGGCACTGCAAGAAGTACAGATTCAGGGATCCTGACAGCAGAAACACAAATGAACAAAGCTGAAGAGCATCAAAGTGAAAATATCAATTGTATGGTTGGAGTTTGCATTGCTTTTAATGTGGTGATGAGAAATATTCTCTTGCCCTGTTATCCGAGCAACACATTAAGGGCTGTTCAGTACAGCCCAAAACAGGGTACTGCAACCTTCCTGCATAGTGCTGGCACTGGACTGCCATCCACACTGCTCTGGAAAATAAATTTTATAAGGACAAAGGTAGTTCTAGCCAGGGCCCTGAAGTCATTAACAAAGCTGCTTATAAGCTAGTTCAAGTATATGTATATGTCCATACTCAAATTGCCAATTAACTTCAAGCCTGTGCATTTTGTGCTTTGGTAAATAGAGCTAATTGGTGTATGACGCAATCTACCACACTTTGAAAGCCATCTCAAAACTGCACAAAGATTCTGACAAAACACACCCCAAAACACCTTAGGAATCACTGACCATTTACGCTGTATCTCATCATAGTTGTCAGCTGCTTCTTTGTCTTGCCATCAGCACCCAGCTGTAACACTCCCAGGACCGATGCAATCCCGTGAGGGGAAACAACAACGTTGTCCTGAGGCTTAGCTTTCACTATCTGATTGAAGACCTGGATTCCAACATCAGAGCTAAGTTCCTCCAGAGGATAAAAACTGAACTGGGAACATACAGATGTTAAAGTCCCAAGAACAAACAGAAGTGGGAAGTGCCAGTTCATGATTTCTGCTTGGAGATTCCTGTAAAAGAACAAAAGGGTAAAGTTAAGTCAGCTTTCTTAAGTACAGCATTTTTATTTTCAACTTAAATTCTTATTTACCTAAAGAACAGGCAAGTCTTGCACATGCTCCACGCATCATTTACAGAGCTCTGGCAACAGGACTCACATCTGCATTCTACTGCTACCAGTATTTAGGTCTAAGGGTTTCTAGAAGCAGAAACAACCACAAAATAGCTAGATATCAGTGACTATATTAACAGGACAAAAGCCACTAAGTTGGAAGACTACCTCCCACCACACACAAGTTCAGTTTCAGTTAATGGAATCTTGGCATTCTATTTAAACTGCCCTTTACGATAAATTAGTGCTAAGAAGCCTTGTGGTATGGTCCTTGCCCACTAAAATGTGATGCACAGTACATTTTATTGACCATTTTCTGCAGTGAACAGAAGCATATATACATATGCAAACAGACCTTCTGTTGTGGGAATTGACACCTGCCTAGAATAATAAGAGTGAGCTGCATAGCTGGCATTTTCCATGATGGGAATATAGAGAAAGACTTGGATTTTAAAACGCAAGGTTAAGCTTGGATTTTCGCCTGTATTTTTCCACTTAAGAAAATTCAGCACCTAATGAGCACAGAAGGAAGTTCGCATTCAGAACGGGACAATCTTCATCTGCAGATCTAACAGACTTCAGTTTCGTTACACCCATGACTACCTAGAAACTGAGGCACAAGCAGCAGCAACAGTTTGTTCAGGACCTCTCAGCAACTGATTACAGAACCAAGCCCAAATCTTAAACACTGGGTACTGCAACTACTAGGCTGTACTTCCTCCTCATGGAAGTGTATCCAATCCCTTTTTTGTTAGGGCAAACAGGCACTTAGAGGAATAACCACGCAATAGTCTCCTATTCCATGAAATTAGGTTCCCTGCTCACCACTGAGCAGGTCCATCACAACATTTTCATTTTAAGACATCTCAGTTGCACAGTTCAGTAGTCCTGACTTCCATTTTCAGACCAACGAGTGAGCCTGTTCCCCCACTGAGCCAACTTCGGTGCTCCAAGAGTCAGGTAGATCCCTAGTTCACCTAAGGCTCATCAGGCTGCAGAAGGTATACAACTCATTAAAATGACATTTGCATACCACATGCAAAACTCCAAAGCACGTCTCTCCATCCCTCGAGCCCTCTGCTCAGCCTTGCATGCTTGCTCTTCGGGCTCCAGCAGCCCCGGAGCTGGAGACTAGCAGAGAGGCAGCATCCAGGCGGGGAGAAGGTTTTGGCCAAGGCGCTTGGCTTTATTTCCAGCTGCCCCCCCCTCACCCAAAAGGGCGTTCGTACAGCAGCCGGGAGCACCATCTCACAGCCTACCCACGCTGCCAGGTTCAGACCAGGCTGGAGCACTCCGCTACCAGAAAGCCAGCTGGTGTTTGTACAGATTTGTTTAATCATCTTTTAATAGCACATACTTTAGGTGGGCTAAAGTAACAAACATGGCATTTCCACTTTCTTCTATGCCATTTCAGGGGACAGAATCGGCTTTGTCAAAGCTTGCTGTCACAGCACAGAATGAACCAAATGCTGAACATGAAATAACGCAGAAGTTGAGACATCTTTCTCCCCCAAACCCAACTGTTAGCATAGCCATGACCAGAGGAACCTGTTGGACTGATTTAAGTTATGCAAGAAAAAGGGAAAAAGCTGTCCTACAAAGCAGGTTAACAGCCTGCCCACTAATTAGGTCTTTCCCATCAACCTGCTAATCCCCCAAGCAGTTTTGGAGTCACTGAAGTACAATTCCTTCCACAGGAGCTCCATACCAGCCATCAATTGGCACTACCCAAGCTCAGTTTGAAAACTAGACTGGATTTGGCTGGCCGCAGCCAAGACTTGCAGGAGGAAAACGCAAATGCCACCTGCAGCAGGTTACATGAGTCACTGCCTGGATTTGTCCTGCATCCCACCCCACTGGCTACAACAGGGAGCAGTCATGGGGAGGACCAGCAGCCTGACAGGGAAAGCGAGATTGTACATATCATACTGAAAATGTTAAGGAATATTCTTAAGTGTTCTTTGCTACTAGCACAAAGCAACCACCTGAAACCTCTAGTTTTGTTCTCAGGGGGAAGGCCTCCCTCTTGCCCAGGCAGCAGCTCAACACCCATGGCAATGCTGCCTTGCAGGAGGCAAGTATAGCTTGCCACTCCAAGAGAAGCTGGGGTTTGGGTTTTCTTTGACCACCTCTTTTTCCCTGTACCTGGGAACCCTAAGGGGCAGTTTAACCAAAAATTCTTAATCCCAATATTAATCAGACTTTTACCATTAGCCAGTACCTTGGCAAAAAAAACCCCACCACCAATGCACAAAACCCCACAACTGTTAGAGATTCTAAGTAGATGCACTTACAAGCAAGCAAACAGTTAATGTAGGTGAAATACTGCCTGTCCCCTGTAGTGATGGAGACTGGGGATAGTAACAGACAAGGCAATCAGAGCACACAATTTGAGCTGTAATTTGAAAACCTTGCTTTTGATTGAGGCAGCTGCACCTGATCCAACCAACAAACCAGAAGAGATTGGACTGTTTTGAGTACATCTACCCTTGACACATTACATTGCCAGAAGTATATTATGAGGGCAAGGACAGGAGTGACACTTCCATAAAACCAAATAAATGACAATGAAACATTGTTTTATGTACTGCAGCTGCACAATTCTTATTGGAATCAGACATTTCTCTCTTCTTTGCCTTTACCACAATATATTGGAAGTCCCAAGTTTTCTACTTCACTGGTGACAGCCCCTGCCAGACTCAGGGTGACAGCTACCAAGAGCCTTGCATTTTCCCCATGACACATCTGTGAAGCCTTGTCAAAATCCCCTCACTCCACTCCCAAGGCCACTGCTGCAGGATTTGGGGTTTGCTTTTTTTGTTTCAGAGAAAAAAAAAAATATTATCCCCTGCACCAGGTTTCCCCAGAGGACTCCATGCTTACCTAACCTCTCCCTCCTGCTACGCCATTAAGGCAGGCTGGTCTCTATTTTGGAGCACAACCTCTAGCAGATACGGACTCAGTAAGCGAAACAAGTGCCATGAGTGCTCTGGAAAGAGTAAAATTGCTTTTCAGCATTAGTTAGAGAGCAATTGCTTCGTGGCTCTGCCATGCCCATTGCCTAGCTTAACCAGCTGACTGAGGAGCTAATTTCACCTTGGAGCAGAAGTGGCATTCATGTTATTAATGCTTCTGGCACAGATTTCAGTATATTCAACTTCTATGCAGTTCAGTGACAAGGAGTACATTTGCATATCCTGAAAGAAAGAAACAGCTTAAGTACAGTGCAAGGAGAAAAAAAAATCCAAAAGGATGTAGGATGTGTAGGATGGAAAACAGTTGACCTGCTATGCAGAATACCAACAAGCTTTCAACAAGCTTTCATAATGCTGAAGCTAAAACCCCAGTGGTAGTTAAATTTGAATCTAATGCTTCAGAAAGCCAAACAAAAATACATGCTAGGCATTTCTTTGCCTATGACCTTTATATTTTTATAAAGTTAACTGAGAAGGAGGAAGGTGTATAGGCAAATTCATTTACATAAGTGTGGGCTTTTGAGAGATGTTGGACTGAAAATAAATCCCTCTTCAAGGTAGTCTGCCCACTTCTTAGATTGAGAACTTGCAGGAAGGACAACATCCCACACCTGAAACTTCCAAACAGACAGTGGAAATACTGACACTGACCCAGAGAAATGCATCTAGAAAATAATAAAAAAACCCCAAATTTAATTTGTTATGTGAATCTGGATCTTAACCCTAATGCTAAAGTTTCTGAACAGAACAGATGACAGTGTCAGCCATTCAGCTGTATATATGAGGGATGCCCCGTCCGTGGCAGCACACTGGGAACTCCATCACTCCCCCACATCATGGAGCAGCCCCATTCCCAGTCCTGTCCAGCACCCACGCTGGCACGGGCTGCCTGTATCTACCTGCAGAGCCTGCCTTGAGCCGCTGGGCAGTTTTAGACAAGCACAGAGCTCTGGGGCAGGCAGGAGAGGAACACCGCAGCGTGTCCTGTCTGCACAGGGAGTTTTGGGTTGTTTCATGACAGATGAAACGCCTTCAGGCTACCCATCTGTGGGTGACCTCAGCCTCCAGCCGGTGTTGCTAACACTAACCCTCACGCAGTGTGGGCAGCACGCTCAGCTCTCACTGGGCTCAGCTATTCGCATCACCCACAGAACACATAGTTAAAGTTTTTGGCTGAAGCTGTTATGGAAGTATTTAATCTCAACAAAGAGGACACGATGCTTTCAGCCTGCATTTACAGAATGCCTGGTGAAAAAGCAAAGTTGAATTAATACGGACTGTTTGAACTGGGTCTAGAAAGGCATTTAGTGGAGCAGGGAGAAGTTACGTCTTCAGCCCCAGGCACAAAAAAGCTGCTGAGCATGGAGATCCCGCTACAGGAAAGAACTAGCTTAGGAAGGACTTCGTTTTCAGAGAGCCAGACCGAGCTGCTGCGCTCCTCCCGAGAGAAAGAAAAGTTAGTTTGGTTGGAGAACAGAGGCAAAAACATGAGCTGAAAAAATACTCAGATTTTAAAAATGTAAGTTGGAGAAAAAGATCTGTCCCAGAGAGCCTGAAAACTACTTTGAAGTGAATTGAGAAAGAAATAGTGAACTGTACATAGATGTTTAGATATCCGTACCGACTGCACTAAGTACTGTATGTATGTTAGTATCCTATGAGACATCTCCAAGTGTTTATTTTGAAGCCTGACTTGAACAGCAGTAAGGCATAACCCAAAATGCTCATTCTTGCAGCTGCAAGATGGGTTCTGCAGTTTCTTTAAAGACATATCAAGCATAAGGAAATTTAGACACCAGACCTCACTTCTGTGAATAGCTGTACCCGAAACAGCAGCAAGTGCAGCTAAGCAGAGTAAACCTAAAAAACCCAGAGCCTTGCATCGTTGCTGGTCTCCCTATATCAAGCCCAGAAAGCTTGGAGCCCCCAAGCCCACGTGGCAGGCACCGGGCAGCCTGTGTGCCCAGAGAAACTTGGCCTGGGACAAACATTCAGGGACTTCTCCAAGTTTGAGATGTTGATGTTTCCTTGTCAGTGCCATCTGTGCTACTAATTTAAAAGTCTTATTTCAACTGACATGGGAGCTCAAAGAAAGCAGTTTCACTTCAGGCATTTAACTAACTCTTTCCAGCAGGACTGAATAAATACTCAACCAAACTTGTTAACAGTCATTAAAGGAGCTGGCTGAGCACACAGCAATTGTTTCTCCAGAGCAACGAGACCCCTCTGGTTGCAATGGTGAAGGTCACATGCTGGGTCTTGTTTTTTCAGATGATGCACACTTGGCAGCATGTTAAAAACACCCAAGCCTGTTGATAGGCTTCTCCTCTCCCCCTCACAGGTGTTTGCAACTCTCCTTCTGCCTAAGCCTCTTACATACCAAAGCCTTCAGTAGCCTCTCCTGCCATGCTGCCTGGCCTCTGCTACATCTAAACAGGCTTTTGGGTTTGGAGCAGCAGGACCCACGGTCTGAATTCAGGCGAGTTCAGAAGTGGCTTCTTCCACACGACAGAACTGTGAAGTGTTTCATCTTCCTCCAGGTTTTCTGGTACATCCAGAATGTTGGCTCTTCCCTTTCGTCTAACAACTCTTCCCAGTGCTTCCCGCTTTAAAGAAGTGTTGAAAAACCCCACAGATGTCCCCACTGATACAAAAATAAAAGCCATGTTATATCGACACATAGGTCACAAGAAAAATACTTAACACAACAAAACAGATTTTTTTTTTTACTCAATACCTGGAAAGTTTACTATATGCAGAGCGTCACTGAGAAAGGATGATTGCTAGCTTTTAAACACTTTTAAGCAGCTCAGTACTTACATTGCTCTGAAGAGGAGCAAGTTACTGTCAACATGAGATAAACATAACTTGTACACAGAGATAAGCTGGAAGTTTTTTTTAAAAATATTTTGTATGTTAAAGATATTGGTCTGACTTCAGGCATTACAGCCAACATTGCACACAAGTGCAAAGAGCATGGTGCTGATTCTGAGGCTTTCCTCTCTCCACCTTAATCCTTTCTCTGGTATTTCTAATTCAGTTTTTTAGTGCATTTGTGTTTGTTTCAGGATGGACCATCTCCATCTGGAATGCCTCCCTTTCAGCTGTGGCCAACCAGCCTCCCCTGCCAAGGGGGAATTTCCCAGCAGAGCACTGGCTTGTAGAACTGGCTGGCCCCAGACAGAAACCATCTCCTTGTCCAAGCACAGCTCCCAGACGAGCAGAAAGTTAGAGAGTTCAGTGATTCTTTATGAAAAGCCCTGACCACCACTTCCGGGGAGTCTCTGTTTAGCATGAAGAACAGACAACCTCCATTTAAAACTCACGACTAATTTCTCCTGTTCATAAACCAGAATGATTTTCCCACCAGTATCTGTCTCCTACAGCATTTGATAGTGGTTCATCATAGTTCACTAGAAAGACCAAGTTCACATCATGTACAGTTGACCAGAGACAGCTTAGCTTTTGATTGCACCACTTAGTTCTAACTGTACTACAACCACACAACCACTGTTCAGAGTTTCAAGGACACAGATGGGCATGTATGTATTGTTTGCTTTAATTATGTATACATGAGGGATGGAAGTAAAAGAAGCCAACTTGATCTCTGCTTCATGAAGCAGAGATCAATACGCTGATACCACAGGGCAGAGGGCTTATGGAGACATTGCTGTGACTTTACAGTTCTACCACCACTTTCAAATTTTATCCGTGTTTTCTCATTACAGTAGGCTCAACAACTGTGGTTAAAGGTGCTGTGTGTCATTTAGTCCTGTATTTAAAGCAAAGTTTCCACTGTCTTCTCTAAGATCGATTATCAAGTCTTACAGTATCAGGAAGATTAAAGAGAATTATGTTTTTAATTTACTGGTGTCCCTTTATTAAAGAAGTGGTTCTGTTGATCTTAAGTTCTTTATGCAATGTGGTTATTTTAACATAATGAAGAAACAGCATGGGACAGTCAGCCCATCATGACTAATGCTGCAGAACCAGTTTCCCAAAAAGACGCAGCACAGTGGTGTTTCACAACACGGCGGTGAAGCTGTACCTTCTTGCTCTGGATTCGCCCCAGTAGAGGGAACGATGGTTCTGTGATTAAAGCATTTGCCTCAGACTTAGCAGCAGGTTCATAACCCAGGCTCCCGTTTTAAGTTTCTGTGGAAGAAAAGCCTCACAGAACCACAGTTCCCACATCTACTGTATATTAATAACGCTCATTATGCAAGTACAGGCTCATTAAGAGCCAAAGGCAAACCTACAGGATTGCAAGCTCCCATTAATAAGGTACAGAGTATTAAGTCTTTGGAAATGGGCAATAAGTACAGATTTATGAAGTAACTCCACAAGGTCCTTGACTAACAACAGCCAGTGCCTTACCCCTTAACTCCCCCCCAACCTTTACCTTAACCCCCACTTCTGCTGTAGTATTTGTCCTTTTCTTCATTAAAGTATATTAAAAGGGAAATCTGTTACCCTTACTCATTTCCACTTGTTGCAGGACTCATCTGATACCTTGCACCTCTACACCCCTGCAGAGCAAACTGAAACGTACTCCTCCTCTCCCCAAGGAAATTTTAATCTGCTGGTCAGAGGCATGTGCCCCATCTCCTGCACATACCAGGCTGACAGAGCAGAAATAGCCACGTGGAGATGGCTCTATGGCCACTAGAGAGTGCATGGAGAGCTGTGCTTGGAGCAGATTGAGCATTGAGAACTTGCCAGTACACATTCTTCTTCAGAAGGGTTGAGATACTAGTATCTGTTACACTCAGACCTAGACAACTGTCAAGCAAAGAAAAAAAAATTGTCAAAGAAAATGAAAACTAAGGACATAGAATGAAGTCCTGAAACCAATAGGGAAAATTTCAGTAGAGCTTTGCCAAGGCATGCAAGTTGCTGCAGAGTAGAAGAGAGATGATTGTTTGCCTTCAGATTCTACACCTTTTAGGTTTAGTTTACTCTACAAAGAGAGCTGCTTGTATTTCCTATTAAGCAACACACTACGAAGCCCAGTTTCCATAATTCCACACCCTATGGTTCAGTCTGGGTTTTGCAGCACAACTGAAAAATGTGTTTTCTATGTAGCAATAATATTTTTATACTCCTGGGAAGCTAAGAGATATATCAAGAGGTATCAGCCACGTGGTATCTAACCAAAGCCGGTGCATGCTTTGGTTAGAGGTGCCCAATTAGTAGTAAGAAATGGGCTCTCCGTCTTCCAAGTGGCCTTTCAGACACCCCACTTAAAATAATGCAAGTAATTCAATATTACTAAGTTTTTACTTATTCTTCCTCCTACAAGGGGTAAGGCTATGGTAATAACAGCGTTGGCAGTTCTGTAAAGTTACAAAGTTGTATTTGATAAATTCAATTCACCATAAAAACAGATTGGAACAACTCCAGCGTTCTCTGTTCATAATAAGAACTTGTACTTACACAGACCCATTGACATCCAAGACCTGAAACTTTAAGCATTTGTATCTAGGGAATACCACCATCTGACAAAATACTTCAAAAGATGAGGAGCACTGTTCTAACCTTTTACTTCACTTGTGGCTGGAGATCTGCAGAGCGATAGGTGGCTAGCCTTTTATTTACTTATAATAAAAGTGTTGTAGAATATGATTAATCAACTGCTTCCTATCTGTATGTGAATTTAGAAATCCTATCCTCATCTGAAATACTAGATAACAATGTAACTTTTAAAATGTAATGTAGCCAATGATTTAAGTTATCAATATTTAAGATGAAAAAAAAACCATCGATTTTCTCTCTCTAGGCCAGCATCACTGAAACAGACTTAAGTTGACAGAAATATCAGATAACTCAGAAAAGGCCACTAGAAAACTGTTATTTCAGAACAAGCTTAAAGGTTACCCAAAAAGGATATGGATATTTACATTTTTTCTTTACAGCACATCGACATTTACTTACATTCATCTTTTTCCCCCTCCCTGGCTTCAGAAGCAGCAGCAGCCAACTTGTAAAAAGCATCAAAACTCACAGATGCTGTAGGGATGCAGGAATCACCCCTAGTGAGGATGCGGGAATGACGATTGTGCTGGGAACCCTAACTGTATACTCAGAAACCTCATCACTCATCTAACTTACATCAACCAGTTAATAAGAGGATTAACAGCTATTTAGAAGACCTGTATTTAAGAAAACATGCTCTTTTCTTTAATCTGACCCCACTTGCAATTAGTCCCACAGGTTTCTGGGAAGGCAAGATCTAAATTTCCATAGGAAAAAAAAAAAAAGAGACAACTGAATATGACCTACACACAAGAATCCTGCAAGAGCAAGTCATGACCTGGCATATTAAACCATCTGATTCAGTTCAGATTGAAAGTTTGTAGGCTGAGTTGTGAGCTGCGTTGGCTGAGAAGCCTCCGCACAGTCCATCGCTATTTCTGTAACGCAGATGACGAACCTCAGCAGAGGAAGTAGGCAATTAGCTGGGAAAGCAGCCTCTTAAGCCAAGCTGCCAGAGCAGCTGGAGGCCTCAAGCTTGCTTTGCTGCTGAGAAAGCTACATGAACTACTCCTTCAAAAGATGAAGGTATATGGCAAGATGGAGACAAAGCCAACAGATAAACCCACCAACTTAGGATTTCTTACATTGCTTAAGGATGTAAAGTAAGAAGATAACAATGGAAGACGAAAAGTTATAGGTATGTCCAGTTCTCCTCTTGTTTTTGTACCTGTAACCTGACAGAGCCAGAGACAGAGACTGCCCCTCTCCTATTAAAACAAAACAAGTAACCTCAAAAACCACTCACAACCTTTGGCCAAGAGGAGCTTGCAGTTCAGACCAGATGACACAGCCATCTCAGAAGCAGTAAGGATCACTAAGTACCACAACATGCGCTTCTGCAAAAATAGATGTTTAAAGTTCAAGTTGTTGAATAATAAGAAAACAAAGCTTGGTCAAAGCTACATAGCTGATGAACATGAATTCGTATCATCTGCACATCAGCCGAATTATGAGATCCAAGATGTACCAACAATTCTCAATACTGCTGCTGGAGACCCCAGTGTGATTTACAACTGTAGCTTACAGTCTGTTGACAACTAATATTTCTCACAAACAGTTTCTACCTGCATGTTGAGGCCACTACATACACACACCCTTAGGGATGGGGCTTTAGTTCAGAGCTCAACAGTAATCAGTCTTGATGTCTTCCATAATTCCTCCCATGGTCCCAAAATACTAAAAAGAACTTCAGGCCACTGTTTCTAAAGCCTAGGAAGAGAACAGGAAGCTGCCTGAAGCACATGGTTTACATCATGTTGCTGACCATGGTCAGCAAGACTGAGTTTTCCACCATGGGGAGATCAATCCACAAGATGAATATGCCTTCATGCTTAAACCGCTTTGTGGTGTATTTATCAGCATGAGTCACGTCCTGATTTCAGCCTGGAAATATAAGCAAAAGCATCTTTCTGGCTATTAAAGGTGAACGCCAGACCACTGACAAGATACAATAGCTGCCAAAACTCACGTGTTTCCAGACACTGGTCAAGAAGAGGTACTAAAGGATAAATAAAGCATTTCAGTTAGCACTTAAGTATATTTCAAGACCATGACAAACAACTTGAGAAAATATGGCTCATACTAGCATTTCCACTAAAATTGACCCATCCTCTTCCTGTCCATGACCACTGGCTCCAGCTTCAGCAGCTACCTCCTCTGTGCTTGCAGAAGTCTTCATGTAGTCGAGTACTGAACTAGATTCTAGTACTAAAGAGGAGACAGGAAAAAGCAGAACACAGAAAAGTTTTTTTTCCCATAGCACACCAGCCTAAACATTTGTGCGGCTACAGCTGTAGAACGCTACCACCTTTATTTTCATCTCTTTCTGGTCTTCTTCCACCCCATCATTTCACCTGTTGCAGAGGAAACACACCTGAACATGCACATGATTGCACATATTCAGCTTTCCCGTATTTTCACAAACAGAAGCTATTTAATGAAAGAAACCTTTCCATATTTTCATAGTTCTCTAATTTACACTGTTAATCTTTGAATTCATACGTAGGCTATTGGCTACTCCACGCTACCTGCTCTCTAAAGCTAAGAAGAGGCAGTTCTGTGTATCACTCTGCTTATTTAAGATGCTTATGGTTAGCATAGGTGCACCGAATTACACGGTACTTACAAGCTACTACTTTGCTGTAAAACATGATTTGTAAGTTATGTCACAGGCGACTGTGAGGACGCCCGGAGGCACACATAGATGACTGCATCCAGCAACACTTTACAGATTGGTGATGATTAATCCATCTTTTCCCTGTCTTCCCGTGTATAAAACCTTTGACCCTACAGAATGGTAGAATCCAGTTAACAGACCAACTAACTGGAAGCGTTTTGATGATTAGGCTGGATTTCCCCTTAATTAATATTACAAAAGCACACTCTCTCATGCATGCCTGTGATTAAGCAATCCAAGCGGTCCAGACAACCCTAACTCTGGCTTCCAAGAAAAACCTTCCACTGAGCCTCAGCTTTTTCAAGCAGTTGCCTAGTGAGAATGAAAAGCTGCAACCAGCTGCATGAGCCAGGTAGCTGCTGAGCCCACCACCAAAGCAACACAGATCTCTAGCCAGAGCTCTCTCTGAACTCTTCCCTTACTCTAGATGGATGCAATTTACAAGCATCTACATTTTAATTCCTAGCAATAAGGTGAGGTAGTTATTTTTATATACAACAACACAATCTAGTCTAAAAATGTGTAGTGCAACTTCCTGGACTCACTGCTTGACATTTTTCTGCCTAACAGTATGCTGTTAAGAAGCTTTAGGACTGGAACACATTTCCGGCTGTGCAATTTAGAGACCCACACTAAAAGTCTCTGCATGCCACTAAGGCATGTTATTCTCCTCGTTGTCAATGACAACACCAAACAGAAGCTTCAACACTTCTGTATACACCTTGAGACAAAAATCCACTGCAGATTTATGTTGCTTTCTTTTTTGTACTGACATGAGTTTATATCACCTCCCACATGAGGTACACAGAGCTGTATGTAGACAGTTGCCTATAGTGATGGCCATATCACCATCCAAAAGCAAAGAGGAGTTTTTATAACATCCTGATATCTAGGTAGCAGATGCAAGGGTAACGTCCAGACAAGCAGCTTTTCAGCATATTAAGAGCACAGACAAAATTCGCTGTTGGATTGTCTGACATACAACTTGTCCATAACTGTAAAGAAGCTGTAGACTAGCATTCGTTACTCAAAGTTCACTCCTGTGCCAAACAGCTGCTATTCTCACAGGTTTAATCACACCCCATAAAATGCTAGAACTCCAAGCTAGCACATCTTTTACGTATTTGAATCAATCTACTTAATCATTCTGCCTTTTTATTTGCATTGGTCCTCACCTCACATGCTTTCAAGACTCATCCGATCGCTTGGCAGGCAGGCAGCTGCTTTTCACTTTGCTCATGGATTTCTGCAGCTTCTCCCCTTTTTCGAAGCTACACGACAGTACAGATGCTGACACCTACGTACGTCTTCTGAATAGCCCCTACAAAACCAGGTTTCTAATGAATTCTCGGGGAGAGCAGAGTTACTAAATGTTCACATTAGAGAAAGCGAATGAAGAAGTTGTCATTTTTCAGAGCAGTGAAAAAAACAATCAGTCTACCAGGTTTCTCTTTCAGGAAGTTGCCCAAGAATGCAATTAAAACCACAAAAACCAAACCACGTCTCAGAATCATACGCAGGCATGAGAAAGGGGGAAGAGAAATAAATCACACTGAGGCCTCTAATCCATAGGCAGATATTCCCGAGTTTTAAGGGAAATCTGACATTTTAACACCTATCTGTTAGCACAATGGTATCTCTGAAGGTTTTCTTTTCTCTGTGAAGATCCTCCTGCGCGGCACTACATTGAGCCCAGATATTGAACACCATTTTAACCAGGAGACAAAAGACTCTCTCCTGAGGTGTACTTTGCATTTCCAAATCCTCTCAGAACTCGGTACACGAAGCGTGCTCCCACAGTATTCTAAAGGGAGCCAAGGTGAGAGTTTTAGCTAACCAGTCCTCTGCCTCAACACACACTTAGTGCCACCAGCACTGGCTAAATCCTCTTTTAGTAATAGAATATATACACCCTTTGCTCCCCGAACTGCAGTGGCTGTAAGTACTTCGCTCCCATTTCTCTGTCACTGGATATGTAAACAAAATCTCGGTTACCAGCTGAATTTATATATATATAGTTTTTAAAGTATAAGAGCAAGCTCTCGCTGGCAGCAGCGAGGAGACACTAGCGAAGTGAGCAACTTCCAGTTTTCAGGCTCTGCCGACGAGGCGGGTACCCGAGGGGGCTCCCCCTCCGCGGCACCCCCGGGAGAGACGCGGGTCTCCGGGATGCCGCGGCCGCCCGGCGGGGACGGGGAGGGAGCCGCTGGCAGCGGGGACCGGCAGCTCCCCACCGGCGGCCGGGCCGGCAGAGCGCGGGGCTACCGGCCACCTCTGGCGGGGCGGGGTAAAAAAAACCAAACAAAACCCTCCTCGCTCTCAAAAAACCAACGAGCAGAAGAAACTCGCCACGCCAGCGCCACCCGCTCACGCCACGGCCGGATTTGGGGAACTTGCGGGCGCGGGTACCGGGCACAGCACCCCGCAAAGCCCGCCGGCACCCGGGACAAGGGGTCCGCCGCCAGCGGCCTCCGGCG
>VXAK01009653.1:6913-107231 GCA_013399435.1 Arenaria interpres | reverse complement strand
CCGCCTCGCCCGCCCGCCCCTCCGCCGAGCCCTGCGGCCGCCCGCCCGCCCGCCGCGGGCAGAGCTGATCGCCGTGGAGCGGGGAGGGGGGAAAGCGGCGGCCCGGCCCCGAGCCCGCCTGAGGAGAGCTGCCTTGCCCGCCTTAGGGGAGCAGCCGGACCCGCCTGAGGGAAGCTGCCCGGCCTCCCCGCGGGGTGTCGGGCCGCGCTCGGTGCCCCGTGGCCCCTGTGGCACCCTAGGGCCCATCGTGCTGGGGACGGCCAGCTGCGGCCCCTCGCCTGTCCGCCAGCATGGCTGTGCCCCAGCTGCCCCGGGGTCCCTCCCAACCCCCTCCACCAGCTCTTGCCCCTCTGCCTGAGGCACCGTGGCGGGGAGAAGGGGAAGCGGAGGCGGCTGGTGTGGTGTCCACAGGGGCAAGGCCCGGCCTGGTTAACAAAGCAGGGGGTAATGAGGGGATGGAGAGCACCAAGACCAAGGGCTGCAATGTCCCCCAGCGCCATGAGGTCCCTTCCTGGTGGCACTGTTGTGGGAGACGTGGGGATTTCAGCTGAAGGAGCATCTCCTTCTGCCACCCCAGCCTTCTTGCACCCTCCCCATGGCTGGGACCGCTGCAGCCACGTCCTCCAGCAGTGAGGACAAGGAAACGGGTGCCAGCAGCCTGGGACCTCGGCCCCTCACCTGGCACTGGGGTTCTACTCTTCACAAACAGTGCAAGGGGGGATCTGAGAGAGGCGAGCTGCCCCTCCAGCTCCAGTAACGGCATGGGAGCATGGCAGGACAGAGGTGTGAGTCTTAACACTGACTGACAGCCCCGGACTCCTCCGCTGACAAAGCATCACGTGGAATTTCCACTATTCATACCAAAACAGTGCTGCTGCCCACCCCGGAGAACCAGGCAGTGTGTTGGTCCGGCAGAGGACAACACTGATTTGTGAAGTCATCCCTTCTGCGCTTGATTTCCAAAAACTTGCGCACGTGCGGCGCAGTCTAGCTTTGAAGAAACAGGACAAGTATGCAGTAAACCACACTGCTTCCCTCATGAGTTAGGACTCTCCTGGATACAAAAACCCATGAACCTATCTCCTGGTACGAGCCCAAGCAGCAGCCGTGGTGACTGCTGTTGGTCTTTAAGGTGGAGAGCCTTGTGTCCACCGAGGTGGCCTTTCTGTGGAGGGCCCCTGTGCCTGGGCGAAACTGAAATGCTGGCAGGCAGGATGAGGGAGGGGGGACAGCATGGTGGCACGGGTTGACGAGGAGCTCAGCCTCAACCAGGGTAAAGGGAATTTAGCTGAGGCAAGGTGCTGGCACCAGCAGGCTGGGCCGTCGAGGAACGGGTTCGTCATGGGCAATGTCAGCTGAGGTGGACGTTTCTCAGGCTGTGTACTAACTAGCTTGATTTTGCTACTTCAATAAAAAAGTACCTTCTTTTCCTCTTCCCAAAATGCTTCATACCATCATTTCTACAAATGCAGGTCCAATTTTTGACTTGAGAATAGAGATCAATTAAAAACAGCAACAAAAAACCCCACCTTTTGCATGATTTTTCATAATAGCAGGGACAACCTTTGACTGCCCATTTTCTCTCACAGATGAAGAAAGAAAGCTATGTAGACCATGTCAGATCTCCTGCCCAAATGCTTAACATCATGGAAACCACATGGAAAATTGTTACTGAGTGGTTTAAGGAACCTTTTGGTACAATGTAGCTTATGGACAGGAGGCAGAAGAGCCAGATCATGACCAGGCAGCTGCACCCAGATCTTGAAGCAAGAATCCTGGGTCTAGTCCAAAAGGCTGAAGACCTAAGCCAACAGCCAAGCCCCCAAACACCCTCAGCTGGACACAGGCTCCAAACCCAGCTTTTGCAGGCACAAACTTTGTAGTCTTCAGTAGAAACAGGACAGGAATAAGGAAAGTTACATTCCAAACAATTTAGTGTGAAATAGGCTCAATTTTGATTACACACGGTTTGGGCAGCATGGTGCCAGTCCCGTGAGACTGGAGCTAAAGGATTGCGGCCAGAAGGCAATGCTGTTCCTCCCCTTCCTTGTTGCCATGTAGCTCACAGCTAGAAACTGAAGTAGCTGTGGGCAACAACCTCTCAGCCAGGCAAGAAATCACTGTTCTCCTTGCTAGCAAATGGTTTAAATTATCGTATTTGAGCCCATTAAACCGTTAACTAGTCACACTTTTTGGAAAGAGCGAGGCATCACACCTATGAAGTACTTTGCATCAGCAGAAGACTCATTTGTCAAAATTCAAGCATCAGGCAAAAATAGTTGAAGTCAAGAGGAGTTTGGGGTGAAGCTGCATGAGATTGGCCCAACCCAACCTAACAACTGCCAAAAGAGGAGCAATACTGTCCCCTCCTTTTTCCCCTAACCCTCTGAGGGTCTCAGAGCCTCACTAGCTCTGCTGCTTGCCAGGTCCTTGTGCGGCCCACCTCATACTGGCAGGGAAAAAAAACTAACACTGAGCTTTTCTTCTGAATTTATTCTCTGAAGGAGCCTTCTGAAGGGCTTGATCAATGCCGGAGCCACAGGAACAACAAAGCAGCCAGGCCCCCAGCAGCCAGGAGCGAGACTGGCTTAAACCACTGCAGAAACTCAGCCACAGGAGGCATTGCAAGACCTCCTGTAGATTCCTTTAGGTGGGTACACGTGGGATACACTTTGTTGCTACTGGAATTAATTTCATAGATAAGTATACCTATTCACAGAAATTAAAGATGCATACATGAAAGAAAAATTCACTTACAAGTTGCATGCGCTGTGAGGCTATACTTAAAAGCACAGAGGTTCTTCAGATGATATCTCACCTTAGAAGGGCAGATTTCAAACTGTATACCAAGTTGCTAATGAGGATACAGGAAATCTCATCCATTTTTTCCACTTGAAGCAAAACATCTCTTCCCACAGAGGGAAATGTTGATGTTTCCCTGGATGATTTAAGCTTAAAGAGGAAGCTGACAGGCAGAAAGTCGCGGTGAAATAGAAAAACTGGCTCCAACACAAACAAGCCTAAGCTTGACAAAATAGGCTGTAGTTTTAACAAGCAGCTTAGGAGAAGGCTAAGGGGGAGGCCCTTAATGCAAACTACTGCCTTTTGAGGCCAAAAATTTTAAAGCACCATTTCTCAAGCAGTTCAGATTGGAAATCCTACATAAAAGTAAAAAAAAAACTTCACAGTTCCCATACATGTTTTATAAAGCTAAAGTAAAAAATTATGGTAAAAGTGATAAGCCTATAGAATTTATTGTTTCTGTATGGTTTTGACAGGTTGCCAAGAGAATGGTCCTGCTATATGGAGAATGGAAGAAATGACATTTTCTTTGCTTTAGATTGTTATAAAATTTTCAGTGCTTTACAAGCCCCCAGATGGTTTTTATAACCCCTTCAGGGGTTGCAACATATTGACTGAGAAATACTGATTTATATAGCAAACTCCACTCTTTTCTCATTGCTGGCAAAAATTACTGCTTTGTATATGTGTATACACACAGTGGCTGAATATAAATAA
Organism: Arenaria interpres; assembly: GCA_013399435.1. Taxonomy (NCBI): domain Eukaryota; kingdom Metazoa; phylum Chordata; class Aves; order Charadriiformes; family Scolopacidae; genus Arenaria; species Arenaria interpres. Next base: position 103,712 of record VXAK01009653.1, on the reverse strand, counting down.
AAGCCCAACAAATAATGAGATCTGAGGCAAAACCACCTGGCGGTACATTAACTCGAATGAAATTTCCCTAAATTTACACTGGTGTAAATAGGAATATTTGGCCCTAAATCTTTTAGGTGAGCTCTGGATTGAGGATTAAAAAGTTTGTATTCTGTTTCACCCTGCAAACACAGCAGATTGCTGGCTGCTTTTATTGGTGGCAGGAATAGGGAAACATTCCCAATGAACAGTTCTCTTGTTGATTTATTTGCTTTCACTGTGTTCACCTGAAGTGATTTAACTAGAAAGTATGGGTGACTTGGGTCATAGCAAGCCTGCAATGGAAACCCCACAGCAGGTGTACCCCAGCACCTCAGGAGGAATGACTCTGAAACACTTTGCCTGTAATGAATAGACAGCTGGAGTAAACAACAGGTCCAGTTTTTTATTTTGCTTTGGAAGACCACTGGATTTGTTTGCATTTTGCATAGACAGTCGGGTATAAAACAATTCTTACTGAACAGTGGCTTCCTAAAGTATGTTGAAGTCCAGCAATGGACCAGGAGGAGCTCATATGCCTTGGGTGACTAAACCTGCTCTTGCCCACAGGCCCTGTTCAATCAGGCTGGTGCGTGGCTCACTGGGTGACCTGACTCTGCTGGTCACTGCTGAACTGCCTGGGGACAACATGCCACAGTAGCTGGTGAGTGGTCCAGCACACAGCCAGGAAGGGGCAATGCTGCGTGCATCCCGTTCCTCAGGAGGGAGGTGGTCACTCAGAACGTGAGGGCTGTGATTTTAAATCCACGAAAGGCAGGAGAGTTGCCGGTGTTCCCAGGAGAGGTCTCTAGCCACCCTGTCTGAGGGTTTTCTGGAGCAAGGGAGAGCTCTTCAGCTCTTGTGCTGGTGCCTTCCTACTTTACATTAAAGAATTAAAAATGCATTTGATCAGGCAGAAGGAAGGGAAGAGCATGGCACTGTAGCTTCATATTTAAGTCATCCTTTGGGAGGGTGGAGACTGCAGTTCCACTCCCTGCTTGCAAGGCAGAATGCTTTTGTATTTTACATTAATCAGCCAGTGGATAAAACACATGAACAACCCTTAGGCTGGGCAGAAAATTTAACTGACAGCCTTGTCCTCAGCACCTCCTCTGCTCCTGTGCACTGCAGTACCTCAGTCCCTTCTTGGAGCTGGGCCTCAACCTGTGCCCCATAGCTCTGCACAGGTAAAAGCAGAACCACTGCCCTAAACGTTCTCACAGTTCTCAATATGCAGGTTATAAAACCTCTAGATCACAAACTTTCTCTGACAAGGCACGCATACAGCTCCCAACTCCCTCAGCCCCCATCTCAGCTGAAGTTGTCTGACACTAATATTAAGAGAAGGCGTTGAGCTGCTTCCAGATTACCTTGGATTTGTGTGGATTTGGGACTAAGCCCCATCAGCGAAGCTGCTGCTTAAGCTTTTGCCCACAGTGTTTAAGTTGTAGGACCCAAGTGACCGGAGCTGGCAAAGTTGTGTTGTTGGTTCAACTATTTCTGCTCACTTGGACAGCTGTAAAAAGAGCAGGCAACAGAACAGCTCCAGACCTGAAAAAAGGCAGCAAAGCAGACTTGGCAGAGGGAAAAAAGTACGGACAAGTCAGCTGGCTTGGGGGAGGCAAGTCAGAGGAACGAGCCCGAAACACAAACAAAGCAAATGGCAGCCTTGAGACTGGCCTCGGCCATGGCCGGGCAGAGCCGAGCCACCGGCCAAGGCAAGGCTGGGTTCCCAAGGCTGAGAGGCGTATGTCGGCAGCGGGGTCAGCAGATGGGGATGATGTGAATGAACACCACTTTTCTTTTCTTTTTTGGTCTGAAATTGGCCTGTTACTCCAAGCTGGGAATGCTATTGTAAATACCCTGTTCTAAAACATGGGCTCTCAGCACACCGCGGAAGGATGGAAGATCTCATCTGCAGCTCCTCAGCACCAGGAAAACACAGTACTGCCGTGTCAAGCCTAAATTACCTTCCCTTGGTGTGGGCAGGATGTAGCGCTGAAACCCCTTTGACACACATTTCCTAGAGAAGAATGGCAATTCCCTCTGTGGCCCATCATTTACTATCTACATAAAAGCAGAAGGAGATGATTAGAGTGGGGATCTGCCCTGCTCTTACTATATATAGTGTCCTGTCTGCTCAGCCTATAACATTTTGCTATTCAGTTGTAAATAATACTCTAAGGAGGGGAATAAAATGGGGAAGAAAATTAAAATTGAGCTCAGAGAAGCTGGTGTAGAAAAGCGGACACACAAAAAAAGAGCACAGGTCCAGAACACATGGGAATAAGATTTCTTCTACTTGGGCTTAAAAGCAGAAAGCAGTGTTAGTGAAGCATATCCCACCACCCGCCCCATGGTTCAGAATAATGTGGGGCTTTGGGGTCTGCCAGCAGAAAGCCAAATAAATCAGTCCTGCTGGCTGGCTTCTTCTGCCTGGCACCTGCCAATATGGTCTGACATGAAGGCTTCCAGCATTATACCTAAAGGAATTCTCACATTTATATTTCAAAGAGTGCTGGGAGGCTGCACATATTTCTTTTACATGTACATATTTAAATCTATTCAAATTTTTCCTCTTATGAATCATCATATCATCATGAATCGTTGTCGGAACTTATTAGCTTAAATTCTACACAGTACAAGCTTGTAAGGAAAAATACGAAATATATATGCCTTGAGTATTCCAGTGGTGGTTGGGTGCCTCACAGCAAGAAATAGATTTTCTAGCAACAGCCTTATGAAGGGAAGTGGAATTATTCCCATTTTACAAAAGAGTAGTGGAGGTAAAGTGGTCAGTCCATGGCTATTCAGGAAGTCTGTGGAAACACCCCCAGATCTCTAGTATTTCAACATAATTGCTAACCCACAGAACCAGCTTCTTCTAAAACCAGATGGAAAAGCAATGCATAAAGGAAAAAGAACAAAGAAAGGGGTTTGGTTTGGTTTGTTGCCAATGAAGAGTAAAAGAAGAAAGACATTAACAAAGCATTTTCCCATGTGATTCAAATTAGGGCAGCCATAATGGCTGAAGACAATTGTACTTTTATTCTTTTTTCAGTGATATTTTCAAATTTGGGCAAGTTTTTGTTGTTGTTTTGCCTTTCAATATAAATAAGTTGAATTTGGTGCCACCACCAGAGTGACTCACTGCCCCAAAGAAATTAAGAATGTCCCCAGTACAGGAAATACATTACTAAATTTTAAATCTGAGCCACATCAGTACAGATTTTTCTATGCTGGGAAATGACTTCTCTACGGGCTGGAGGAAGCGCTATCTAGCAAATGAAGAATGAGTTCTGTATTGCAAACCCCAATTAAGTTCACTGGGGTTTTTTTTCAGGAGTAAGAAATGAGTGAAAACAAGCAAACCTTTTTGGATACGAACCAAAAAGAGGCATAAAACATTAGTTGGGCTTTTAGCCATAAGTTACTGGGAGATCTATGGTCTCAATGAGTTTTTGGTCATGCTCATCAGGAAATACACAATGCAGAGCTTTTATTCAAGATAACGATAACCATTTGAGATATTTTGGTTACTAGCTGTAGGTTTCTTTCTTACTGACACATTCTTCTGGAAACCTGGCCTTGGCTCTGCACTCTGCCTGAGACAGTTTTTTAAAGATTTTAGTTTCTTCAGTTCTTTAAAACTGAAAAAGAAGACAAGATTGTAGAGAATATTTTTTAAAAATGTCAAAAATTAAACACACAAGATTTTCAAACTTGAAGTTTCTATTCGCTGTTTTAGGGCTTCTCTTATTTGAGAATTTACAAAATTCAATTTTGAAAATAAGTATTTATCAAAAAAGCACTTGCAAGATGTGCTTTCCTGCCAGCTCCCGTGAATGCTTTCTGATTAGCCATTTTTCTGAGACTACCTGAGTGTTTTCATACTCTCAGGTCACAACACAATACAGTGCATTGCCTTCTCTGAGAACGGTCAGCTCAGTCCGAGTTAGCAGCACATGAAGGTATCTTGCATTTAGTTCAACAGAGTTTTGATCTGTTCTTTTCCATATGCTGACTTATGGGATATATTTGCATAATCTATTTGTAGGAATAAACCAAAGAGCCTAGAAAAGACATTTGTTGTGATAAATAATGGGAAGTTGTAGAGGTGGGGCAGTTTGAACCATTTCCTGCATTTTACTGATAGGGAAACAATAAAAAGCTAATATTGTCCCCAGAGATTTACAGACTGACTCTAGTTTTTTGTCTTGGGTTTGTGTTTTGTTTTTTTTTTCTCCCATTTAAATGATTTTTGGGGCTGACAAGTACTTTTTATCCTCCCAGGATAAGGTCTAAAGAGAAGCTCTATATTCAGCCCAAGAATATTCAGTCAATTTAGATGTCAGAGGCCTGTAGAGATGAACAAGGTTCAGGGTTTTGATTTCATCTGGCTTGGAGGAGACAGGCTGCTGCTAAGCCTGTCCCAGAGAGCACGCTATTGGCCTGCTCAGCCAGTAGTAAATATCTAAAGTACAAAGTTAAGAGTCCAGAAAAGAAACACGACCAGTTTGATTCCTCAAAGGTTCAAACCACTGTCTGAAATAATTAGCAGCCGCAGCCTGTAATCACTTGCCATTCAGGCAGGAAGGAAACCCAGCAGCAGGCAGCCAAGGTACAATGCGAATGTACCTTGCTCCTGCCTCCCTGCCCTAACCTGGCTTCTCCTTTGTAAAGCACAAGAGCTTGCCCCAAAAAGTGAGCCGTCCAGCTTTCTACTAGGACATACTTCCCCCATCACAACTCAGCTAGTCCTGACACCACGGCTAAACCTCAGCGTCTCATCTTGGCTTGCCTTTTCCCAAAACAAAGGCTAACTTGTGAGTTCACAAGCTGGAGTAATGCTCACAGGAAATCTTTGCTCATTTTGCCAAAATGACGTAGAAGATGGCAGATTATGCAGTCATTGACTAAAAGTAAAGGTTTCCTGCCTTTCAACTAATTAACATACTTCAGGTCTTGCTTTGAAAACCCTATTGTTTTTTAGCAAGATATTTCATACTTGCTTTCCGCTCTCTTTATTTTCTTGCTGGCACGTAAACTTGGATCATGCCAATGATTTTCAGCTTCTGTCATGCTTTTCAGAAGCTTTCTAGATCTCTAGGGCTTAGCAATTAAACATTCAGCTCTGGTTAATGTGAAGTTTTATATAAATATTTCATTTTTATATATAAAGCTCCTATCACCATATTGATAAACATTCCTTGGAAACACATTTGATTGCTTTTCCTATTTTGCCAGTTTGTTTCTCCACCCACCACCTCCATTTGGTGTTTGATGCCTCAGCATCTTGGGTTTGCCCACCCCTTTCTGCATTCCGGCACCAGCTTCTTCCAGGACTGGGATGTCCTCTCTGCCTGGTAGGAGAGTTTGGGTTTAACTTCTCATGCCTGCTATAGTTTACTCCAGACATCCCCTTGAGTCAGTTTGTGCTGCAACAACAATGAAGACAGAATTAACTGGTTCAAAGCTTTAAGAATTAAGGCATATCACGATAATTTGAGAGATCATGGGAAACGTCCTTTCCCCGTCCCCTTCTCAGGCCTGGAGATGAGGCTAACAAGTCATAGTTTCTGAAGTTTTTGAAGGTTTGATTTCTGAAGGCAGCAGTAGACTGAATGGTTCACAGTTCAAGCCCATTCTTTCAGAAAGGGGTGGGGTTTGGTTTTGATAATACCAGGCTAATTTGTGAATTAACCTCTGGATTTTTTGATGTACAAGAGCAGTCTGTTTTGGAGGACTTGCTGACAGTATGTAACAAAAAAGATGAGGACAAACAAATCTAATTCTTTTAGATCTAGTTGCTATTGTGCATTAGGACTAAAATGTGAACTACAAGCCTAAAAGGAAATGTTTCATATATTTTCAGTGCATGATGAATATATGTAAAAGAATATATGACATTAAAAAGTTGTGAGGGTTTTTTAATTAAAAGGCAAAACCAAGGAGCCCTATGGGAGACAGATGCTCTGTTTATTTAAAAAAAAAGAAAAAAAGAGAGAAACGGTAAGGTTGAGGAAACAATTTTTACAACTACTGATAAGAGAACAAACACCTTTAATCACAAAAGGCATGGAATTGCCTTTTAGTGCACACAGCTAGGTAGTCTTTTGGGCTACCAAAGAGAGAAACAACTCTGTCCTTATTCACTTAGAGGTGCCCAAAAAAGCTCTAGAAAACCAAGTGGCCTGTGACAAGGGTACAGGCACTAGATGGCCTGGGGTTAAATAAGCCCAGAATCGCAGTCCTGATCGGCATGTTGTTCTGGAGGGAGCCAGCAAGAAGACGTCAGCTGCCAAGGAGCAAAACCATGTTTGCCCTCGGTTCACTCGTATGCAACTGCAGCCAGTCCCCTAAGTGTTTTTTTTTTACTTTTTTGGCAGAAGCCTTGGGCTGATCATCAGTAACAGTGAGACCCAGGGAAGACACTGAAGCCTTGCCTCTGGCGAGGGTGGTGCGTCCTTCCCCACCTGCTGCTAGTAAGCGAAAACGTAAGTTTGTAAATTAAGGAGAGGGTGAAAGTAACAGTCAAAAACCTTTTGGAGAAGAATGTTTTGGATACTACTGTAGCCAAACTTAAATGTGCCTTAAGTGAAGCTTAAATGCGCTACATCTGCTCGGGTCAGTTCTCACAGGGAGTGATGCCACAAGGAGAAATATAGGGAAGCCAGGGACAGACAGGATGCTGAACAGCTTCCCAGGCATCAGCGGGGCCGTTCCCATGGGATGTGGGTGTTGCAGACAGATGTAGCCCGTGCTCTTTCCCTGTGGTTAGCCTGCACCACAACTTCCCATCTGCTTCATTTATTCTTGGCCCTTTCGGTACCAGTGCCAGGTCAAGCCCTGGCCGGATGGCTGAGGCCAGCCCCTGGCATGGGCGAGCTAGCAGCCCTCCTGCCTGCATCCCTACCTCCACATCCCCTTCCCTGCTGCACTGGCACAGGCTCCCTCTTGCCAGGGCTTTGGCAGATCCATGAATTCTAGCATCACTAGGAAAGCTAAGGAAGATGTTCAGACTGTCCCAAGGCTGGAAAACTTTCACCATGCCAGAAGTTAGGAGGCTAGACAGTTAGACCAGCTGATGGCTCTCTCTAGAAGCAATTAAGCACACTGAAGTCATCTTATGGGTCTGAACAGCTCTGGTGGAGCACATTTGCCTCACAAGTGTGGACCTCTGGCTATTACCTGAGCACCATGAGTGCCTCTTCCTACACAGAGGATGTTGCCACAGTGATCCATCTTGCTGTAGCTCTGCAGACGGTGACTGGCATTTCTACAGCTATGATAACAGTACTTGGGGATATGTTTCTGTCCCCAAGCTGTGTCCACTGTCTGCATTTTGAAACCACATGTAAGCTGGCAGACTCATGGGCTAGCCTCAGAAAACCTCAGCTCTGCACCAAAGTCTCTCTCTCAGGGTCTTCCTTGGGTCAGCACCTTTTCTGCCCAAACACACATACCCCAGCAGAGCAGAGATCAAAGCTATTCCTTAACCAAAACGGGACACGATGAACCTGGGGTTGTCTCACGTCACCTCCTTCTAAAGGGAAAACAAACATGAGTTTTTCTTTTTTTTTTGTTCTGGGCAGACAGCTCTGCCTTCCCCCACCATGGTTCAGCATCACAAGAGGGGACATAAATCAACGTCCAAGGCCGCGCTGTGCCCAACACTGCATAGATTTCTCCCAGCTACATGAGACTCTTGTTTTTAACTGGGCTGAGATGATCTATATTTTATTTGCAGCTTTTGTTATGCTCTAGTCCTGGCTTGCCTCCATCCACTTTTTTCAGCTAGAGTTTTGCTGCTTTGTTTTCCAGTTGCACCATTTGGGCCCAGTGGATAAGCTCTTGAGTCAGAAAGCTAGCACACTGCCAGCAGCGTCCCCAGCTCAGCCTTGCTCTGCCCCATCAGGCTTGACAGCACTTCAGAAATGATTGATGCTGTAGCCCTGGTGCCTTCCCTTGAGATGACAGCACTCAGGAAAGCTGTCAGTGCTCGAGGAGAAAAGATCACTGCAGAAATGCTGGCTCATTTCGGCTTGTCTCCAGAGTTAGTTACTCAAAGATCATAAATACATGGATTAGGGTTTCTAACTTCATGAGTTCCTGGACAGTTGACACCACGAGCTGTATTTCTGTGGTAAAATGTGGATGTACCTCCCTCTAGTCATAATGCCTTGGAGGAGCCAATATCTATAATTCATTTGGTGTATTGTGTGGTTCAGAAGTCATGGAAGACCGTGTAAAACATCCACCCAGATTAAAAATGACTGCAGTTAAGTCCCCCCATTGAGGATTCTTCTAATTATGCCCTGGGAGGGAAGGGGCAAAAAGTGAATGAATCAACAGGAGGCACATGCATAACTGGCGTTATGTTATCGGTTCTTGTGCCCTACAGTATCAGAGGAAGCTATTTTTGGCAATTCTCCTGTTATCAAAAAGGTCGAGGAAGTTATTCCAGATGGCAATGAGCTGCATAAAGCAATATTAACTTTTCTTAGAAACTTCCCACTTGGTTTATACACTAGTCCAAAGGTAGCAATCTCGCCCAGTGCTTTTATGCCTGCCCTCTGTGATAGGTATTTGTTCAGGCTGAACAATCATTTGTGTTGAAAAAGATGGCATATATCAACCCCTTGTTTTTAGTAACTTGGAAGAGAAAGGCCAGGAATTAGGCTCAAAGTAGCTTTGAGACAGCACAAAGCACCAGCCTCTCATATCCATCCATTTCTTCTAAGAGCACTTCAAATTCCCTTTGCTTCCAGAGAAGCCATTTCTCACTGTCACTTTTGGCAAGCCCAGTCCTCAGAGGTGCTCTGAGCTCTGCTTTCTTAGGGTGGTTATTTCTCCCACAAAAGAATTCCTGGTAGCTTGCCACAGTTTATCTCAATAAATCTTCACATACCCAATTTTTATAAGCTTTTTTTCATGTCAAGTGTTGAGCAATCTAATATTACATCATTTGAACTGAGTGTTCACTGTCATCAAGAGCAGAGAACTGACTACTGGATATGATTTCCCTTCAGAGGTGAAACAAAGACAGTTTTACTAAACCTGAGTGTTTCAGTCAAACACTGCAAGTCAAACACTTTCACACGCACGGAGAACCAGCGTCAGGCACCCACTAAGCACCACAGAGCTCCCTCACCTTTCAGAAGTGGTTTGTTCACACCAGCAGAACAACACAGGATGACTGAATTCCAGTTCAGCAGCATTTAGAGCCCAGTTTGCGTAGGAATAAATAGTTACCTGAGGATCAAAGGCAGAGAATCGGAGCTTAGTATCCATACACCATATTCAAAATGAACGGAACATGTGAGGACAAACTATTGCAGGTTTCTTTTTGTAATCATAAGGATTGACTCATTCTAAAATGCTGTTATTAAACAGATTCGAGGTAAATCACATCTCTGGTAATAACCATAACACTTTCAAGACTAGAATTTCGAGTTACCTGCTTGCATATGTGCCTGCACAAAGTGTGCACGCCACATCTCTTGGCACTAGCGTAACAACTGTGTGCATAAAAGTGACATCTGTGCACACACATGGCCAGCTAGACACCAGCCTGGACTTGGACTGAACACCCAGGCTGGACACACACAGATCCCTCAGAGCAGTTGGCTCCTACTTTTTTTAAGTTACTGTCAAAACAGTGCAGATAATAGAGCAACAGAAACTAAAAGCCAATTCCAAGTGACACAGACAAACCCGAGCTCACATATCACCCAAGCAGTGCCAGCAGCAACTTCAATTTTGCATCCATCTTCCTTAAACACACTGCATTCAGCAATTCACACCTCAGGTGTGATCCTGCCTCAGGTTAAAACATTTATTCTCTTGTACAACCCTTTTGCCAAGTATCCTTTTATATTTCATTACCAATGCCTATTACTTGTATTAAGTTACTTCCTTTGTATGACTGGCTACCTCCCGGCTGCCTCTGAAACCAGCAGTGACAAAAGTGGGGAAAACAAAAGCAGCAGATGCTCTTCCTTCAGTCCCTGCCACCCACACTGCAATGAAGCACATGGCACTCCTTCTCCAGACCCCTGTCCTCTCTCCATCCCTTCATTTCTGGAGGTAGGGAGGGGGAGCACTGCCACTGATGGCAAGTGGGATGGTGATAAAATGTCTTTTTCCTCTTACCTCTTTTATAATAATCTCTGTCAGAATGTTCCAAAAAAAACAACCCTACAAAACCAACTAAACAAAAACAGCCAACCACAAACCCAACCACACAAATTCCATTGTCCTCAACAAATTCCCTTGTCCTCAGGCTCTTCACATATTGCCTTTTGGTACCCATTTAACGTAGACTCCCTCAACGCTGGCAATTATCATAAATTTTGCTGTATCAAATTGGAAATCTCTGAGCAGTCATTTCAATATCGGGCACTGTAAGATACATCATGACAGCACCATCTCTATTCACACTTCTCCAATATGCCCTTGATAAATCATCTACTATATTTTCAACTCCTTTTCTGGATTGGCATTCAAACCTTCACTTGGTATTTCTGGAGTGTTAACAGCTGTCTCCCTATTCCTGGTGAATACTTAGCGAGGGTTCTTGAAAATAATCTCAGACACCTAGTGCTCTGTTCCTAGGGCTGCTTGAGTTTTCCATAGATACACTAGAGGAGGCCATTAGGAGCACTACTGTTACAGTCACCCCTTGTGACATTGCTATCTTGGTTTGCTAAACGCTGCTTGAGATTAGCGATACACTTATAAAAGACAATGCAGAGGTGGGGTGGAAGATAAATTGCAGCATAAAAAGAGCAGATGAGGAACTGGGGCATGCTTGGCTTTCAACCAAATATGCAGTGCCTACTCCACATAAATGCACGAGAGAACAAGGAGGTGGCACATGAAAGCCCTTAAATCTGTCAAAAGAGAAAAGAATAACAGTTCTGGATTATTAGCAATGACCTGTCTCTCAATTCAGCCAAAAAAATTCCAGTGGCTAAAGATTTAGCTAGTTCTTTGGGGACTTGGGTCCCTGACCTGCCAACAAACTCTCAGTGCAGCTTTTAGAAAATCACTTTCTTTGTTTTGATCTACCTCCCTGTCTGTAAGATGGGAATAGTGGCATTTCTTTACTGCCAGAAAGCAGAAGTTTGGAGCATGGAGGTGCTCAGATGCCACAGAACCTAGTACTGCTCCTCAAAAGTTGAATATTCCCCATCTTACTGAGTGGTTTTTGATGTGCATGTAACAGAAGGTAGCTAGCAAAATGAAGCAATTAGTTCTGTGACATTTTCAGCTGCCTAACGAGTTTCTCTTCTGCTTGTCACACAAGTATTTCAGAACTGGAGCTTGTGTTACCAGTTCTCAATATTTTACGCTTTTTCAGGCTGCAATTCAACAGCTGTCTCAATATTGCAGTTGGAGCCAACATATTCCATATAGATTTTCCTCAATATGTTGCCATTTTTAAAAAACCTTTGCCATGCCTCTTTGCTATTCGTGGCTTGATCGTGGCTACCTTTTAATTAGAGATCTGGCACTTGAGTATTTCTCCTCCAAATGTCTGAACTGAGGTTGTTTTAATGTCAGTGAGATTAATTTCTCTGAAAGCTCAGGTTTCTGTCCCAGCCCTTTCCCCCAACTCTTCCAAGATGCACATCATGTGCTTGTTAGTCAGTTCTCCACAAAAATACCGCAAATCTAATACAAAATACTACTCTTTCCAGCCTTTCTATTTTGCTTTCTAGGTTCAAGAAGGTATTATATTTATCACCCATGTTATTCCAGGGCTTTTTTGGTCCAGTCTCTGTTCCTTAGAGTTGGTCCACAAAAATTTGTCCTTATAACAGCAGCTCTATGTGCTATCATTATTAGTCTTATTCTCCCCAAAATACTGTACTGTATTGAGGATAAGCCTCCTTTTTACTTCTCCTAACTCCTCATAAAAATCCTTCTGGTGGAGAACTACTCTGTGAAACTCTAGCCCTTCTCTAACCTTTGCCATGGTTAGAGATGTACTATTTTCCCACTTAAGTTCTGTGTCCTGACTTCACCAGCCCTAATGCCAAAGGATGTAAGAGTCACACTTCACACAATTAGGAATCATTACAAGTGCCTGTATTGATTTTAATTTTAAACTGACAGTATCTTTGCCACCTATACACAGATCAATATTCTTTGAAGCTTTACGTTCCCGCTGTTTTGCACATCCCACAAAAAGGAGGCCCTTTCCATGTGGGAAGGACGCTCTGTGGCAGATCCATCACTCTCCAGGGGTGGAACACACCTACAGATGATTATATCTGAAAAACATGCAGTCATGTGCTTTGAACCCCTTGAGCCCCAAACCATTTTAAAAGTGTGGTATTTAGGAAGAAGGAAAATTTACCTTTGTATTTGATATTAATTTAAAGTACCTTTATAGAATTGTATATATTTCTGGAATCAGACTTTATATAAGAACAAGTATCTGAACTTGGTGATCCCTCCACGGCCCAGCACACCCTGAAACATTCCTGTGCTGCATACAGCCCCTGGTCACCTTGGTGAGGGCACTGGCCATCTCTGGAAGGGTGATGTCCTGGCTGGAGCTCCTGGACACCTAGCTGCCTATAGCTTAAACTGCCTTTGGAGGTGTCACCACTCTTCACCAGCCAGTTTTTAAAACAGTTGTCATTTGGCAAGTCAGATCCCATTTGGGCCCTGACAGGCCCTATGCAGGCATTCACGAGCGTGTTACAGCCATGCTGTGAGCCAGCCAGAAGCCACGTGCCTGTATGTGCCCCACCACAAGCCCCCACAGGGCTCGTTAGCTCAGGCTGGGGAGATGGGGCGGCACAATCAGCCAGCGGTGAGCTGGGACCACGGGCCATGCATGCCACAGCTGCCTTGACCATGGAGCACTGTCTGAGGATGCCAAGCAATGAAACCAAAGGCTGGGAAGAGCTTTGCAACGCACACATTATTGTCAAGAAGCCTGCCTGGGTGAGGAGATCAGACACGGACATCAAGAGGTCACCCACATCTCCTGAGGTACAGAGGCAGCACTGGTTACTCTTAGGCAACAGGACCTAACTATTTTTTCTGCCTGCTGTCACTGCTGTAAAATATTCTTTTCCAATCTAAGCTTCATCCTTTTCCTCCTCCACTTCGTCTGGTTTTGTTCCAATTCTGTCTATTGTTCTCCTTATGCATGCCGTAATAATAATACTGGTATAACCTCCCATACTCTCTGCTAATGGAAGTTACTGTATCAACCTTACCAAGGGTCAGCACCTGTATTTCTGTTTCACAATAGCTACACTTAGCCATGAGGAGGTGAAGTGATTTGCTGGAGGCCATGGAGCAGACCTTGACAGCTGTGGGACAAGAAGTCAGGTCCAATGAGACCTTGATCATTGCCCTACCCGCTTAGACACTGTTCTTCCTTCCCAATGCACGCACATGCAAACAATGCACTTATTGTGGGAATAGGAAATTAACCCTGCTCTTTCGGGATGAAGAAGCCTTTCACAGCTGTTGTCAAAACCTGGCAATTCTGTGGCCGCAACCATGCCTGGGCTGGAGCAATAGCCAAATATATTAATGGCAAACACGAATGCCTGCTTGCTGAATGTCACACACACAGCAGGAGACACTCCACACCGGCTTTCATCAGACACGGGCAGATCACAGATGTGGCCAAGAAAGATGCACAAGGGCTTGGGCTGACAGAGACCACCAAGCTTCCCTCCCAGCCACAGACTGCATCACCTGGACCTTCATGTTCCCTGCTGGAAGATACGTGCTTCCCCTGGTGAATGCCTCCTTTTTCCCCTCGGTTCCTCCTTTCTGCCGGTCAGGAGAGTAGACCAACCTCAGCCACAAGCCCTACCAGGGGAGCCTCCTCCTGCTGCACTGGGGCTCCAGAGGGCCATCAGGCTGGTCCAGCGGCAAGGTGCTGCCGACAAAGAAAGCTCGTGGCGAGCCACACAGCCCATGTCTTCCCAGGGCTCAGCCAGGCAGAGCAAAGGGTTAAAAAATTGTGAGGGATTTCTCTGTGAGCCATGGAAAGGACTAAGAAAACGGAAACTAGCCTGAATTTAAACTGAAGGACCCCATTCTTCTGCCAAGCCACTTGGTTCCTTAATCAACTGGGGCCTTGTTTCACAGTCAGTCATCAGAGGCTTTAGAAAGTCGTTCAGACAAATCTGTAAGGGGAGAGCCACAAAGGATGTCTTTTCTGTGGCACTCTCTACCTAGAATATGCAATGCTTGGGGACGGGGCTGCCCTCAGTGGTGCTTCTGTACCCCCGGAGCACAATGCACAATGGTGCTATAGGATACTTCACTACTGAGCTCCTGCTTATTTAAATACGCATTTAATTAAGGCAAGTCCTGTAGGAAATTGAGCAACAAGCTTTCCCAACGGTACTTCTCCTCCTCCCCAAAATAAAATCTTTGTTGAGGTCAGGAGTGGGTTTCGGAAGCACCGCAGCCCGCTCCGAATCCGATGTCTTTTTCGCTTGTTAGCTCTGCAGTCCTGTTGCTTACGAGGTTTCTAGCTTCTAAGGAAATTAATTCTTTTTTTATCTCAATCTAGTAATGCTTTCAATGATTTCCGATAACTACACTTTTATTTCTCATCATTACAGAGTTAAGAGGAAAAAATACCCCCCATAATAACAGAAATCTGATTATTCTGGGAAACTTTGAAGTTCCCTTCTCCAGTGGTATTCTTTGATGTTCCTATTAAATAAATAATGATTTTACATCTAAGGTTCGTCTTACAGTGCAAAATACACCATTATCCTCAGTGTAAAAAAAAATATAAATAATCTCTTCATTGTTAGCCACCATAAACATCAGCTGAAGCTGTGATTCAGGGGTGCTTGAAGCTGACCTCCCAGATATGGGGCAATGTAGTTTTTTCGCATTAACTACTTGTGAAGAAGAAACCAGCACTGCAGACTGAGGTGCTGCAACAGGGGGAGGAAAGGAAGAGGTTAGATCAAAATAGAAAAGGCATGCAGGCAAAAAGAAACTAGCAGACGCTCTAAAGACAGAAACGCATCAGATTAGAAACAGAATATGAGTCTTTTCATAAGATTTTTTCAATCATGGCCTCGGGCACTTTGTATGACAGTGGGAAATAGGATGACATTTCTGGAACTGTGCTGAATTAAAAATAATAATAAAAAAGATCAGAATTTACTGTGGAAGGAACTCATTAAAGACTTCAGCAACAGCACATGCAGTATGTGTTGCTGTGCAAAGCAGGCCACATAAATTAATTTATTTTTATGTATTTGCTTGGTATGATAATGGCTTTGATGGTAAAGTTTGCAGGGTCTGGAGTTCAGAACTGCTTCGTAGCTGTGCACCCCTCTCTTCAGGTCTGCGAGGGCTTGTGCTCTGTGCCTTTCATTTGTCCTCCTCACTGTCCCCCTGAGAGGCTGGAAATTGCCTCATTTGCCACTGAGTGGGTAGTTTCTCCCTGGGACGGGGCTGTGCCACCGCAGTCAGGGGCAGAGTCAGGCTGACCAGGCTGCGCATCCCTGAGCTGTCACAGAGAAGCTACTGTAGAGCCCACAAGCTTAAATGAGAAGGTGGGGTTTTTGGGAAGTGAATGAGCCCCCAAATCTCTCTTCACCATCTAACTTTCACCCACAGCATCCCGGCATGGGGAGTCCCCCCTTCTGCTCCACAGAAGCCTTACAAATCCTGCACGCCCATTGTTTTGGGTCCCTGATGCTGGGCTGGTAGGCATGACACTTAGTCTGGAGATGCAAGGTGCTCCCAGCCCATCTGCCTGAGGTGAGCACCCACCCAGGCAAAGCCTTGACTTGTGCATGCCAGAAAACACCCCCAGCAGCACCCACTCTGCGAGCCACGCAAGGGGGAGGATGGGTGGGATTCACAGCAATACTGCAGGCAGGAGTGTAGAGCAGCAACACACCAACACCAAGCACAGAGAGAACAGAAGGAGCAGGACAGAGAAGCAGAAGCTGGAAGGAGAGCTCCCTTATTTTGTTCTGCCTTTATTCCCACTTTTATGTCCTGATTTTGCTGAGATTTTTTGGTTTGTGTTTTTTGTTTTGCTTTGGTTTTTTTCCTGACAGATAAAACCTAGAAGCTTTCTCCATCCTTCCCAGAGCTGCCAAATACACTTCACGCCCCAGGAATGGTATCCCTTTTACTTCCTTCCTTAACCCTCACTTTCAGCTCCCACCTGTGCCTCAGCAGTCCTATAACACCTTTTGCTAGTGCTCTGCAACTACTCTGACCTGAGAAGACTGGAAGAAGAAATCACCACTGAGACACAATCTCATGCGCAGGAAGCAAGCCCCCGTGCCACAGACGGCAGAGGCTGGGAACTTGCCCTGGCAGCACGCTGCTCTTCCACTTCTTTTCCGAAACAAAAGTCCGTCTGTAGAAGCCGGAGGTGATAATCCTGGGAAGTGTTTACTTCTCAAATGGAATAACCGTGTTTAAAATCCAAGTGTAAGAAGATGAAAGGGTGGTTTTTTTGGATGGCAGTGGAGAGGGAGGAGGATGCCATGGTTATGTTCCCTTGCAGTGCTGTGCAACCACCAGCCCTGTTCAAACCCTGCCACATCCCTGTCCCAAAACCAGAGCAACCAGCAGCTGTGACCAGTAGTAAAATGAATGGGAGAGAGGGCATTTATCTATCAACCAGAGCTCCTTCCTGGCCTCCAGATTGTTGACCTGAATAAATGCATCAGCAAGACCCACCAAACCCCCTTTGGCTGGCTAATTTCTTCCAAGAGATGTTTCCAAAAGAAGGCCCCTCTGTCTGCAGCCCTGAGCACCCGAGACTAGTGCAAAGCTCCAGACTTTGTATGGTTCCTACATGAAGCAGTTAAGACGAGTTTCCAATGGTTTTCAGTCTCCTGAGCTTTTGAAACTGATTCAGCCTTGAGCATTATTCAAATTGGTTTCCCTGTAGTCCAGTTTCCTTTTACTTGATCCAGTCTAACTAAAGGCTATCAAACAGAGTAGTATTACTCCCTCTGTCCTACGAGATGGGGCCTCCTAGGTCACGTTGTCATATGCATAGTTATGGCCTGACACACACCGAACCTACAGCTCACAGAACATCAGCTGCTTTGTGCTCGGTGAACAACGTGATCCAAGTCAGCCTGTGGCTCGAGGATACCCAGAGGCAACAGAAGGGAGAGGGCAGGAATGCACATGTGGGATGCGGAGAGGCCACCTCTGTTGGAAGCAGCTTGAATTTATACAGGATTAAGCATTTTGTGAAACTACACCCTTAGTTACACTGGATTTAGCTCCCAGGCCACTCTTAGTCATCACAGGTCACAGTGTCCCTTCCAAAGGCCACTCCACAGTGTGCCACAGCTCACCACCATCTCCGGCATTTCTGCTCTCTTTATGTAGCCCACAAGCTGGATGGAGGGGTTTCTGCACATCAGCCCCACTAGCTCCCGACCAGCCAGGGGACCCCAGAGCTGCACCCACTGTGAAAGAACCTTCCAATGCTCCCTTCATGTACTCAGGTGTATAGTAGTCAAGAGAAACCTCAGGCTTGGGGTCTGTCCAGCTGTGTCTGACCATGGGGAGGAGTAACCAGACTGGATGACACACGGCTGCTGCCCATCAGTCAGCAGCCAGCACAGTTTCAGACAAACGTGTTTCGCATCTCATCAGCAAGCTGTGATTAAATCCTGGACAGCACACAAAACCACAGGCAGGTAAATTAACAGAGAACAAAAATTAGCTCCAGTCTATGTGGCTTGCCAAGTTGTAGTTGGTTTCATGTCCTCAAGCAGGTTCAAGCAGGTTCAAGCATAACAGCAGTTCCTAATGCAACACGAGACTTCAGGAAAAGCCTTAAAACCAACACCGTGGGGACAGCAACTTCTCCGGCCTAAGAGGATGAGCTAATCAAATTGCACAAGAGGAAGGAGGTGGCAGTTCTCAACTTTCACCTTTTGTGAACTTCTGCAATTTTTCCAGGGAGGGTGTTGGTCCTTTCAAGAAATGTCACCTCCTGTAGATTCACACAGCAAAAGTGCGTACAGGAATTTTTTGGAAGGAACCACGGACCACACGTGTGGTTCTCAGCCCAAAGTCCTCTAAATGGCCTTGCTTCTCCTTTCTCTTTACATATGCGGCAAGGCCATTGCTCAGGGCACGGTGCCATTGTCCCAGTTCACTAAAACTCATGAGCATGTCTGTAGCTCTATCCAGCTGCTTGGGCTAAAGTTCCATCACTGTTTAAGTGAACCTAAAGTCAGTGTCACTCTGGTCTTCTCCTTTCCCTTGCGCTGGCTGTGTGTTCCCATCTCTCTGCCTTGCATCAACAGTGGCATTTATCTGACCCCTGGTGCTGAGTGGAGCTCCAGACTCCAATCTAGCAGAAAACTAACTCTGCAAAAGAAATGAGTATTTTTTTGCTTGTTTAAACTACCATAAATCTGTAACTGATCTGAACCCTCCACAAGACAATTTCAAAAGGCAAGGTACTGTAAGTTTAGGCTCTTCTTCCATTTATCATTCTGCAAGATGTCAGATATGTTTCAGAACCATAGACAATTAAATTTTGGAAAACATGAGTAAAGACCTTCTCGAGAAAGCCTTTCATTCCTGACTTTTGGGGAAAAAATACGCAAATATGTTTCTAGCAATTTCTTCTTTAAAGCATTGCCAGAAAACAAAAACCTTTCAAGATAATGAAAAAAAAATAATAAAAAAGAAAAAAGTAAAAAGATCATTTTAGTTGAAGAAGCAAAATCTTGAATAATTTCTCATAGTCTTTTACCGGAATCCAATAAACACATTACCAAATTACACTGTATATTTTACTAGGCTAAGTTATCTTTGTGTGCATTAGAGGCACAGCATGAAGAAAAACAATAAAAATATTAACCTCCTTCATATAACTCAGTAGAGTTATAAAATATCTAATTGAATAAACTACATTTGACATGAACAAATGGCGACATTTCCATGTAATGTTGTCTTTTTGGCTCCCTGACAAAGAAAAGCTTAAGGATGATTTTTGTTTCCTAAGGGCAAATTCTTCTATTTTTGTAAACTCAGCGATCAATACTAAAGTATGAGCATAAGCACTTTTAATTTATGAACTGTATAGTTTGAGCGAGTTTAATAGTTTAATCTTATGCATGTTTTTATAAGAGGGTTTATTTTTATTGTACTGCATAAGGCTGCTTAATGGAAAATATTGCATTAAAACATAAAACCAGCCATATATGTAGAAAACTAGAAAAGGAATAATTAAGACATAGCAAAATTAATACTGTGCAGATTTCTTGTAAGCAGAAGAGCATCATGAACTGGAGAGAAAGCACTGCACCAAACAAGGAGCCTGCACTTACGTCACTCCTAGGCAGAAGACCATTAGATGTCAAGATCCTCTTTGTGGCACATGCTCAAGATGAACAGGCGCCTTCCTCCCTGGCAAGCACTTGGCACTCTTTTTTCCCTAAAGAGTAGAGCTCAGCCCTCGTTAAATATTTAGCTTAGGTGCAGTTTTGTACCTAATTCCCAAGTCTGATGGTGTGGCTTGTCCAGCACGCCCCCTCCAAAGCACCGCTCCAGCGCCTGTGTTTGAACTGAGTAGTGGATCTGCCAGGTTGCCTGAAGCTGGGAGTCAGCCAGGAGGGGTTACATATGTTGGTTTAAGCTGACCTAGAAAGGACTTACCAACAACAACACTTGTCTATAAAAACATCACTCCTATTCATCTCGAAGAATAAGGAGTGGACTTTTATGAGACTAGCTGCAGAGTGAATCACTGGTGTCCATTATTCACAGCTGAAATATAATGTAACCTGCTGTTAGTGTTAGGGAGAGGATGGCTTTTCCCACTAAACCCATGTTCAGATCTGATAAGGATTTTCACAGTGCGTATTTATCATGTAAAAGGCCAGCTTTCTCACTTTGTAATATTGATGCTAGTCACAGATGGGCTGCTGGTTGCCATGCAGATGATAATGTTCCAGGGAGCTTCAGTTAATATTAAATGGAAAGTGGTTCAATTTGCTTATCTCTCTAGAAATGGCACAAGTACCATCTTGAGAATCAATATTGACAATATATTCTGAAAGTGAAGCGAAAAACAAACACACACAAGGAGCACATGTCACATGGTGACTCCAGTAGCTGGTAAATGACTGCAGCATCACAAAAGGAAAAAGCAGGAAAATTTTAGGAAAGGAAAAATCAAATTTGGCCTAGCCGGCTTTGCCAAAAATAACATAAGAGCCAATTCTTCATAAGTATATTCTAATTAAGACCATGCCTTAATTATTAGATTGCAAAATGTCTATATAGATCCACAAACTTTACTTGCCAGATCCACAAACCAGTGTAGGTGAGCACCATGTGCAAGAGGAGTACATGTGAAGATCAAGCAGACCCAGGCCAGCTGAGCTGTGGGTCATGTCCTAGTGGCGTCCAGGGGCTGGGAAGAGACCATTCACCACCCTTTGGCAAGGGAATACAGGGCTGAGGCGAGCCCACACTTGCATTGTTCAATGTGGGGCTTTCTGTTCTGGAATTTGGCCTATGGAAACATAATGAGACAAAACAGCAGATGAGGAGGTTTTTTTCATAATTCCAACTCTCAACCCACACCACACACAAGGAAGAAAAGTGATATTCTCTCCCTCAGCTGCTTCAAGCTAGGATGAAGTCCTCGTGACCACATGTGGGATCAAATGGCTCACATGGCTTTTACCTTTCTCAAAGGACTTTAACTTCTCAACCTGGTCATGCAGTCAATAATTCATGGAAAATCGTATAATCTGAAGAACAATTTCTACACCAGCCAAAGCAACCTCCCTGACAGCCTACTGTGTTCTCCGAGTGCCAGCTTTCTTACTTCTATTTATGGAGGAAATACAAGATTTTCAGGAAAGGCTATCCACAGTATTTTTCTTAGCTCATTTTATATTAGCAGTAACCTGACTCCTGCTAAGCATTCAGTTAAAATAGATTTAATCAACTCATCAAAAGACAGTATCATTCAGACCAAGGCAAGCAGGATTCTCACTTATTTAATTAACCACAAGAGTGTGTGTGTATGTACAAGAAAATAAAGTTTTACTATGTTCTAAAAAAAATTTAAGGCAAGCAAACCCCACAGCAGACTGAATTAGGAGAGACACCCCATGGCTGGTTTGGAATTTGAACCAAGGGAAGGACGTTTTCCCCTTCGTCACTCAATGAGAACACTCAGTGTGCATCCCAGTGGAGCCCACGCCGTGTCCTAAGCCTCAGCGAAGGACAGCATGGGGAGTTTAGACACAGGTGAAAGACAAACACATTCAAAAATACTGAATAACTGTTGATGCTGGGACAAATCCCGATTCAGGGCTAGTGGTAAGCCATAGCCATTCCACTGACCTAGATGCGGCTTCTCTCCTTCGGCTCAGGCTGGAGTCAGCCAGCCTACTCATTTCCTGAGGAGCAGGGCAGCGTCTTCATTACCCACACATAAACAGAAGAGAGGGACGTCAGAAACTAACCTGGAATGTAGAAACAATTTGTGCATCACTCAGTAGAACGAAGGAAAACAGTACATGAGTAATTGGAGTCCTCAAGGAAGGGAAAACAGAGAACAACACTGGCAAAGCTTAAGTAAAACACAAATGAGAGTGCTTGTGTGTGCTCTCATCCGCAGTCTCAGCTCTCCAGCCTGCTTACGCAGGCTTGCCCCCCAGCACGGCAGGCAACTCTTGTGCAGCGAGAGGAGAAAAATCATATGCTTAGCTCAATACCTCATGATTTAATACCCGAGAAATCCACTTAATTTTTAATTTATTTTTTTTTTTATAGTTTGCTATTTCAGCTGGACCCAGATCGTTTTTTTCAAAATGATCATCATAGCTTTACCTTTTCTAATAACAGTGCAGTGATTATGGATGTGAATTATCACAGTATAGTTGTTGCCACGGAAATAAACTGCAATGTTATAAGCGCAAAGATAAAGAGCCTGCTGCAAAGGAAGATGCGACAGCCACAGCTTTGAGGAAGTGCTTTTTCGATATTAAATGATGGACCAATTTCCTGCAAACCTCCTGAACTACAGCAGGTAATACAGGAGTTCTGGTTTGCATTTCTATAGAACTGTGCATAATGTCTCAAATCACTTTAGAAACAGAGAGTGCCTCGTACATTATGGCCTGAGGTTAAATGGTAGTTTTGTCACAGCAGGAACTCAAGTGGGACCTTCTGAAGAGCCTTTGCATTACAGCCTGTTCCTCTGATGCTGAAATACAACCCCAGAAGCACATGGTTGTGGAAAAAAAAATAAATAATGAAAAAACCTCTTTTGTAGCAATAAAATGCATGCATGAGCATGACTAAGATACCTTATAGCAGACCCATCCTTTCAGAAACTCCCCTTTGGCAGGAGGATTTCTCCACTGGCCACATCCTTTGAGCCTGTAGCCATGTGATACCACAGAAAGCTATAAAGGGGCCAAATCCTGACGTGGTCTAGGGAATTGTATTAAAGGGAGAAAAGAAAATTAAAAAAAGATCAGCATGGCTTAGTTCTTTTTGCATGGTCAAGGCAAAAAACACTTGGTCAAAAAAACCTCACTTGCAATCAAATAAATGCAGGTTTTGAGAAAAGCTACCTCCTAACCTTGCTCAGAGGCTCCAATAGACGGTCAGTAACACCCCAACCCAACTGGCTTGTGACAGCCCCGGCCCCACGCAACCAGGCGCCCCACCAGTGATGCTGCATGTGGAGGCAGCAGCCGTGGGGGAGCACACACCAGGGAGAGACCTCTTTGGTACTCAGATTGAAGACAGAGGTAGTATATAAGTAATGAAAACGCTATTAACTGCAGAGAAGCCCCGACACCCAAACACATTGGTTTGCATCTCGTGAAGTCCAGCTGTAGGGCAGTGGGGGAGTAAGGAGCTGTGGGTGCAGCTGTTTGCCCTGCACTGTGTATTTGCGGTGAGAAATAGGTGCCTTGCTTTTCCAAAGAGCAGAGGGGACATGGAGGCAGTGGGACAAGAGAGGACACAAGCCTACCACTCTCACCACAAGCACAGTCCTTCAACTAACCGAGAAGAGGCACAAATAAGGTTGCAATAAAGCTCATCACTTTTTTTTATTTTCCAATCTGCTTTTCCAGCCCCTCCAGAAGACTCAGAGGATCAGGCTTGCAGTGGCTCCTGTGTGTACCTTACTTGATCTGAGCCCACCCTGGCCAGGCGGGATTCTTCTTCTCCTGGGCAAGGCTGCGAGTCGCCGGCCCCTGGCAGCTGCCCCTGCCCTCCCTGCGCGGGCACTGGGCTGCCAGCCAGCCTCCTCCCGTGCCAAACAGCCTCCTGGATGGGGCAGGGATGGTGGGACAGAGCCAGCGGGCTGGGTGAGCCCACCCTCCCTGCACCTCGCTGGTGGCCGAGCATCAGAAGAGGAAGATGTGGAGGCTGCGGGCGCTGGCAGAGCCCACCCTCCCTCTGCTCTGCGGGGACACGCAAACACACTTTGCTTTGCTTTCATAGGCTCAGGCCGACTCATGTCGCAAACACTCAATTAGCTTTTAAAAAGTTAAATAAACAAACAGAGCAGGAGATTATAACTGATTAACTGAAGGGCAGGAAACATGAGAAGCTGGTTTGCTAGAAAGAAAAGCTCTTGTGCTGAGATCTCCAGTAATTAGCAACAAGACCTACAGAAATTTATGAGGGAAAAAAAAATATCTAACCCTTCCTGTTTAAATGTTCTCTTTTCACATGTTTTGCTTGGAAGACTAGCTTAAAATACAAACACAGACTGGGTCTCAAATGCAGAATAGATTCATGCGCTGCAAAAGTCATACACTCAGACTGCAAATCAACTGAATGTTTTTTTGTTTGTCTTTTTTTTTTAATCTCCTCTAAACTTGTGTATTTTGTTAACAACTATCAGATTGACAGCTCCACACTTTCCCCCAAGCACCTGGAAGGCGAGTTGGTTAACGCTGGTAAATGCTCCAGGTCCTGCTTGGAACGCGATGGTAGACCGAAGCCGCTAGGCAATAAAAAGACAACTTCCTTCCCCGTTACTGAAAGGTGTGATTTGGTGATAATTCAGCGATTTCAGTTCAGCAGCGGCTTACGTGACCTGTTTGTCAGTCCGCAGCGGAGCTGCTGGTGGTGGTGCAGAAGTCTACCTGGTTTAATTATACCGGTTCAGAAGCATTCTCCACCTGGCTCCCCCAGCAGCCCGGAGTCTCCCTGATTCACCTAATGAGATCCCCAGGCGGAGCTGAAACCCTGACCTAGATTTCAATGGCTCTCCAAGCTGTGTTTATGCATCTTCAGCATGGCTGTGTTTACTCTTTTAAATTGCAGATAAACAGCAAATTAAAGAGAACCCTGAGTCTTTTCTTTCAGCTGAAGTGCGTTCATCTCCGCTTCGCTCTCCTGGCTTTGTCTGTCTTTGGCTTTATTGGATAGTTCAGAAGAAAACTTGAATCAAAATTAAGACTTGCTGAAATTGATAGGAAGCCTGAGCGTATGCTTGGAAAAACAGCACTAGCAGACCAGCAGTGATTTCACTGGGAAGAAGGACAGCAGGTCTGATCCTGACTGAACACATAGAGCTCATTAGTGTCAGCTTATTATTCTACATTTTGTTGTGGGAAGGTCCCAGGTGCAATTACAATCAGGATGCAGGTCTCTGCACGTGGTTAAGGACAGTGCTTGAACTCTGATACAAAGGCGAAGGGGAGGAATATTATTCCATTTCCCTGATAGCAAAACCCAAAAAAACCAAGGTAAATCTGCACATCGATACAAAGTAATATAGAGAACCAGAGGTGGCTCTCAGGACCTGTTTGGCATGGCCAAGTTAGGTCCCAACACTCAAGTGGCACCCCTGCACGGGAGAGGGCCTGGACACCCCAGCAATGCTGCTGGTGGGACTTCCAGAAGTCCTCAGCAGTGGTCAGACTCTTCCCCAACTGAGATCAGAGGCAGCAGGATTAGGCCACTGCAGAGGACTTCTGAAAAACCCTCAAACACAGAGCAGCCTTCCTTCCCCTTCCAAAACCGTGGATTTGGGGAAGAATCCCAAAGCTTGACCACCTTCCATTAGAGCACATGATCGCTGTTTCTCTGCATGCACAATCTTGCCACAGAGGCTGGTGAGGTTATTAACACCCATTAATGTCTTGTGGAAACGAGCAGAGCAGGGCATTCGCAAATTTCTTTTGCTTTCTTACCACTATTGGAAAGCATGGAGTCCTTCTTCCTTCGCAGCCACGGACACAGGAGGTGGAATTTGGCTCCACAAGCAGTGATCTTGTATTTATTTAAAAACCTGCCTGTGGACATGCTGGAGGTCCCCAACTGGGGCCACTCCAGAGCGGGGCGGGCTCGGGAAGCCGGCACGTGCTCTGTGGAGCCTGCTGAAGCCTTGTTCACATTAAAAAGCAAACGAGTGGGTGACGATTAAAGTGTTGCATATTTTTGCCTAAAAATAGCTCTCCCACCATCTCACCCCATTTATTTCAGCACGGCGCTGAACTGCCATTGATTTACACTCACCGGAAAAGAGAAGGAATTATAGTGTTTCACTTCTTTACGTAAATATTTTCTATTTTAGTGCCTAACATCGTGGACTTCCTTTGCAGCCCAGCCCAGAGGCCCCAGTGGAGGTTGACAGTACTTGCAATGGTAAAAATACATTTTCAAAACCATTTTTAGAAATATCTGTCAGCATTTGGATATCTACAGAGTTGTGAAAGTCCAGCTGCTCCCGGACGAGCTGTCACCCAACGGGAGCTTCCCAACAGCCAGCCCTGTGGTTACGCAGGTTGGAGACACAGGTCTCCACTGCTGGCGTAGGTGGGAGTCGAGGAAGCGCTCTGCCCTTCTCAGCCAACCAGTTTGCACTCTCATTAATCTTGCTGAGAAAAAAAACCCAAACAACAGGACTGAGAGGTGGGAAAGAGCAGCAGAATCAGGGCTTTCTGCACTTGGAGTTGGAAAGGCTTGAAGAGCTTTTCAAACTGACAAGGGAGCTCAGCTCAGCTTTGAACACATGGGAAGCTGGAGATGAAGTCTGAAGAGTCATCTTTAAATCCAGACCTTCATTTTCACCTCTGCTTTTGCTTTGTAGCAGGTACCACAGCCCTTCCCCCTTGTCTGCTCTTTCTGCCCACCAACGGAGACCCCACAGAGCTGAATCCTGCCCCGTCTTGCTCCCTGTGCCTTATGGAGCCATTCCTGTGCCCAGGGACTAATACCGGAATAAAGCCCTGTTCTGCACGATGGGAAGTGAGAGGATTGACATTCAGGCGAGCAGGAGGTCCCACTCCCATCCCCACTGTGGGCTGTGCCCTCCCAAGTAGCCCCATGCTGGGGATCTGGCAGCGACACGGCCCCTCGGTAGATCAGATCCCTCTCTCACCCGGCCAAAAGCTACCCCACCACAAAATGCTTCCCCGTGACACTGGCAGGGGTGGGGAGCGAGGGGAGCCAGCCCACCCTCACAACGCACAGCTCTGCCAGACTAAGCAAATCCCTAAAGCACTCCCCGCTACACGAAATGCTGCTGTGAAGCCACCCACTTGTGGGCATGGTACCCCATACTCAGGACAAAGTCTCTCACTCAGACCAATAGCCAGCCAAAAGAAGAGTACCAAAGCTTTGTCCAGGAAGGGACATTAGCTTTTCTTTCAACTATGCATTGAAAAAAGTTTGGAAACTGGTCCCCATAATGAGGTGGGTATTCCATTTCTGTGGTTCTGCAGAGGCTTGTCAAAGCCAGGCACTCCCTGGCACGGCACCGCCTGCAGCAGTGGTTCCAGCAGGCGACTGGGGCCATTTCTACTACGACCATTTTCCCCACAGATATATTCATGAAACTGCCTCTCCTCAAAGCCCATTGCTGGCCCTGCTTCTGCAGCCTGAACACTGCCCTCCTGTTTTCAGCTGGGGCTTTTGATAACCCTTTTGCAGGGAAGTCCCCATCACTCAAGCACTTGCATCAGTAGCTTCTTCTGTTCATTGTTAATCTCCAAAACATGACTGTAAAACTATACAGTTGGTTAAATGAGAAAATCTAGTTCTTTCCAGCCACCCTGATGGTACTATCATGTTCTGTTGTGATGGCCATGACCATATATGTGATCACAGCACCAATTAAGTCTCCCCATTCGGGTTTATCTCCACGGGTGCAACTTGCCAGTGAGGCCACTTGGTGCATCTCCCACCCTGTCTCTCTCTCTCAGCTCTAGTCTGTTCCTCTGCTCCTCCATATGGCACAAACCAGGGCTGTGATGCTGATTAGGAGAGCTTTAAAAATTATCTTGTCTGATTTACTCCTTCAAAGGTCCCTGAAAACTGTAAATCTGTATTTTTTGGGGAAAAAATAAAGGACGTCTCTGAAACAGCTCCTATTTAAGCACACGTGACTAAAGGCAAGGAAACGGAGGGTCATACCTACCGGCGAGGTGTGGGAACCCGTTTTCTCTCCTTTGGCCGGTGGCTGGTGACCGGTGGTGCAGCAGGCTTGGCCCTACCTGGTGACCGCAGGCATGGTCCACGCGAAGCACCAGGCTGTCAGCAAGGTCCTGGGCAGGAGTGGCAGTCCCTTGGGTGGTTAGCGAGAGGAGCGGAAGGCTGATGAGATACAGTGCCAGATGAGCCCACCTAGGGCTGTGTGGCTGCAGTGAGGAGAGAGGCTGGAGGAGCCCCCTGCCTGTCTGAGACTGCCGTGGCTCCCTGGTGAACGTGCTTTGTGTGCTTACTTACTGCATGCATTTTGTGATGTGTCCCTGGGAAGATAAGCGAACTGTATAAATACAGATTAATACAGTCAAAAATATGTGGGTGCTTAAATCGGTAGCTTTTAGAACAGATAGCTGCTGCAGGACCCCTCTGCCTCAAAAAAGGGGGAGGATGGGGATAACAGGAAAGAAAAGGCCATTCCCTGCCCGTGTGTTACCGTCAAACACACAGAGTGCCTTTTATTTATTTATTTTGGAACAGCACTGGAGAACCATGAGACCAATAACGGACCATAATGAGCTCAAACTGCTGACCAGGGCTTAGCTGTATTGAATTAAAACTCTGATACAGGCCCATCGTTAGCAAGGCGTGCCCAGGGAGCGGTGTGCCGCGCTCCGACAGCCTCCCCACCAGCCACCTTCTCGCACCTCACCGCCTCTTCCAGGGGGAGAACTCTGTGCCCGGAGCCTTCGCTTGGCCGGGAGCTGCTGCCGGCGGCCAGTGGCTGGTCCTCCATCTCAGCAGGGCTGCGTGACCTCGCCGGGCCAGGCAAATCCACCAGAGGGGAGCTCAGCCTTCAAATTAGAGATGCCTGGGAAAAATAACATGAATAAACAGCCGGCAGCACTAGCAGATGCCCTAAAGGTGATACGGGTTCTTTTATGTTCCTCTAAATTAGATTCAGAGAAATTTGTTTGGTGATGCCAATACTGCAGGCCCAGGAGCACTAAATCATCCTTTATGGGCGCATAAATACGTGTTTCATTCTCTGTCACATTTAGTATCGGCAATGATTTCACACACAGCTGTAGATCAGCTCCCTTTTGATCACAATCTGCCACCCTTTTCTAGCCATTGAAATTTATAGCAACATTAATAGTTCAAAAATAATAGTGTTTACTGTGTACTAGATTTCAATAAATCAGGAGGAAGCAACAGTTCCCAACAAAGACTCCAGAAAGCAACAAAGCTGGACTGAATGTAAGCTTTTTCACCCCGATTAACACATCCTTGTCTATTGGCAGAAAGTTTCCATCGCAGCTGTGAGAAAATAATTCCATGGATTATGTCACATTGATTCAAAGTGAAATTCAAAGCCAAAGAGAAAGCAGAAAAGCCTTCCCTATGTTCTTACAGAAAATGTCACTGCTTCAATTAGGTGCTACAGATGCTTGGAGTAAACATATTTTCCACTGGTTTTCTTAGAACCATACCCACTTAAATCTCCAATATTCTTCTACATGTTCGTTTTTCATCCCAGTTTAATACCACGCCTCTGGGTGTTAGTGGTTAAGGGGATACTGCCAAGCAGCACAAGCCAAGAAAAGCTGGGATAAGAAGGGAAAATATGGCCTTTATATAGTAAATAAACTTTTCAGCCTTAATATTATGGCTGCTGTCAGTATAACTCAGAGGGGGGGGGGGAAATAACCCAGTGCTA
Organism: Arenaria interpres; assembly: GCA_013399435.1. Lineage (NCBI taxonomy): Eukaryota > Metazoa > Chordata > Aves > Charadriiformes > Scolopacidae > Arenaria > Arenaria interpres. The sequence goes on along the minus strand of VXAK01009653.1, from coordinate 74,545 downwards.
GTTGTACCTTCCATTTCTTGGACCACGTTCTTTGTCCACTTCTCCAGTTTTCAATCTGTTCCCAATCCAATGGAAATAATGCACACAACTGAGAATTCAAGCTTCTAATAAATCTCATCTGTGTGGAATCCCTGGGATTCAGAATGAAAACAAAACTAGATAAGACTTTTCAACATTTCAGAAAATACCAACTTTTTTCCAGTAAAAACTTGGGTTCTAGGAAATCTAAATATCCTGTTGATATCAAGCACATAGCAATAAAGTCAGAATTGAGACCTTGAGCATCTGTAAGTAACAGATGTGAAATGCACATAAATACATATAATACCTGTATGGATCTCTTCAAAACGATGAGTAGAAGTTAGCAGCCTCATTGCCAGAATAAACTGGGTGCATCCCAAACATAAATGCTTTAGAAGATAAAAACCTCCTCACCTACCAAAGTCCTTCCCAGGAACACTGATGTCCGTGGTAGCCCAGAGGCAGGAATGCCAATGGAGATGCACCGGCCTCGCTGGCTGCAGCTTCACCTCCCCATCGCGCCTGCGGTGGGAATCTGGAACTGCAGCTCTCCCGGTCACTGCTAGAGATGATCCAACTTCTTACTCCTCTCAACGTTCATCTTGCTCCAACTAATGGAGCCAAGTCTCCCACGCTGTTCTCCATGTACACCAACAGAAAATTTTCACCTGAGTGACTATCATGCCTATCCTTCCCTTGCAAAAGCGTGGGCAGGGGGGAAAGACGAGAAGAAATCACCAGGTTTATAGGTGTTATAAATGCAACTTACTTCAGAGCTAAAAAATCCTGGCAGATGGTACCCAACATCTGGGAGAATGTTAATGCCCAGATATAAAATTTGTTTTCTTTATTTCTCTTTATTGGGGCCCTATTTGGTTACAGTGCGTTGTGATAAGATCTATTTCCTATGCTTGTCTCTTAAATTTAAATCTCAAAGCAACATTTATAAACATTACAACCTATCAGTTATTACTGTAGTGCAGGGCTGAATTCAGATCAGTAGTGGCATACATAAATATGTCGCATAGAAGTATATGTGCAACTCTTGCCAAACAAACCTCGAAGAATTTTTTTTTGAAAGAGATGGCTAGGAAAGAATAAAAAAAATTATTATATTAGCATACCCTGTGGAAACAAATGGTTTGACCTTGTAGGAATAAACATAGCAACAGCTCCATTTATCATATAACCCCTCCTTAAATTATAAAAATTTGCTGTTTTGGGGGCAGGAACCATCTCTCTTTATTCCTCTTTGACAGCAGCAGGCACAGCAGGGAGCACAAGCCATGGCAAGCACTCCTAATCCCTGCAATAACTCTGCATTACAGCCCTTCCCCAGACAGCGGCTCTGCCCGGGGTCCCGGGGGGCAGCACGGGAAGGCAGCCGAATCCCTGACCCTCTCCCAGCTGGGCACCAGAGAGCTGGGAGTGCTCCGCTGGGGATCTGACCTGAGGGTGATGCCAGGCTCCTGCCTGGAAAGCCTTGCCCACCCCAGCACATCGGGGCTCACCGGGGTGCAGCAGCTTCCAGACCCGCCTTGCCCTTTCCTGTAATTAGCTCTGTTTTCTGAGTAGGTGGGGAAATCTGTTTCCCTCTTCTGACCGCCGCTGCGGCTCCCTCCAGCCGCCCCAGGGATGCCGTGCAGATTTTGCTTTTCATCGACCACGCAGGAAAACCACGGGTCCCCTCTGTTTAGGATAGCGGGTCAAGTCTGTTCCCAGCTGAAATATTGCAGGAGAAAACAACAATCAAAAAGCAGGATAGCTTCTTCCCAGCACGGGGAGCCCTCCGTGCCAGCTTTCTGGCTGAAGGAAGTGAGCAGCTCTATTTAGCTCATTAAATTAACAGCTGGAGTAGCAAGGGCTATCTACAACAGCTGTACACCTGAAAAGCCTACAAAATATTCCCATCAGAGGCATGAAAGTAAGAGACCTGGAGACGCCTGTCTTTTAGAGGCTGGATCTCTCTTTAACATCTCTCTTTTCTTCTGCCATAAACACAGGCAAGAGTAGACAGGCGAGGGGAGGATGACGGTAAACACAACCTGCTGCAGAGCCTGTTACCAGAAAAGTAGATGGAATGGGAATATTTTCTTCAAACCAAGTAAAATCTAATCATAACAGTTTGTTTCCTCAGCCCAAGCCCCTTTGCAGTGCATCAGCAATTATTGCTCCAACCTCTCGCCTCCCTCACCGCTACATCCAGCTCCTAAGGTTGATGTGGAGAGACAGCATCACTCCCGTGCCCAGGCAGCCCGAGATGGTGCCCATCGGGGAGAAGCTTCAGGTTTCTTCCCTTCCATTCCAACATGGATCATGGTGTGCCCTGCAGGCTCTTCCTCCCCGTCCCCAGCCTGGCTGCTGGTCTGGCTCAGCCAACACCACCTGCCTCACCCCACTGGTGCCAGTCGTCTCCACTAACAGCTTTTGGATCTGGATGGCAAGGGCTAGTCACACACAGAAAGGCTAATGAATGACGGGGCTGGCATTCCTTACAAAGCATTTGGAAATGAAGTGGATGCACTGTATATCTAATTTTGGACACTTCAGTTTGAAAGGGTTAATCTACCAAGCTATTCTACTTAGTGAGTTATTCCTTATTCTACTGCTAATTCATCAATATTAAATACAGTATTGACACTTAAACTATAGAAAAAAACAATCCCAAAAAGCAAAGATAATGATTCACCTTGCATAAAATGCCAGCAGGTTAGCTGGGGTATGGACTCTGCCATTAGAGCCCTGGCTCTGCTATCAGCATCTCGGTGAAGGACAAGCACAGAACTACTCAAAGCTGGGCTCTGGCAGCAGCAGAGCATCCAACATCCCTCACCCACCTGTAAGACACCTTCTTGGTGTCTTGCAGGAACAGTTTTACAGAGAGGACATCTTTCTATTAACCAGTGGCACTTTGGATCAGGGGCATCTTTCCCTGTTACAAATTCCTCAAGTTAAGGAAAAACAAACTGTGGAAGAGTGTATCTTTTACAAGTGCTCTATGAAGTAATACTGGAAAAAAGAGGATAAACTCATTCTCAACCCCACCCTTACTTCAGTTCGTCATGAAAAAGTACGTTTCTGCTCTTGTGTTATTGGCAGCAGCCTGAGGTTTCCTTCCCGTCACATCGTAACAGAGCGCTTCTCTCCCTGCCACGGCATCCGTCTTGCTTGTGTCAGCTCAGAAACTTTGCTGGGGATTCCCAGCATCAGGTCCTGATGACCCCACCATCCAGGTCTGGTGGAGAAATCCACTGCCACCCTGAGTCGTACGTCGGTGCTCTCTCAGGGGTGTTGCTGTCCTGCAGGATGACGCAAACTGCAATAAGCTAAATGAGATTTTTTACCTTCCATGCCCAGAATAGGACATTTCTCTCCAGTGAGGTCAGGTGTTCTCCAGAAACTTTCCATAAGCTTTGGCCAACTAAATAGTTGCATGTGAGGAGAACAGAGAAAAGAGCCTAAATTCACTTTTGCAAACAACATGGCTGATGAGATAAAATGAGAGTGCTTTTAATAGCAAAACCATGTTTTCTTTGGCCTACATGCAACCTAGAGCTTTCCAGGTGCTCAAGCTTAAACTAGTCGTATAGATCTAGAGAGACATTAATTATTTAACAGGCACAAAAGGAGGCCCGAGGAAATGATTCCTCCTTCCTCCTATTCAGTGCATGGGTACAGTTAACCCTGACTCTTGCATCACAGCGGGACTTTTCATCAGCTCTGAAAGCCTGAGTTTTATTTTTCCCTTCATTTCCTTCCTGCTAAAGACCTCCTTGGTCCACAAAGCCTTGAAGTTTGTCTGTGCTCTCTTAGCAGGAGCTCAGTTTTGGGTGAGCCCAGTTTGAAGTCACCTGCTCAGGCCCTGAAGATGGATGCTCGCCCTCAGAGGTGCAGCTGGAGCCCACCAAAACCTGATGCCAGCACCTTCATGTTTCAGTTCTGTATCTGGTCACCAGAAGGGGCGTGTGGTGTAAAACTGCTCATTTCTCAGCTCCAGGTAAATGCAGCCTGACGGGAAGCAGGGAAGATGCCACGGGGACTAACGTACCAATGGCCTCACCAAGCTGCAGCACCTGTCCCCAAACAGTGAGATGATCTTCCCTGCTACGCTGCCCGTGCACCCAGACCCCGGGGGCCATGGAGTGGTTGTCCCCCTGGCTCTGCTGATTACAAATACTAGCAATTCATCTCCTGCCTCAATTTACAGTGAATGGTGCCTGTCGGGGCCAGCAAACTGCTCTGAGAGATTGTCCTGGAAAATTAACAGCTATAACGATTTCCAGAAGCCAGTGACGGCGCACGCTGCTCCCAGGGCAGATGACTCAGTGGGTTCGTCTTGTCATGGAGACAGCAAAGCCCTCAAAAGTACCTTTTTCCTTAGCTTTTGCCACACAGCATCCTGGCTTTACAGCTGGTGTGAGACAGATGTTGCCGGGAAGGAGCCGGGGAGATAATTCTTACTGCCTAGGGGAGTGAGAAGCACTCCCTCCACAAATACCAACAGTCACTTGGTGTTGGCTTCTGCCAGGCTTTTACCATCACCACCGTCAGCCTTGTAGTGGGTGTTTCCCAACTATCACATTTAATGCTGGCTGCATTTTTTCACAAAACTCTGCTCAATTTGGGTCTACTTTAACTTAGTTAAAAGAAAAAAGGAACAAAACAATCTCTCAAAAATGATCCAGATGAGTCTTTTCTTATGATCATTTTTTTAGGCTGTGTTGAGCAATATTTTCTCCACACTTAACTAGGGTGGAAACAATGTAGATTTGAGATGGAGCCCTTACATCAAGCTAAGACATACGGCAAAATACAGGCTTTGCAAAAGAAAGGAGCTAAAGTAGGGCAGAATAAAACAGACAAAAGGGACACATGTTCCTCATCTATCACATGATTTTATAAGATGCTGTAAGTGAAGTTAGGTTTAAGAGCTGGCTGCAACTGGTCTTCCTAAGGAATTTTGCAAGAGAAACCAGTAGGGCTTCAGCTTTATGTTAATCCTCCATAAAGAAACTTAGTTTATTTGCTGTTCAAGAGGGCATTTGTACCCAGCACTTCATTTCTATTCAAACCTCCAAGTGGGGTGTCAGTGGGGTGGTGCTGGGAGACTTCTCTTTGCCCACTGGACCAAGTTGGGTTTATCTGTTATGACCCAGGTGTGTGATTCCTACTATGGCAAAACAATCCAACCATATGCAGTTGCGCAGCTCCTCCAAGCCATAGGGAACATCTTCCGTAGTTGTTTTGGAATACCTCAGTGCTGCAAAGCCCCCAGGGAATCCTCAGACCGCCCACATCAAACAGAAAAACAGCCAAGAAGAACTACAGGAAAACAATGAAGAGTTATTTCATGCTTTTGGCACTGAGCAGGAAAGCTCAATGTTCACCTACTGCCCAGCAGCAGCCCTGTGACACAGAGAACAAGGTGGGATGCCAGTCCTTGAGCCCACACCTTTCCAAGCACGCCAGTGATGTTCTGGTTCCTACGCTCTTCCAACCGAAAATTCAGCACTTGCTTCTCGCTTCTCCTATGCCCCCATTGCCTGGCCACACAACCCCACGATGCTGGGGAGACACTTTCCACCTGGGCCAGGGACTGCAGCCAGCTGAGAGCCCCAGGTGGGACCATTTTCATGGGGGCACGCACACAGATGCTGATTAAGTACAACTTATTGCTGTTACATTCTGCAAGGTGGAAACACTCTGCACGAGGTGAACTCAGCGCTATTGCTGTTGTCCCTAGCCAATGTACAGAACTGCTGTATCTTTCAAATGCATTTATTCACTCTTAATTTAAAATAAAAGTACTTTCTTTAAGCCAGAGCTGATGACAGAAGAAGAACAATCTGCCCTGGCCATTTCTACTGCAGTCCTTGCAAAATGTTTTGGCTCAGCCTTCGACTGTCTCTGGGGCCACTGTGTACCTGTGCTATCAAGCCTGACTTACCAGACCTTAAGGTGGGCCATGGGTGACAGTTCAAGAATCGCCGTTTCCTCCCATTTGAAGCTCCGTTTGGCTTTGTCCTAAACTGGAACACAAAAGGTCATGTTTTTGCAACTTCCCTTGAAGTGTGGGAGCTCAGAGCATTCTTGGCTCAAATATTTCTTGTGAGGAATCAACCACATGAACCTGCCCAGATGAGCGGCTGTGAAACTGGGTTCAGCGGCCCCATGTCCCTTGCTGCCCATGTGTGACAAACTCCTGACAGAGCACCTACCCCACAGCGAGTTACAGTCACAGGACAGCGTTAAGCTAGTGTGGTTTAGCCAGGATGCTGGCACAGAGCCACTGTTGTAAAAGCAGACAAGCATCAACATTTCATCACCATTTCCCGGAGGAAACGTCTCCTCCAGATTTCCTTGATGGAGAATTGAATTCCCTTGCTCTCCCAATTCAAGTTTGCTGGGTTTGGAGTTTTTGTTTGGTTTGGTTTTGGTTGTTTGTTTTGGTTTGTTTGGTTTGGTTTTTTGTTTGTTTGGGTTTTTTTTCCCCAAAAGAAACACTTACCTTTTACTGAAACTAAGTATTTCTCTCAGGAAATAGTCAGGGTAACCTCCCAGCCAGTTCAACTCAATCTTCTGTGCGTCATCTGCCACAAGGAGACACAGGCTTTCCATTCAAGAGGTATCTTCCCAGCCTGGTACACTACACCGTGTTGCCCTATTATCGTTAGAGCTTCAACTGAGCAAAAAGCACGGGAAACCTGTTATACAAGCACATGGGTATTTTGCTATAGCCAAGGAAGGTTCATGACCACACTCAGAGCATGAAAGGTACAGAAGTTCCTCAGATTTTGTGCTAAAACTTATTAAAAACATTAAATACTGGGTTTTGCTGCTTATTCAGTCAGTCAGAAGAGACCAGATGTTTTCAGGCTGCTAGATAGAGAGTTCAACAGCGAGTTCAGTTCAGTGTCAGCTATTAGTCTGAAATACAGCCATAAGGACGTAAGTGCTATGTACAAGATCATCTAATTTTTCTAGATTAAGTGATGACTTGAACACAAATACCTGCCACAGTTAAAAACAGATCTTTTGGAAGGATGGAAGGCAAAGGGAAGGAGATATGGTGCTTGTTCAAATAGTACAGGTGGCCCTTTTAATAAATTTACAGACTTGTTAGATCTGATTAAGAGGCTGTTTATGCAACAGCAGATTAGGAAACTTGTAAGCTGGAAAAAACTTGAACGTTTGACAGGTATGATGATGACTTCCAGAGATCAGTGATGGGTGCTGAGTCATGGACATTTTGGCTAAAAAAAAAAAAGTTCTTACCAATAACTCCTCTGGGAAGCTGGGGCCTATATACATCTACAAATCTGGTTTGTTCTGCTACAGATCTTGTCGTGCCAAGTGCATGGACAGGAAATTGCCAAACCCATAACCACCCAGAACACAACATTCACAACACACCTTTCAAAGGGTGATTTTAGAAGAAGAAAAAAAGGGAGAACATGGTGAGTACCTCCTTTGGAGCATGCTGCAGTGATGCCATAAAGCCTGGCAGTTGAGTTTTGCACTAAAAGCGAGGTCTTCAGTATGTAAAAGCATAACATAGCAGAAAGCAAACCCCTCAGAGATACGTACTCTTAGTAGTCACTTGCAGTGGAACCTGTGCTCACTCGAGTGTAGTGTACAGGGCCTGCTCAGCCCCACTCTCTGGGACATTTCCTCGACCTACCCCTAAAAACTGAATGTGCGGAACATTGCTTTTGCAGTATGTTGGCTGTACTCATTAAAAAAAAATTCCATAATGCATACAGATACTTTCTTCTGTCATGGCCTAAAAAACACTTTAAATGACAATTTCCTCAAAAAAAAAAATCAAATAAAAATTTATACTGAGCTGAAAGATGATGACAGACTTCAGTGGGATTAAGCAATTTCTCTCAGCATTTTTGTGGGTTTAACTAAACCCAGAGATTACAAACAGAAAGGAAAGAACCGCCCCCAGATTATCCATTTTCACACACACACACACACAAAAAAATAAGAGTGAAGAAACATTCTGAAAGAACTATAGAAGGTAAACAGGCTAGTTAGACATGATGTACCATAACCTTAAGTTCCCATCAACAACTCTCTGTTATTCCCATTCAAATCAATCACTGATATGGTTTTCTTCTCACCCAGCAGCTCCAGCTGTTTCTGAATGGTTCTGCTTTCCAAGCTTGCAGAGGAGGAGCACGCACAGGGAGGAAAGGAAAACACAGTTAAAAAACCAAAACAAAGCAAAAACACAACAGTAAAACCTTTGACTCTGCGAGCACCAAGAGACTGACCAAAACTGTAGCACCTCTCCAACAAGTTGGTTCCAGCAGCTCTTTGGTGCGAGACGGGCCCAGGGCAATCCCGCGGGAGGGCACAGCACCTCCATGGCCCCCCTGCCCTTTGAGCCCACGGAGGTGAAGCTGGGCAGGTACCGGCCCATCGGTCACCCCGCGAGAGAAACACAAGCAGGGCAAGTATCACAGATGAGCAGGCTGCTTCTCCAGAGCAATTCAGGGAAGTTGCAATGAGTCACTCCTCGTCACAGAGTGGGGAAAAAAAAAACCCACAACAGGTCTTAAGAAGTCGGATGGACTGATTGCAGCAGCTTCCTAATGGGAATCTCAGATTAAAGCATCTCACCTGCTGCTTCAGGAGCACAGTACGGCCCTCCAGATGACAGCGTTGGTTGTTTTGAATGCACAACATGTACGATCGCTAAGAGAATAAACCTGAAACATGCTGGATGCTTTTGTTAAAACATTTAGGAAAAAACGAAGTCGTCTGACACAGAAAATCACACTGTAAAATGAGAGGTGAAGCCTGCCAGGATGGATGTAGCTATATTTATGAAGTGCCCATCAGTGATGTGGGTACTGTCCAAAAAAAATGAAACAATATACCTGATTGCCAGAGGAAGGACCAAAGATCAACTGAAATTCACAGAGGAGCTTGTGACTAGGGCTAAGATGTTGACAGTATGTACACCCTGTATCTATGATGGAATTTATAATATGTATAATAATGAATCATGTAAAAATATGTGTTAGTGCATAGAAATTATGTACCAAAAATTCATACTGCTATTCATAGAATCATAGAATGGTTTGGGTTGGAAGGGACCTTAAAGATCATGTAGTTCCAACCCCCCCTGCCATGGGCAGGGACACCTCCTACTAGAGCAGGTTGCTCAAAGCCCCATCCAGCCTGGCCTTGAAATTCTCACAAGTGTTCTAGTTCTGACATAACCCCCATGCTCCAGGTCCTCCCCTACCATTGCCCCGTGATGGAGGTGATGGGAAAGCTGCCCCACACCCGGACAGCCCAACTCCCCCCAGCCACACCACGAATGCCCCAGCCATCACCTGGCTTGCGGGCAGACGTTAGCGGTAGAGATGTTAGAGCCACTTTTCAGTTTTTTTGCCACCCTTCCTTGGTGACACCAGCCATGAACCACTTTCATATTGCAGACAGGAGATGCTGCCGCCTGAGACAAATCTCATTGCAAATGATGCTCGTATACAACACATGATTCAGCAAGCTAATTCAGCAAGGCTCACTGAAATCCCATCTGTGAAGCAGGGTCTTTATAGATTAATCCTTGCTAGGATCTGAAATTGGTTACCTTATAACGACTCAAATAGTAAATCAATAAATTCTAGGATATTAAATTGGAAATAGAGTAAAGAGAGTGAAGTAAATAGCAATATCTCTTATGCAGACAAGAAAAGATGTATACTAAGGTTTTCTAAACAGGGCTGGGAAATTGGATTTAACTTCTCTCCTAAGTAAGCAGTGAACTTTTAAACAAACCCAAGTGATTACAGTTATTAGCTGCTTGTTATGTGATCACCAAAGAGTTAAATACCAAAGGCTGGCAGTTTTTCCAGGGTGTTTTGCATTTTTCAATACTTAGACTGAGAGCCATTGAGCACATTACCACAGGCAAACATCTCCCACAAGCGCCGTTCCTCGCTTTAAATGTCTGGCTTCTGCTCCAGTTGAAAGCCGACCAGAAGCCAGAGCTTGGGAGGCTTGGGGACCGCTGAGCGCTGCTCCGGCGAGCTGGGGCGGCAGCCAAGCCACACAGAAAAGGACAAGTCAGGTAACGTGTTACAGCAGCTATTTTTCCGCTTGTGCTTATTCTGACTCCAAATAAGCATATAAAACAAAATGCAACTGTGAAGCGCATCTGAGTGTGTGTGAGGTCAGGCAGGGAGCGGGAGGGAGGCAGGAGGAGCTGAGTCACTGCTGTGCTGGGATGAGGGTGAGCGGTAGCACGGCCCAGGATGGGGTAGGGAAAGGTTTGGAGCACAAACACCGAGCCCTGCTACCGCCTGAGGACAACAGACAGGAGGGGAGGGAGACACCGAGCAGCTCCAGGGGAGGAATGCGCCCCAAGCAACACGTGGTCCCAACTCCATCAGCGGCAGGTCCGGCCCCGCAGCAGTAGGGATGCGTTTTGAGTTTCCCAGTATATGCTGAACATCTGGTTCGTTATTTTCAATTAAAAATAAGCAAGCCGTACCAGCTCCTTCAAGGACGCTGCTGTTCAGATTGCTTTTCTGCACGGTGTACTGAACTGATTTAGAGGGCGAGAGAAACCGGGTTTGGCAACTCCAGCGTTTTGGGGTTTTGGCAGCGTGACAAAACTTCCTGATGAGATGGACACATGTAATGCCCTTTGCCCTTTCCCTTGCTGTTCTCCTCAACTCCGGCATCTGTAAACACTTCTCTTTGGATCATCTGGATGGTGACATTTGGAATAAGTTAGATTTTAAGTAGAGTACAACCTCTGCTGATATTAGACACAAGATGGTTGGTTACTTGGCTCTGAAGGGTCAGTTCTCTCTTAGTCCCCTGTGGAGGAATATTCAACACAAAAGTTTTAATAGGTAACAAAAACATGTGGGATTCACTGGCTTGAACAGTAATTTAGCCATCATTAACAATCATTACTTCATTCTCTGCTAGTACAGTTATACTGAGTAACTGAAGAGGATAAATTGCTCTGTTGAAATACCTTGTGCAAAACGGCTAACTAAGAGAACACAAAGACAAATATTCTGTATATTTTGCTTGTGGTAATGTATTTATCATCCCGATTTTGCTTGGCTCTGATTTCTGGTTATGTATCATCCAAGTGTCAAAATATATAATTAATAATAATAATAATAAGAAGAAGAAGAAGCAACTTGCACACAGAGAAAGAGCAAGGTGCTCCCATGGGTTTCATGCCTGTTTCTGCTGCCTCTTTGAAATGGTGAATGGGCTCCAAGTGGAGACTGTTAAGAAAAAACGGGTGAAGAGGCACTGGTCCTTGTCTGAACTCTGATCAGCGCTGCACCTCCATGCCTTGATCCCGGTTTAGAGGGAAACTAATACGACTTTCCGAGGCAGCTATTGAGGCCAGCCCACACAGCAGGGGGCAGAGCCAGGCAGCGAGGCAGAGGATGGGTCCCCTTGCCAGGGCTGCTGTCCTTGTGCAGCATCACCCCGCTTCCCGTGCCCCAGCAGCGCTCACCCTCACCTTCCTCAGCAAAACAACATCCAAACTCTTCGAATCAGCAGAGGCCCGTGGCAGCCAGTGGAGCTGTGCTGCTCTACAGCCACCAAGAAGATGGACAGTCACAGTTTTAAAAGCAGAGTTCTGTTAAAAACAGAATTACAGCAGAAGACCATAGTCCCGCAGCCACACGTAGCTGGCACACACACCTAACTCTACTGATTGCAGCAGAATTGCTTATCTTTCCAGATAGGTATTCTGCTCTATTCAAGCACAGCTGCTGTTTCATTTGTCATTATCTTAATCTTCCCAGGACAATCCTGTTCCAGTCCACAGGCAGGACCCACCACACCAAGACACAGGGGTATGAAAAGCATCAGTTTAAAGTCATGTAATAGCAGTGATTTTGAAAGATGCATTGAATGCACAAGCACAGCCATCTGCCATGCATCTGTTTGAAGACTCTCTGTACGCTGCCAAAGAGCCCAGACCCAGGAGGGATTCCTGCGGCAAAGACTTTTGCGAGGCAGAGAATATTCCCATTCATTTACCTTTTGCAGTAAATTGGCCAAAGCCTCCTCCTGCAGCTCAGGCCTCAGCAAAGCTCCTGGGCAGGGGTTTTATTTCTTCCTAGGAGCCCACAGGCTCATAACGCTCAGTGCTCTTTCCCTTAACAAGATTCAAGGATGAAAAGCCACTGGCGGCACCCCCGTGATTTGGTATGCAGCCCTAGTCCCATCACCACGTGCGCCGCTGTTCCAATCCCAGGAGAAATTTGCTGAGTTTGCTCAGAAACGGAGCCTCTGTCAGGCCTCAGCTTCTACTTGTGTTGTAGAGGATGAAAAAGTACTTGTACATCATACACAGTCTTACCTCATCTTTCTTTGTCTCAGATGTATGTGCAGTAATGCCCCAAAGTATGTGTTTTGGAATGAAAACAAGAACAGGTGTAGAAATACCTGCATACTAGTTAATAGAATATTTCAAAATGAGAGAAAATGTACTTGAAATATAATTAAACTGCTAGCTGTCTACAACTGTTAATTCCCTCCTTGCATTTGAGACAGCATTTAACCTGGAGTAGAATTACTGTAGCTTTCTTTTTAATGGTTTTCTTGAGAATTCAAGATATAGGCTTGACTTTCAGTGCAACACAACTGTGCAGGGTGCCCCCTCTCCCTCACAAAATCAGGGGTTTTTCCCTGAAAGCTATCAATTAAACAAATACAAACTCTAAGTTCAGGCACAAGAACGTATTTTGGAAGTTCAGACCAAGGTCTCAAGACAGAGAAAGTAGAAGCCACTGCCGAAAAATGCAGCTGGAGTAAGAAAACAGGTGATGCAGGGAGGTGCCGGTATATAGCTGAACTTTATTACAAGGCCTCCGTTGCCTCGTGTGGGTCACGGTTACAAAGGACAGCAATCCCATGAGCTGGCAGGACACTAATCTCTGCAACTGTAATCGAGTTTCCTCACCCCAGCACTGACTGTCATACATCTAGCACTGGGGACTCCAGAGCTTTACAGCACACAAGCACTACTGTGGCAAAGCCAGCAGCAGCTCCTGCTCCTCGGGTAGTAGGGATGCTGTGTTCAGAAAACCAGCTGACATTTTTAAACCACTTTACCATTTTCATATTTGCTCCTCCTTTGGGCTATTATGAGCAAAACTCAGCTAAATATTTCACCCTCGATCGTAAAGAACTCAGTAGTGACATTACCCAGCAGCCCTGCCGTAGAAATTGATGCAACGAGGAGGAGGGTGACAAACTCACTGCAGAACAGGTGGGGAAAGCGAGGAGGAGAGGGAGACAGACAAGTAAGAAGCCTCTTAACATTTCAACACGTGGTTCTGCTCTTCAAGAGGACCTAATGCAGTAACTTGGGTTTTTTGTATTGCCTTCCATGGTGGATTTTCTCACCGCGCAAGCATAGAGAAGGTCTAGCAGCAAGGAAGAGTTAGACAGAAGTTCTCCTGGCTTTCATACCGTCCGCACTTGTGAAGGTAACATAACATGAACTTAGGTAGCAATTAAAAATCTCCTTTCCCAACTGCCCTTGGCTGTACCCGGGACTCCCCAGTGACTGTGCTTTGCAGTCTACCTGCACCACAGATGAGCACTCACGCTGTGCTTTAAACTTGCTTATCTAACTCATTTCAGTGGCACATGATGAAGTACCTTCCCCGCTTGGGTATCTGAGAGCACATATGGTCAGTAAAATAAGCACCCAGAAAGGTGTTTAAAGGGAGGCATTTTTAAAGCTATTTTTCAAAGTTATTTTCTTGACTACTGGTCTTCTGCTACCTTTTAAAGAAAATCAAGTACTTCTTACCTTTCAAATGAGAACGCGATGAGCATGGGTGCCAGGGCATAGCAAACGTTTATTTTTAAATACAACACAAGTTTTGTATGTGTTTGGAGGAGGAGGAGGCATGACTGGCAGCAGAACAAGAACCACACTAGGGAAGAGAGAACAACGTTCAAATTAGGTGGGAGGAGAGGGAGAGAAGGAAAAATCTTGCTTTTCTGCAGTTTGAAGGTGGTTGGCCCAGAAACTATAAGCCTGAGAAACAAGAAAACACTAATATTTTTTAAAAATTATGCCTTTGTCAAAGTATTTATCATGATGATTCACCCAATATATTTATGTTAGGTTGCTTTGCTGCTTCTTTGAGACTTGATATTTAAAATGTTTGTTAGAGTCTAAAGAACATCCTTTGAGAAACAGATTTGCTAGCATGTCTGGCTGGGCATACTCAGACTATAGTTTTGAAAGGTTGGGCTTTCAGGGTGTTTTTGATTTTTTGTGGTTTTGTCTTTTTTTTCTCTCTAAAAAGAAAAAAAAAAACACACCAACAAACCTTAACTTTTCATTGCTGGAACTGTATTTCCCCTGAATGCCTCCCCCAACCCCCTTATTAAGAAAAAGAGCAAGAGTTGCAAGTTTGAGAGTTTGGCTTTTCAGTGACAAATTTGGAAGGATTTTGAAGGCTTCTCACTTCAAAACCCTGGTGGTGCCCAAATACCACATCAACATAAGCCCCAGGTTTTGATTTCCAGACGGATACCAAACACTCATTGTCCCTGAACAGGGCTTTGCCAGCAGTTGCAATATTAATCCTTTTACAAAGAAATGCATCAGAAAACAAGTTTGTATGGAATAATCTCATATTGAAAGAAAAAGCATCAGGAGCAAAGTGGAAGAGCAGCACCAGGGCAGGCAAAGAGCCCAGAGGCAGAGGCTGCTTCGCCGACCGCAGCCTGGGAAACTTTTCTATCTAAAACTTCAATTTCTAATTTGTTAGGACCTCCGCTAAATGGCAGTTAGATTTACGCACACTGCAGCTCCTAATGCATTTTTGCAACTGTAATTTACTCATTTTTCAGTTGACCTACTTCCAGTCAGGCTTGGTATTAAAGAAATCTTTCAAAAGGCACTAAAAGCTCCACACGCCATATGCCAAATGCTTATTTGTGTGTGCCCACCGAAAAGGAAGAATTAGAAAGGGAAAGTTGATAGCGTCTTATTTTAATCTAATTCCTGATGAAGTTGGAGCCGAGCTCTGCCACTGGCCCCAGCCCTCAGTGCGGTGTGAGCAGCAGGCTCCGGCTGGTGGCCCTGCGGGGACCTGCCACCACCAACTGCCTGGCACTTTCTGCCGCCAAACCTTGCCTTTTCAGGTGCTCACAAAGCTGCACAACTGAGATCAATCACGTTGAGATTTATGGGTTTTTTTCCAAGCCAGGTGTTTGCCTGAGGCTGAGTTTTTCAGTGGAAATGTTTGCATCAGGAATGGGAAGGAAAAAGAAAATCCTTGTTTTGACCCTGTTAAAACCTTACAGCAATTAATCCAGGTGTGGAGCCGCACTTTGACATGGTGGAGGGGTGGTCTCAGCAGCCTTCAGTGTTTCTGTGTGTACCTGTGTCCATCGGAGCATGACCTACACCTCTTGCAGATAGATGCCTGGTCACACTGCCACAGCTGGCCCCGACTGCAGGATGGTGGCTAAAATGGGGAGAGACAGGTAGATAGGAGAAGAAATCAGGAATACGGAGATAAGCAGGAAAGCAGTGCAGCACAGGGACATCAGCTGGGACGAGGGGGGTTGGAAGGAGCCATCATCACTGCAAATCTCCCCAAAAACAGGGCCAGTTCCTGAAACTGGCTGTCTCACAGCTGCCCACGACATCCGAGGGAGAAGCACACATCCCATCCCTCCCGGCTGCTGCCAGCAGAAGAAAGACCAGGATCCTTCTGCTACTGCTTACTGCAGGACCTTGCTGAAGGACGGTGGGAAGAAGCAAAATACGTGGAGCGTATAAACTGCATTTCAGACTGTGGGGTTGAGATAGCGCATGAGCAACACCCCGGGAAGGGAAGCGAGAGCTGGGGAGCCTCTGCAGTGCCAGGAGCTGGAGGAGAGCCTGCTGGACCCCTCCGTGGAAACTCGGCTCAGCCTCTCCCAGCCGCAGGCTCTCTCTGGCTTCTGCCTGGCGCTGGCAGCTGAACCGCATGGGCTTGGAGCTGGAAAGCGAGGCCCCGAGCACGTGCTCACTCCCCCGTCGGACTTTCCATCTGCGCTGCCACGAGATGGGCCGGTGCTCGGCATCGCCAGCTCCCCTCGGCAGCAGCCTGCTGCCGGCAGAGACAAACGGGGAGCCTTTGAGCAGGGAGGGCAGCTTTGTTTGACTTCTACTTGAAGGATGTTCAGAATCTGCGGGCAAGCAGCCCGGCAGCAGGCAAAGGGAGGAGACTGGTCCTTCGTAAGGGCTGTACTATCCTGCAAGCACAGCAAGGCCATGCTGCCTGTGTACAGCTTCACCACGTAGGTGACTGCGGCTCATTTTAGCATCCTCCTACATTTCGGCCGTGTCCCTCAACTCTTCTGGCATTTACTTGAAGCACAAGAAATGAGCTAAAACCACCTGTGACATCCGAGGTCACAGCCTGTGTGAGGTCCTAGGGCTGCCTCTATGCCCGAGTGTGCTTACACCCCTCAGGGCTGTTATGCAGAGTACAGAAATAATTTGAATAACAAACTTAAGGAGCTCTACACAGACAACCTTACTCTGAGTGGAGCTGGCTGCCTGCCTGCAAAAGCAGCTCCATGCACAGGATTTAATTTTGGTAAATCTGGAAATCATTGGCCCCAAAGAGTCAGTGCAGGGAGGTTCTCATCATCATTACAGGAAAGATGGGGAGGGACTCTTTATCAGGGAGTATACCATAGGAAAATGGGGAGCAGCTTTAAACTGAAAGAGGGGAGATTTAGATTAGATACTAGGAAGAAATTCTTTACTCTGAGGGTGGTGAGACACTGGAACAGTTTGCCCAGGGAAGTTGTGGCTGCCCCATCCCTGGAGGGGTTCAAGGCCAGGCTGGATAGGGCTTTGGGCAACCTGGTCTCGTGGGAGGTGTCCCTGCCCGTGGCAGGGGGGGTGGAACTCGATGATCTTTAAGGTCCCTTCCAACCCAAACCATTCGATGATTCTATGATTACATCCCCGCTGGATAGCTGCTTTCCAGTGACCATCCCTCTTCACAGCCCTTTGCTGGCCACTGCTGCTCAGGACTCATGAAGACTAGAGGCCTCTTGTGCATCTCATCTCTGGCAGCAGTCAAACGCTCCCTTTTGAGATCAGCCCTGTGAGGCAGCAGAGCTGCTGCTGTGCCCACAGCTGGAAGGGTGCCAGGCGGTGTCCCACAGGGTGGAGCGAGGGGACAGCAGGGCACAGCAAGCCCGTGTGAGCAACCACTGCAGCAGGGAGATGAACTCAGCTCTTGCCAGCTAACCCCGGGGACCCTGAGGCACACAGATGGACCGGTGCTGTAAAATGGAAAAGGGCTGGTGGTTAGCTGGCGAGGGCACAGAAACGTCCCCTCCCTGCTGAGGTCTGGCTGTCCCCTGCTTACGCCACCAGCTGCCATTTTGACATAGGAAACACCACACTTGGCAGTCATTTCCACTGCACGCCACTGTGGATGTGCGGGAACACCTTTGCTGAGACCTGCTTCTCCTCTCACACAGCACGGCTCCCACTTGTACCCAGAGCGGCGACCACCAGCAGAGCCAGCGCAGCCCTCTCTGGCCACCGTGGCCACTGTCCCAGCCCCGCTGCAGCCACCGGACTCGCCCCCTCCCTGAGGGCTGGTTTCTGCTCAGACCCAGCTCCTGGCTGCTCATGCTCCAACCATGGCAAGTCAAAAATAATAGAAAATAAAATTCATGTGCAGTAAAAGCAGGGATATTGTGCAATAGCCTGTCTATGGTTCTGAACAAAGAATAAGTTGTCTTTTTTTTTTTTTTATTTATTTATGGGGTATTAACATGGGAAAGCAGCTTAATGCTGACGTAACTACCCCAAAACCATTTTGTTTAGTTCTCCCTTCAAACTTAATAAAATAATATTTGTATCAGAGTTAATTTACTACAAAGCCCATGACACAAGTGTAATTCTCAAAGGACGTAACCTGCCAAATTCTTTCTGGGGAAGTTGTTTCCAGCAAGTTACGTCCTGAGCACAAGCCAGCAAGCTCTGAACAACAGGCTGCAAGGGTACCCATCCCTGGCTGTCCGTAAAATGCCAGCTGGTCCCGTCGTTGATTAACAGCGTGTGGGACAGAGATACCCAACAGAGTTTCAGGCACAGCATACACAACAGCAAAGGATGCTATAATTCCCCAGCACAGAGCAGTGGAGCTCTGCTGCGGTAGTTTGGGGCACGCAAGGCATCTGTGTATTACTGAGAGTGGGGAAATGTCGGAGGGGCGTTTATCTCCGGGGTCTTTTCAGGCAGGGAAGAAGCTCTGGAGATGGCATCTGAACAGAGCTGGGAGAAAAACAACTTATCTCTAAAACCAGAGAGACCAAAGGCAGCAGAGCAGCCGTTTCTTGTTCAAGTGGCCCGACAGGCTCTGCAGCATCATGTCCCAGGCTCTGGGCTGCAGTGCAGCATTGGGGAACCCCATGACCAAAGGGGCAAAAGATGTGCATGATGCCTAAAGCAACACAGAGAAAGCAGTGGAGTGGTGGGTCTTGGACAAGCAGAGGGCTGCAGGGGAAACACCCCCTCCTGTCCAGCTGAGCATATGTGGAGGGGTTTAAAAATCTTTAAACCCCTATAAAAAGTCTTTAAAAATTCATTAAAAAATCACAATATTCAGACCCCCCTTTACCAAAAAGAGGTCTAAAGGGATTTTTGCAGCCCACCATGAGGAAGGGCAATGGATGCACTGTAACTTCACAGGCATGTATCAACACTGTATTTCCAATAAACATTGCCCCACGTTCTTTTTGAAATGACGGGAGGTTTACCATAACACTGTGACCCTGCTTATTCCAGGAGGTTTCCTCCTAGCTTTTCCCTCAGAGAGATGAAGGAGAAATTATCCTCACTGAAAGATCATTACTGTGAGTTCACATAATCCCACTTTTAATCAAACGATAATTTAAGTGTAAATTCCACTTCATGCTTTTAGGAAAACATTGGTATAATATACACTGCTACTAAAACCTCATCCTCAAAAAGATCGTTATCACAGTTGTCATTTAACAAAACAAGAAAAAACCCAGTACAATTCAGAATTTAGACAGGTATTTCATCTATATCTCTTTCTTCAAAAAGATTAATTTTATATAATATTATAATCTCATATAGCAGTTATAGAGCCCCAAAAGGGAAAGTATGTCAGATAAAGCACACAGAGATATTTAAGCCTGATTTTTTTCGTTCTGGAAGATAAACCTATACCATGAATATTCCACTAATAGTCTTCCTTGAGTAATGTGTTTACAAGCAATTGCTTTGAAACCATCGCTCCTGTGAAGTTTTAGGAACCTAATTGATTTGCTCCTCACTGGCAAAGATGTGAAAGTTGGAATATTGACAGGAACATCAAGAGAGTTGAAACGCATTAGTATAGCGTTCACATCAAATGCAAGGGGAAAAGCAAAATAAATCCGCTCAGAAGTTTCAGTGCTCTCAGTAAAAGCCAAGACGTTCAAACCACTGCTCGCACCAGGATGCGCTATTAGCCGCGGAGATGATAGGCCACTTCATCAGCTGGTGTATCATAGCAGACATGATGATCTGGCTCATTATTCTTGCTAAATTATGCATGCATGATGAGAGGGGTTAGAAATCATTCCAGTCCATCATGTGCCAGATCACTGGAAAATCTTCAATAGATACCACAAGCAGCGCACGGGCTGTACAGTCAGGCATTACCTGTACAGAGCTATTCCCATTTCACTTACAATTACCCTGCTGGTTAATAGTAGGAGAGGATCAGAATGATGCATCAGTGTCTTCTACAGTAGAGGATCAGAATGATGCATCAGTGTCTTCTACAGTGAGCTGGAGAGTTAAAAAGACCTCAGTATTTATTCCGCATTGTCACCATGATCCAGAATTACCTGGCTTGGAGTAATCAGAAACGAGCAAACGCTTCGGGGCCTGGCAAAGCGTGATTCCTGCCTCTGAGCAGCAGGACTGCCACCTCCACCCACCTGGGCACCAGCAAGAGGAGGACTGAATTCTCCTGTCATTTAGCATCTTCCCATCAGTGTGTGTGAAATGCAGGCGCACGGTAATGTTGGGCTGGCTGCTGCTCTGCACGGCCCCAGTGGAGTGCAGGGAAAGCTTCAAAGATGGATGCTGGAGGGAAAAAACCCAAACAACTCATGTATTATATATATATGGTTTTGCTCTGACATATAAAAATGCACAAGCATTCAAACCCTTGAAACAGCCCGTCAGACAGGCTCTCGCTTCCCAGCCATCCCTCGCTTCACACCGAGGGATGCAGGGATTTTCAAACTGAACTGGATGTTCTGGCTCTTCTGAAGATAAGCCCAAAATAGATGGCAGAGCATTTGCTCATTTTAATTCATATGCAAGCCTGTCCCACAGTGGGATTTACTCCTTTTGGAGATGGCTTATCTGCTGGCTGGGTACTTAGCGTCAGAGGACTGAGCTCCGGAGGAGCTGTTCCCGCACGTCTGGGATGCGGTGGCTCCCGGCAGAGACAGGCATCCCTGGGTGCTCCGAGCAGGCTGGGTGACAGGCCAGCCCTGGAATACAGGGAGCGATGCTGTCTCCTCTGCCTCCTACACCTGCCAAGTAGCCACAGGTGGCTCAGCAGCCCACATAGCTCATGGTCCTTCAGGAGACAAGCCATGCTACCACCCAGTACCATGCATCTGCAGCTGTGCTAAAGAGAACCGAGGCTGGCAGGAGGGAGAGATTATTACATGTGCCCTTGTCCCCGAGAGGGCCAATGGAATCCTGGGCTGCTCTGGAAGGGAAGAGTGTGGCCAGTAGGTCAAGGGAGGTCACTCTTCCCCTCTGCTCTGCACTGGTGAGGCCACAACTGGAATTTTGCATCCAGTTCTGGGCTGCCCAGTTCAAGAGAGACAGGGAACTACTGGGAAGAGTCCAATGTAGGACAACCAAGATGATTAAGGGATTGGAGCACCTCCCTTACGAGGAAAGGCTCAAAGAGCTGGGGCTCTTTAGCCTGGAGAAGAGAAGGTTGAGGGGAGACCTTATTAATGCTTACAAGTATCTAAAGGGTGGGTTGAAGGAGGATGGAGCCAGACTCTTTTCAGTGGTTTCTAACAGTAGGACGAGGGGCAATGGGCACAAGCTGGAATGTGGGAAGTTCCATTCAAATACGAGGAAAAAAATTCTTTCCGGTGAGGGTGCCAGAGCCCTGGAACAGGCTGCCCAGGGAGATCGTGGAGTCCCCTTCTCTGGAGATCTCCAAGACCCACCTGGATGCAGTCCTGAGTGATGTGCTCTGGGCAACCCTGCTTTGGCAGGGGAGTTGGACTGGATGATCTCTAGAGGTCCCTTCCAACTCTGACAACTCTGTGATTCTATGATTCGTGATTACATTCTTTTTCCTCTGTTTTCCAGCACAGTGAAACAATACTCACAGGCAGACTGTCCTAACACCACTGATGCTCAGACAAAGCACAAAACACAGCTGATGGACTCCGGTGAAGACTGACCAGCAGCTAGCGCAAAGTCATTGTGTTCCATGCCAATGTTTAGGCCAGCAC
The DNA here is from genome assembly GCA_013399435.1 of Arenaria interpres. Classification (NCBI taxonomy): domain Eukaryota; kingdom Metazoa; phylum Chordata; class Aves; order Charadriiformes; family Scolopacidae; genus Arenaria; species Arenaria interpres. The sequence goes on along the minus strand of VXAK01009653.1, from coordinate 52,960 downwards.
GATGCTGGCACAGTTAGCTTGAAATCTGGCTTGTGTGGCAGAATAAACCAATCAGCAGGGGTAAACCACTACCGCACACCAGGCTGTGGCCATGGGCTGACCCTGGTCTCACACGATGCCTGGGGGTCAGAGCACGGGCTCGCTCAGAGACCCAGCAGCAGCCCCGGGAGCTCTGCTCACCCCCTGGGGATCCGGGACAGCAGCTAAGAGCTCTTTGTCAGCCCTGGGAAGATACGGCAGGATGAGAGCAGAATAACAAAGCTCTGAGATGTGATTTATGGAGGAAAAAAAAAAAAAACCCAAAACCAACAAACTTAGTACTAATTTCCAATGGCATTTAAGTTTGAGAGGCCAGCCAAGACTTCTTCTTGAAAGAAATCCACTTCACTGAAATACTCTTTTCTACAGGGACTCTTCTGTGTTGTGTTTAGATGGTGTTATAACAATAAACAGGCATCTTGGCCTTAAGGGGCAGCAAATACTGCCAAAGCAGGCAACATTTTAAACCTACAATAACCTTTAACTAATTGCAGAAGTCAAGCCAGACAGCCCAAACAGGCAAAGGCTGGGAGTGCACTTCAAGGAAGAGTGACACAGCATGGGCTTTTACCCAGGCGCTGCTGCCAACTGGCTTATGGAGAAAGTTTACGTCACTGTAAAGCCCAGAAACTGCCTTAGGAAAAAAACCAATCAGGTCCTTCAACATCGATACAGTTAATGGTTTGTGAATTGAAACCAACTTGTCATTTCCCAGTCTCCCCAGCAAAGAGTGGGGACCAAGGGGAACATGGAAGCACAGCCCCTGGCACAGTGACAGGATCTTCTGCTCCAAGCCACAGGGGACGCTTGCGGGGGGGGACCTGCTTCAGATGAAGGGAAGGCTAACTGCTGAAAAGTGTTAAAAGCTATGCCAGAAAGCAAGAAGGCAAATGACTCTTTCTGATCAACTCTCCCCCCTTCTCAGAGAACTGAGGCTAGCAGAGAGGTGGGACATGTTTGGGAAGGTGCTGAGCTTTGCTCGTTAGTTGCTCATTGCTTTTCACTAATGAAGATCTATGAAAGCTCACTGAGCATCAGCCCCGTTATGGGGTTACTGGGCTAACGGTTCCAGTACATTCACGGGAGTATTTTAAGTGGGACTGAAAGCATGTTCCTACGCCAGAGATCAAAAGCCCCTAAGCAGGGTAATGCAAACAGGGATGTTAATGCAGATGCTTTTGGCAGAGCTCAGGAGCTGGCAGTGGTCACCATCCAAGGCCACATGGCTGAGAGGTGACCTGGGTTCCCTTCAGGGGCCACGCAGTGGCACTCATGTGAGACCACAGCACAAAGTCTGACCCACTCCAAGCCTTTCCAAAGCCTTTGGGGTGCTGTGAACCGAGGCCCTTTCACGTGGCCCACATCCTAAAGTGGCTCGGGCAGTTTATTTTAAACTGAGTCAATTTTTAGAGTTACTGTTTATGAGCCAAAAGGATTTAATTTGAAACCCCACATTGTTTTTTAAAAAAATAATTAAATTACGAGCACCCTCCCCCCCAGCCTGGTCCATAAAGCTTTCCCTGGAGATGCTCAATTGAAAGGATCTGGAACTCATCACGGTACCATCTGCCTCTCTCTGAGAGGTGATCAATCATCCTGAAAGTTTAAACACCCACAGTGCCTTAATCTGTTATAGTGTTCAAATCAACCTATTTTAAACAGTGAAAGGGAGGACATGCTGTCCCCTCACAGCACAGCGGTCAAGCCCTGGGTTCCATGCTTGCCAAGCCATAAAACACCAACGTTTCCTAATTTTTACAGTCAGTGCTAAGACAGACCTCTTTCTTTTTAGGGAAGACACATGGACAGAAATGGAGAGCTATGTGTGACACCAGCTCATACATCACCCTAAAACGGGGATGAGGGAGCAGTATGCATCCCAATGCACGGGCCTGAGGAAAGAAGAACACTCCCCAATCCTGTTGTCCTTCTGCCCCCACACAGAAACTTTGCCTGGAAGTAGAGAGGAGCAAAGCTAATGCCTCATCCTACCGGGGTTAACCTTGGGGGTGCACAAAGGGCTCCTTTTCCATAGGATACAGGTAAGTTCACAAGTCAGTGGAAACCAAGCAGATACTGATGGCTCCCCTCTACTGGGAGCAGGTGAGAGGCTGGGCCAGACCTACAAGACAGCTTTATCCACCCCAGAAGAACACTAATCAATCAACAGATTGAGTACACAGAGAGTACTTTTCACTTGTGCTGTCTGGAAGCTTTGGTATTGCACAATGTGGGTGTTTTGGTCCACCTCGAGTCACTGCCTGAGAACAAGAGTGGCCCCTGATGCTGTTGAGGTTGGCTTTCCCCTGCCCTGGGGTGGCTCGGTGCACAAGCTGGGTGCTGCTGAGGAAGGTGGCAGGGGATGCAGCTCGGGTCCCCTTGGGTCCCCTCTGCCTAGTACAGTCCTGTGCGTCTGAGAGGAGTCACCTGGCCTTTCGGTGATGGGGTTGTACAAGGAGACCAAGGGACCTGAAAGAGCTTGCCAGGAGAGCAACAACCAGCCTTTGAAACCCTGCTACCGTCACTGTCAACACTAGCACATCGCTTCTATGGTCTGGATTTAGGACGCACCGGTGCAAGCCATCAGTGCTGGTACTGTTATGTGAAATACTGGGGGAGAAAACGGTACAAAGCATTTACTATCATTTTGGTTCCTGGCAGATGAGTAGGCAGTCTATTAACAGAGTTGAATTGAATGTAGGAATTCTTATAACAGCCTGGGTTGAGACATGCTGTCATCATTGGCTTAGAACAAGTCCTGCTCAAAAAAAAATCAGTTTGTCCAGATTGGCAATAAATTGTTTGTTTTCTTAGACAAGAACACCGGGTAGTCCACAAGTTTGTGATTCATTCTCCACCATGAAGATCTCCACCCCAGGTTTTTCTAACAGACATCTATTTATTGATCTGTTGCACCTTTTCTTAATTTACCTGGAGACACCAACCAGCGTCATTGTGTTGATCTTCATCTACAGGGAGAAACACATGAGGCAGCTGAGGAAAAAACTCATCACTTCACTGATCGAGCTCCTGGATGTACCTCTCCTGCGTTGGAAATGAGCTGTGGCCATGAAGACTGCAATTCTGGAAAACACATGGTGGTTCAAAAAAAGCACATACATCCCCATCCCCAAAATTGTCTCTCTGGAGCTTAAGAGAAAATGAAGTAATTTTAGGTACTGTTTGGTGTGCATATGTGATATCTAAGAGTGTAAGGACTCCCTAGATGAGTGAAGAATAATTCAGGTACGCTTACAGACCCAGACCTTGCAGGGGCTACAGACAAGCCTTCCGCTGGCTCTGCTGAACCTTGCTACCATAAAAGCACAAAGGACGTGATGGGCAGGAGAAGGGAATAGAACAAAGTAGAAATACGTGAGGATTTTATAGATGAGTATGTGGATTAGGACAGTTATAGGAGAAATTTAGGCCTTGAAGTTTTGTGCTAAAATATCCTGAGTTTTCACTGTGCATGTCCAGGATGCGCCTACATGTTGGACGATTGTCAAAGGGACACCAAGATAGTTGGCTATACTATAACTTCAAAGAGGCCACAGTAGGCACCATGGGATAAGTGAAAACAGAATATATCTGGCAGATGCCCTACATTTATGGATTAAAAGAGAAATTTCCCTGACAAGCTCTGAGCCCAAGCCAGTCGCGCGGTGCTGCTGTATGCTGACTAGGAGGAAACCCAGGCATGAAATACAACATCTGTCCCAGACCTGTTCAGCCTTGAGCCAGACGAGGATCTCTCTGTCCTGGCCATTAGGCAGAGATAACAGAGATGAAACCAAGTCTAGGTACAGAACCTCCTTCAGAACCACTTCCACCAGGCAGAGCAGTGCTGGGTAAAAAAAGATTTTGGGAAATGCTTAACTACATGAAAACTCATCGTTACTGGGAGCCAAAGGCAGCGATTATCCCCATGCCACTGGCCAGCTGCCTCTCCTCAGCTAGAAATGAGAAGGAAAGACCACAGGATCTGCTGCCTCTCTGGACTTCACCCTCAGGCCCACAGAGCTCACCTTGGAGACAGATTTTGTGACAAAAAGGGCTTCCTTGACATAGCAAAGCCAGATCAGGATCAGTCAAGACTGATAAATAAAAGGTATTGCAAGTCATCCCGATATCAAAAATATAGTTACAGCATGTGCTTTGGGAAAGAGCGCAAAGGGTCAAAATTTAATTTTCCTTAAGTCAGCACATAAAATCATTGGCTAATGTCAGAAACACAGCTGCTGCTGAGATTTCTCTGGAGAAGAGAGGGAGAGAAATGCATTCAAGACGTAACGCAAGTAGCATGAACTAGGTATTTTTAATTCTCTCTTTCCCCATCCCCAGGTTTCACTCCAGTGTCACTCACAATGCTGGGTTTTTACTGATGTCTACATCTGACGCATTTTCAAAGCCCAGAAGTGAACAGTGCTCAAAACACAGTGAGAGCCTCTTGAGAACCGCTTTCCAATATTTATATGAACAACCTCAGAGCTTTGAAAACATCTCAAAGCCCCCACATCCCACGGAGGCCCTCCATCGCATCCGTGAGCTTTGTGATTGGCCCAGAGCACAGAAAAAGTCTGAACTTGTGAAACTGAGGTTAGTCAGATTTAACTAAACATCTGGTCATCGTCAGCATGGAAAGCAGCACGCCGAGATGGGCGTTTATGGTATTGGCCCTGAACAATTGCTGTTTCTTACGAAATGGAGAATTTAAAAGTTTGCTGTATACAAGGCTGTTTATTGGCTCCCGTTATTGTTTCCATCAGTTTCTTTTTCCAACACCCAGCTTGCAGAAGAAGCACTAATCGCATCCAGCAGACACCTCCCCAGACATCCACCGGGTACTCTACGCTGTCAGCAGCAGTTGTTCTGCGCTCTGCCCCGCAGAGACAGCTCTGCCGTGGGCTGGGAACCATCCCATCACGCATCCTCAGGTCCGTACGGGCTGTCTGCAGCACGCTCAGATCAGCTCTATGGGATTAAAAAAAAACCAAACCTGCTTCCAATTGTGATGATAATGCTTACAGAGTTTGCAATTATAAAGAAAATACAGGCCAGCAATTGCAAATTTGACTCTGCTTGGCAGCCGGGACTCCCCAGCACCTTCTGAAACCCAGCCGCTCTCGTCAGAGGTGCCTTCTTTTAGGCAGCCAAGTTGGAATAACGTTGGCCAGAAATGTGTGAATTACTCAGTAACTCTGTGAGTAACAGGAAGGGAGGTATAACGACCCAGATGACTGCTGCCTCGTCACACAGGCTGGGGAGCTCCGCAGAAAATGTTAGAAGGATTATTCATCCTGCCACTCACTGGGGAATACACTTTCACTGCAAGGCTCTGGGGGACAGCGTCTGTCTCTGCTCTATGTCCATACAACAGCCATGCTGGGGACCCCCCAGACACCACTGCAGGACAAAAGGGGAATGGGAGCTATACTGATGCTGACACCACACATTCCCAAAGCACATAGGAAGCAGCTATCTCTAGGTCTTCTTTGGAGAGACAGAGAGGATTATTTAATCAAACTGCATGGGGTGACATCCCCTGAACCCTGGCTGTTCTTGATAAGACAGCAACCCCGTCAATAGCCAGTGCACACGTGCAGCGCAGTGCCCCATCACAGTCTCCAGGCAAGCTCAGCCCATGCCAATGCTGCTCCAGAGCAGAGAGCCCCAAGTGATGTTGGTTGGGCTGGGGTTCATCAGCCATGGAGAGGTCTGTCAATACAACCAGAGCCCTCCATCAGACCTCGTGTGGGTAACTGCATGGTGCATTACCCCATGCAGACCACAACCGTACCCAAACCTTGCAGAGGGAGATGCACAGGCTTACCTGTGTCTCTTGTTGTGTACATCAGGATCCTTCACACACTTCACATCCTTCACAAACTGAGCTCAGAGAGATTCAGAGCAGAAATACTTGAGCATGCACTTTTCCTGAACGGAGGTCACAGTTTCAGGTTGTTTCTCTGTGTTCAAACAATTGGGTTCATAAATCAAAATAAGCTCTCGGAAGATTCGTGTTCAATAAGGATTAGAAACATCAGGGGTTTTGCCAGAAATAGTAGATCCAGATACAGTTTGACCCTTCTTTCGCCAAACACAGAAAACATCTGCACAGTCAAGCAAAACTATGTAGCAAATTGGATCAAGATGATTCTGACCATGTTTGTGGGTTCCTGAGATCCTTTGTTCAGATGGAAAATAAGCAAATTAATATGCAAGTCTTATAAAGTTGGGATATGTATCAACTTATAGGGGGGCTTTTATGCCTCAAGATAAACACTTCACAGATTGCTTTGTTTGAAAGAGCACAAGACAAAGAATAGGAGCATTTCCACAGCGCAGCGCAAAGTTCACCATTGTCTGTAGGTTAGATTCAATGCACAAATACAATAAAAATGAAGTTGTGCTGACAAGGTAGTATTTTATTTAACAACATTCTAAGAATAATTCAGTAGAGATGACAAAATAGCAAGTTTATGCCTGTTCAGCAAGTAGACAATAAAATTTCAATATTCACCCGTCACATAGCAATATCACCAGCAAGTCAGAGCCCTGTTAAATGAAAAACTTTACAGGCATACAGCAGAAGACCCAGTTCTTGCCAGAAGATGCCACACTGACAAAAGCAGACGGAAACCTGGCTGATTTAGGCAATAAAATGACCTATAGCAAACCCCAATTAAACTAGGCATCACCACCAAAGGTTCTCTCAATATTGCCTTTATGCACCTAGAACCCTATTGTTCCAGGTGGATATTTCCAGCTCTTGGGTCAAACCGAGAGCTTTGGAGCAGGTTGCTGCATATCCCATAACTCTGATTTGGAGGCAATGACCATCACACCCTCTGAACGGGGGCTAAGAAAAACGGTATTTGTTTACCTTGTACAAACATTTGACCTTCTACTTAATCCAGATAAGGGTTTAAAAGGCGCAACCGTATCTCATTTAACATTTCCATAGCTTGCTCTCTGCTCTTTGCCTGCACGGATGGCCCGTTCCAGCTTCACTGCTTGAGCGCGGTCCCCACAGAGCACATCGCTGCAGGCAGCTCTCCCAGGGAGATGCTCCTCCCGTCGAGGAGGAACCCCTGGCTGCTGCTGACAGCGGAGGCTTTTGAAAGATAATGGGCTAAATTCAATTGTTGTTGCTGAGGTTGTGCTGCTGAGATCTTATCACTCTGGGAAACACACATGGAAGAGATTTAAGCAAATACGGACACAGAAAACAGAGCAGAACATTAGATCTAAAACTACACCCATTAGAAAAATCTGGCAATGCCTTGTCTCTTGATAAATATTGAGCCTGCAATGATGTTCTTTGCACGTAAGTCCTATAGAGGGATGGCCTGTCTGCCAGCTAGACTAGCAAAGGACATAGGCAAGACAGAAGGTGTGGTTTTAGGCTATCACTGAAAACCCCTAATTCGAGTGAATATTTATACAACCAACACACTCCTGGGAACAGCAGTACTCTGGACCCACCTTTCTTTTGGTACTGTGATGAGTAAGGCTCAGCCGCTTTGAAATTGTATGAGGTACTCCCATATTTTAACTGGAACACTATCATAACTTTTATTTCTTGGCTTCTATTAGTCAGGAGCATTTCTTACAGCACTGGGCCACCTTCCAGGCATAACATCTACCAAAGGCACTGAGTATGTCCTAGTTTTTCTCAGAATACAGCCCAGAGCAAAATGACTACAATGCAGCAAGTGCAGAAGAGAACCAGCAGGAAGGAGATCAAATAGTAATTAAAACCAAATCAAAAAAAGAGCAAACCAAAACTGCCTATCTATGACCCCAGGACAAAATTGTTGTGAGCAACAAACAAAGCCAGTTAGAGTAATGCTTTGCAGCATGCATAGCGCAACACAACTCTGCAGAGCAACTTCTTGACTTGAAGGGTGAAAACTCTAAGTGCGGCTAGAACTTAATCTCCAAGCACAGTCAATGCTCCTGCCAAAGTAGGACCATTGACTCCCCAGGGTCTTCCAGCAGCCTGCAGTAATAAGCACCAGCAAATGCAGGAAAAAAAGACAGAAACAGTTCCATTAACACACATAAACAATAAGGAGCACGGAGATAAAAACATTCATGAGTTATTTCTGATCCCGCCATTCACATCTCTCTGAGATACCCTGTTGTCTGGGAGTGTCCAGATTCACCAAGAAATGCCTCAACTGTGGTCTAGCAGGCCTCCCAATCCCTACTTTGGATGGAAGAAAGATGCACGAAATAGCTTATCATTCCTCTAAGCAAAGAGAAGGACTTCTTCACTGTCATCCAAAAGCCCCTTCTCCTCCTACAGATGTCAGAACTTCCTTCCCTATCACCCACCACTGTCCAGACTTCACAGAGCTGTTCTCAGCGCCAACATCCCCAATTAAAGGCAACATCACCATTTCACCATCCCTCTGACAAAGAGGCATTTTAAAGACTTGAACAAGGAGTGATGGTACAGCACAAGGAAACAGAGAAACCAGCCTGAGTACCTAAGGTCACTGCAGTTTGTATTTATGCCATACATCTGCATTCGTTCTCTTCTTAATTATTCTCATCTTCCTTTCCAAACAATAATGGGGATTTTTTCCAGGTACCAAACATGGGGTTCAGACCTCTGGTTGCCTATTCAGGTGTAAAGTCTTGGCATACTGTTTAATTTATGTTAAACCAGCTCATTACCGTTGAACAATACCCAGTGAATTGGCTGTTGTTAAAAGAAATCACTTATCAAGGCCATGCCCAATAAAAACAAACTGTTAGTGCAAAGTTTTGAAGTGTATGAAAGGAGGATTAAGGAAGAAGGATGTTGTTGCAGTTAACACGTGAGACTAAGAGATGAGAGATCTGGTTTTTATTAAAGGGACTCTCCCTGTGATGTTGGACAAGCTGCATAAAATCCCTTTACTTTCATTTCCCTCTGAATAAAATGGTAACAATACTATTTTCCTGCCTGGTGGAGAAGTTTAGATCACTTCAGCACTACTGCTTACAATGCATACCACCAAAATGTCTATGAAGCACACGGTGAAAGAAAAAACAACTCCACCAACCACATCCGATTGACTGAATTTTTAAACTCAAATGAATTGACTTTCATCCAATTTCCAAAACCCAAACCGACTACACACCATTAGGCTACGAATAAGCATGAGAAATGACACCCTACTGGGTAATTTTCTGGAGAGGCCGGAAGCCCCAGGAGAGGGGCTGGGGACGAAAGCACCTCCTCAACCATGACCACACGGCTGTGCCTGTGACAGTCTCATACATTTTCTGCCACCACACAGTGTCCCAGGGGCAGCTGGGGGGCTTGTTCTGCACCTCCCCCCCAGCTCCCACATTCCTGCCTTGCACACCCACGAGCCTGCTGGGTTTCAAGATGTTTAATTGCATTTATGCAACTGAGACCTCCATGGTCCTGCAGAGGTAACCAAGTGTTAACCGGTCATCTCTTTGGAGCAAGATGGTGTGATGCATCCTTTCCAGTGAGATGAACAGATTTTCAGCCTCAATGCTGGACAAACAAGGGGTTTCTGAGGAAAGGCTGAGCCCAAGTCTGAGCTCTGTGAGATGCAGATGTGCAGGAGGTGGGCACAGCGGGGCTGGGAGGGGACAGGACCACTCTGCTGACGCCTTGCTGGACGAAAGGGCAATTGCATCCAGGGCTCCGTTTCCCACATTTCTGGGGAAATTACTGTGCTGCCTCCTACACACTTTGCAAAAGGATGTAGCACAGAGCCGCACTGCCTCCAGAGCCCGGTCCTGTGCTCGGCTCTGACATGTCACAGCTGGAACCACTACCCACCGCTGTGAGAAATGGCATTCAGTCATAAAAGAAAAAGAAAAAACAAAAAAAACAACACACCACACTTCAAGCTTGGCAAAGCCTCGTAGGAAATTTTCAAGGAGGCCTGTTTCTCCCACACATTCTCTGCATTAGCAAGGTTATTATTATTATTACAATTTAAGATTATAGACAAATAGCTTTTAGAACATACAACGGGTGACTGTTTTGGCTTTTAAAAATTGGCCAAGATGTTGTAGATGTTAAAAGGTGCTGCTGCGTGCCCACATCATCTCCTTTCCCATTACCATCAGCAACACTGTGCAATCCTCCGTAAAGTAAAAACACATGCTGGAGCATTAATGATAATAGATGGAGAGGCTGAGGTTGCCAATGCACATTTCTGTGTGTAGGTCAAGCAAGATGGAATACAAAGGAGAAATGTATAGAACAAATGCTCTCAAATAATCACCCTCTGAACAGTAACTGCATATTGAATCAAAATCATGATTGATTTACTCACAGACAAATCCTACCCAGAATAGCAACTGAGAAACCCAGACAAGTATCCAGGGGGCCACCCACTCCATGCACCATGGGGACGACTTCTCGTGGGCGGCCACTGCTGCTGTTTTCACCCACCTCTCGGTGGTCTGAGATCTCTGTGGTGGGTGTGGGGGGAGGAGATCTCCACCCAACCTTGGCCCAGCAGCACTTCCCAAGTAATTTCATTGTCAGTTCCCTTCATAAATAACTCAAAGCCAGGGTTTGATGACAGTTTGAGGTTTGTCATTGCTCCTGCCATAAAAGCACAGCAGAACACAGAGACAGGGGTCCATCCAATCTCACAGTTACACCAGAATCAGGAAAAGCTCAAATTAAATCTGGAAAAATCCCATCCTGCCCTGTTTTCACTAAGTTGTGTGCTACCCCACTGCAGCAAACCACAGGGGTGCCTCCCCATGCCGGGATGTGGCAGCTCTGGGGCCAGGCAGCCCCCCAGGGCTCCCAACAGCCTGTCCCCCAGTCCCGACCAGCAAGGCTCCAGGAAGGTGATCTGGATCACCGTGGATGGTGTGAGTCACTGGTGGGGACAAAAGTAATCCACAGACTTCCAAACGCTCTGAGACACGCTGTCATGAATCAAACAGCTGAAAATAAAACCCAGCAGCCTGATAAGCAGGGCAAGGGTGTTGGAGGAAAGTATTTTATGGGTCTTCCTTCCTTCCTCTCCTCCCTTTTTTTTTTTTTTTTTTTTGATAAACACGCAAGGTTTTCTTTGGGACGTGGCTTTCCACATCATTTGTGAGCTTGAATAACCCAGCTTGTGCAAGCAGCCGTGTGCCTGGCCGGGACAGGGACGTCTGGTATTGTAGGGGGCTTCTGGGCTGACGTTGGCCTTGACTCGGCAGCTCCCACCCTAAAACGCCAGTCCCAGGAGGTCTCTGCCCCCGACTGCCACCTGGGCTGCCTCTCAGGGCTCCCTGTGGGTTCGGTGGGGATGGACCCCCTGGTGCCCCCACACCTCCTCCTCCCACCGATGCCATGGCAGCACCTCCCTGTTTGCAAACTAAACTCCAGAACCAAGTACAACACAGGGCACAGAAGGAGCATGAAGGCCATTAAGGAGTCCCACATCAAGTACCCGCCTGACTGGTATCAGCAAATTGCAGACCGAATGTAATCTTTTTAATCAAATTTAATTTAACCGAATGTAACCTCTTTGACTGAGAGGCGCCTGGAGACATTGGTCATCTGGGGAGGCACAGGGCACATTATCCCATGCCAGCATGGTATAAGATAGGGCTTGTCCACAGCTCGGTTCCATGTCAAGCAGAGGAAGGGAGAGAAAGCCCGCGGTGCTGATGAAGTCAGGCAAAGCCAGCACACTGACACAGGAAGAAATGAAACGCTGGGGAGGCACATTTGGCCTGTCATCACTTAAAACTTGCAAACACAACAGTGGTTATTACCAGAGTTGAACAATGAAACCGGAAAAAAAAGAAGTCCCCACTAAGACAATTGCTGAATCAAAACAGTTACAAGAAGTAAAAGTTTTGCTCTTCCTTAACAGAAAATGCTAGGCTTCCCGTGGCACCTATCTTGTCTCGACTCCTTTAACACCTTGTGCCACGTGCCATAGAACAAGGTGGCTTAGAAGCTCATTCAGAGGTTGTCTGAAGCAGGCTGTCAGAGAGCTGCAGCAAAGGGTGGCCAAAACTGCAAGTTTGTGAGAGGTCTAAGCCTCTGGAAACCTGGTTTCACTCTGATTTGCAACAAAAACTAACATTCACAAAATTTCTTGTGACAGAGAATGATCTTCCCATCTAAAAAGAATATCTGGTAAACATCAGCATGAGGCATTTGTGCAACAGCTATTCCCTCCATGAAACCCAGTAGCTCTGAATTAAATCAAGATGAAAAACCACAGTGAAATTGTCAGGGAACTCCTGCTCCCATCTCACCCCTTCCCTTGGTCTCCCAGCTCATGCCAACAATCTGGAAACCCTCTCAGCCTGGCTTCGGTCAGGGCTGTAGGTCTGGGAGAACTGGGCTGCAGGGCTGGGAGCCCAGTGCCCTTCTCAGCACAAAGCAACTGACCCTACAGGTGACCAACTGGTGGCCAAACCGCCCCCACAGAGGCCAGTGGGAACCCAGCAGGACACTCAGTGAAGTCCAGGCTTTGGAATGTGGCATCCCATCCACCAAGGCACTTATGGTGGTGCCAGATGCAATTTGAGACTGAACTCCCAAGAACTCAGTTTGCTTCTGGTAAGTACATTTTTAAGCATCGGCTGGACTGGCAGAGGTCACACAGGCCAACACCACAACCCAGTCCAAGAGGAAGCCCCGGGGAAGTCAGATATCAATGCCATAGAATGCCACATTTGATCTCCAGCACAAGGTTTCATAATGCTCCTTTAGGTCATCCCAGTTACTTACATCCATCCCAGTGACCATTACTGGTTTCCCCTGCAGTTGCACTCAAAGCAAGCTGCTCTTGGTGCTGTTCCTAATATATATGGGTTGCCTGGCGAGGATGCTTCTATCTAACATGACCAACAAATAAAAAAGGGAAACGAAAACAACCAAGATCTGCTTGCTTAGATCCACTGCCAGGCTGGAAACAAAACTTCCAGCTGCTGGAATGGCCAAAGCATGTTCCCTTTGTATTCAGAATTACATCTCTTGTGTAGTCCCGCAAGTCTCCTTGAATATAACCTCCTTTGTTTGCTCTCATTGAGAATCCCTGGGGTGTTTTAAGCCAATTCTGGTAAAGCAAAAGCAAACCACCCTTCCACTCCAGCTGTACACACCAGTGAAGGTTCAGATTCAAAAAGCAACATGGGAACGCCATGGCTGAGGCATCTCTCTCCATCAGCAGCCAGTGAACAGCCCACACGCTGCTGCTTTGCCGGGCAGGAGAGGGCAGGGAGGCAGCCGTGCTCCCTGGAGAACGCTGGGGTTTGTGGTGCCCGGTTCAGAGCACCCCTGGAGAAGACATCATGGCACCCAGCACACCACTGGCAGCGGTGCTTGCTCAGCCACGGTATCTAGCTGAAGCGGGAAGTCCGACAAGCCAGGCAGGCTCATTGCCAAAACGAGTAGGCGATAACCATTACCGCATCCCGGCCACTCTACCCCTGATATATGCACTCCCAGCTCCAGTTTTCGGCAACAACAAAGAGGGAGGAGGAAAACCTTCCCTCGTGGCGGGGTGAAAGGCCAGTCCACGGGAACAGGCGGGTGCTCAATGGCAGCAGCCAACACCCAGGACCGACACACGCTGCCCGCAGGGTCAGTGATCCGGCAGGCACACGCTGCGCCCGAGGGACCCAGCCTGGCTCCAGCAGCCCTGCTGCCAGCACGGAGGGGGGGGTTTCTCCTCTGTGCCCTCCCTGCACCCTCAAAACTGCCCCTCTTTCCCCCAGGCAGCTTCGACTCCCCCTGCAGCTGATCAGCCTGGGGGATGGATGGCACCGGGAGGCTCCAGCTGCGGTAGGGCAGCTCAGAGCAGGGGACAGCCCTCGGGGTGGCCAGCAGTAGTATGAGGTTCCCGGCCAGCCTGGAGAAAGGATCACAGATGAGCATTAATGGCCCAGGCACCCGATTCAGTCCCTCCTGTGAAGGCCATGAGCATGGTGGCCTCCAGCTGGAGGCTGATGGTGGCCCTCCCTACCTGCAGTCTCTCATCAAGCAGCACAACACTGACAGACAGTAACAGGTAAACTAAGAGATCCATGGGGAGATTAGGCTGCAATTTAATATTTTGCTTCATATAAATATAATATTAAATATAATAAGCTGCAGTCACCCATCCCACCAGTTCATAATTCCCTGAAAAAAAAAATCTTCCATATAGATCAAAAGGGGCACTGTGGAGGCTGCAGCTTACCCAGAAGCTTTTCCTTACTGGTGCGCAAACAAAAACCGTGATTTAAGGCTGAGCTCCCCCCCAGGTAGTTCACCCCATTCCCTCCTCCTGGGAACACCACAGCAGTGTCAGGGCACACCTTGTTGCCCACAGCAGAGGCACAGAGCCCTCCTGTCCCCACGCTGCAAGTCTCACTTGGACCTTTCTCCTGGACACCAGTTGCAAGACCCGATGAGCATCATCTGGGGGACAGGGCGGGAGGGACCTGGAAAGAAGAAGTGGAGATGCTGGAGCGGGAAGTTGGGGCCAGGAGGAGATGCCGTGATGGTGCTGGCTGTGGCATCAGTGAGGACAGCCCCCCATTGCGCAAGGGGCCCCCTCCCAAGGCAGAGGCAGGAGCTGGCAGAGCAGAGGCGGCCGCTGGGCGCTGCCGGCAGCAGTGGCAGGGTGTTTCCCTGCTGTGCAGGGACCGAGGGTGACGCTGGGCTGCGTGGAGCTCTGCAGAGACCTTTGGTCCCCCCCAGCCCGGCAGGAGCACTCGTTGCCACCACGTGAAGACAAGAGACAAAGGTGGCCCAGGCAGAGGGCAAGCCACCATCAAGGAGTCACAGCTCCAAATACGTCCCTTCCCACCCCAAACGCCCAATTGCAGAGACGTGACGCAGGACCTGCACTCACCCGGGACAATCCCAGCCACCAGCACATCACAACCAGTTACGTGGATGAGGGCTGGGATGCCTCAGTTGCCTCCTTCTCCCTCTGTCTCTCCTGCCACTCTCAAAGGAGCAGCAGTGAGCCAAACCTAAGGCAGGAGGAGGGACTTTATTCTCCTCCTCCACGCCAGGGCACTAAACCCCAGCTGTGCCAGCAGGATGGGGGTTAGTTCAGAGCCAGGGACATCTTCCTGCCTCCAGTCAGTTAGTCAGGGCATCTCTCATCTTATCTTCAAGTTTTGGAAAGCGAGGATCAATCTTTTGCAAGCTGTGACAGCTAAAAACCCAGCAGCTCCTGTCTGCTCCGTGCATACCCAGGCCTGCTGGCTACGAGGCTCCTTCTGATGCCGAGATGCAACTCGAGATGATCCCAATTAAAGAAGCGAGGCTGTCACAATTTTCAGCCGCACTAGTGAGATGAGAAAACTAATGGTGTCACCGAGTGTCTGCAGGAACAAATTTACAAACCTAATCACCTCCCAGCATAGCCAGGCTGCCAGTGCCTGGAGGAGGGCGATAGGGGAGAAGAAAGCTTTCGGGACTCTTAAAGAATGTTAATTTACACTAATAGGAATCGGATCTGTCCTTGCCTGTAATCAGCAGCAGAACGGAGATCCTGAACTGGAATATTAATGCAAGTGCTCCATGGGAGATGGAAACCTCTCAAAACCTCTCTCAAATGACAAGAATTAAACATTAGAAGAGCAACCCAGCAAACTGCAATGCAGTTGTGGTGTCAGGGGGAGTCTGCCGAAGGAGGAGGTTGAGAAATTCAGCAGAAGTATCGCTGCCTGCTGGTAGTGCCCAGAGCCTCTGGCCACTACCCGATACGCTGATTTTTCCCTCCAGACACACTTCCAAGCCCAGGTATGATCTCGGTTTCTCCTGTAAAATATAGTATAAATGAATTTTTAATCCTGGGTTGATCAGGTGCATCCTCTGTGAAACCCACTATGTGGGAACAGGATAGAAATTGCTTATTGTGACAGTTGTTGTATTTTGTTATTCTACATAACTACTGTTACATTTTAGGGGAAGGGAAATACCTCTGACACTTCTTTTCAATGAGGGACTAAGGATTTTGGGTGTTCAGCTTGAGATATGTCATTAAAAATAAGCAGCTCTTCCTGAAAATAAAACTGATGGGGAACAGCCTGACACCAAGAGGTGGACAGATCCAGGACACCACTTGCTGCTGAAGCCTGTGGCAGAAGAGGGGCCTGACAATGAGTTATCACCCCGAGGAACATATTGCAGGTGTCAGGCAGGTCTTTTAAAAGGCATTTTGTTCTCCTGAGTTAGTTTTTCCCTCCACCATGTGTTTGGCTGTAGGGGTTACAGAGCAGCAGAGCATTTCTGTGGCACTGAACCACCTCAGGGAGGAACCAGCCCTGCACTGGGAGAAAATCCACAGCCGGATCAGCGCTTTGCTGAATGGAAACGCATCGTGCTCCAGATTTCTTATTGAGGCCCAAATGGGGCACTCCGGTCATTCCTGTACATCCTACCCTGTCCTTGGGAAGCTCCTGCTACTGAGTCCCTCTCCCACGTTCCCCGATGTCCGAAAGCAAGCAGTGCCCCAAGGCGGGGATGCGCCTTCTGCCCTTACAATACAGAGGCCAAAAGGTGGAAGGAAAGATGAATTTTCACTTCCCTGAGGACAAAAAAACCCCACAAACAAACAAACAAACAAAAGGTCCTGGCAGGCCTTGCATGAAAACACTTACCAGACAAGAGGACAAAAGCAAAACCTCGTTAAGAACACACACAGGTTGGGCAGGTCAACATGCAAGCTGAGCCCCAGCCCTGACATTCAGCATCTCCTCCTACTTCCCGTCCTGCTCCACCATTGCCTCCCTAAATGGGAACAGGAGTAATACGTGACAACCCAAGAGCGGTCCTTTGGTGCTCAGCTATTGATGAAAAGGGATGTCTACTTTTTTAACCTTTGGAATGAAATTACCCCCAGTCAAATCTAATGATTTTTTTTTTTTCTTCTGTTATTACAGCTAAAAAGTTGACCTGCCATAGCCTTTTTAAGCAAAACATCTTTGCAACAAGCAGGTCAGTAACATAGCTTAATTTTTCTGTAGGCTCAGCAGACAGACAGTAACAACGGCATATGAAATTGCAGAACATTGACGTCTGAGGCTGCCATCAAAACAATAGAACACGCTACGGAAGGACTCTATTTTTCTCTGCCACTTACATGACAGATCTCCTTAATTAACTAGTTTGCTGGCAGAGAAAATGAGTGAATGAGAGATAAATTGGCTTTCTTTGCTATTAATGTCTCCATTGTTTTCCTATGGATCAGGGTAATTTAATGTTACTGCAAGCGAGGATTAAAAGCCTCAATTACTGGAAGGCGGGGACACCTGAAGAGGCTGACAAGCAGCTCCGTGAGGAGCCNGCTGCAGGGACGGGCGGTGCTGGCACCCACCACCCCCCCGGCACCGCACACCCCCCGGGCCGGCGGCCGGGCAGCTCCGCAGCCCCAGCCAGGCTGCTGGAAAACCAAGGAGAACACATGATTTAAAAAAATAATTTCAAAAGGGNGTTTCTCCAGGTGGGTTCATGAAGATCTGGGCAATACGCGCCCGCAGACCCCGTGCTGCCTGATGCTGCTGGCCCGGGGAGATGCGGGGGGAGCGGGAGGGAAGATGCCGTTTGCGGGCACCAGGCGGAGCTGGTGCTGCAGGGACGGGCGGTGCTGGCACCCACCACCCCCCCGGCACCGCACACCCCCCGGGCCGGCGGCCGGGCAGCTCCGCAGCCCCAGCCAGGCTGCTGGAAAACCAAGGAGAACACATGATTTAAAAAAATAATTTCAAAAGGGAAAAGAAAAAAATAAAATTAAAAAAAAAAAAAAGTAAAAAATAAAGAAGAGTTCTGGCAAACTCTGGAAAGCCCCGGCGGTGAGGGGACAGGGCGGCCTCAAGCAATATGGCAGAGAAGCAATAGAGGAAAAATTGCATCACTGCTTCAGCTGCATACAGATTAACGGAGGGACCCATCAGCCAGCGACCCAGCACCCTTCCCGTGCCAGTCATGGCAACGGAGACCCGACGGGTGCCCGGGCCGTGGGTGCGCTGTGTGTAGGTGCCAGGAGAGCACCCTGGCCCAGCCTGCAGAGGAGCTGTAGCTGCCCAGGCTCTTCTTTTGCTAAGGGAAAATATCTGGCTCGTGCCCCCCTTACAAACACAGAACTTCTGATACACACAACATTTTTTGCTCCACCAAGCGGCTGCGAAGCTTTGTCTCTCCTGGGGCTCAGCACAGAGCCCAGCACCAACACGGACGAAGAATATCCTGCCTGAGCTGAGAGAAGAAAAACTCCCTCCCCAGACCCACCAGCGTAAATCTGGAGAGTTTGGCTGCGCTCGCTGGACTACCTCAGGATTTACCGGGGTGTTCACGAAAGCTGAGTTTGGCTCAAAACTCAGGAAAGAAGATTGCCTTCAGCATTTGCTTCCCCGAAAGAATCAAGCTTGCCAACTTCTCTTTCACTGGAGAAGCCAAGCCCATAGTGTCACCCCTGACTCTGGTGGCCAGGTGCCAAGGCCGAGGTTGCCCGGGTGGCTGCCTGCGTTGCGGCAGGGTGCCAGGCACGGGGGGAGGGAGGGCAGCCCCTGTCTTTGTGCCCGTATCCAGGCACTGGGTAGTACCCCCACTCCTCCCCAGCAACTTGTCCCTCAGAAATACCACTCTGCTCGCTTCAGAGGAGACAAAAGACACCGTTTCTGTAGCCAGGGGCTAAAACAACAAAAGCAACAGCAGCTGCCTCTGCGGGTTGGGTGAAGGTGACTCCAGAGTGAGCTCTCCTGCTTCCTCTGATTCCTGTTGCCATCAGCTCCTGCTCTTAGCACACACCCTGCTCCCGCTTTGTCACTGCAAGAACATATTTCCCTCCTTCGACACCCAGACTGTGTGATCAGCCCAGGAGAAAAGCCTTTCTCTTCGGGCTGGGACCCTTCACCATCTTCCCTTCCAGCAGAATCCCTGCTCCTTCCTGTGAATGGGGTCACCCACAGCACAACTGGCAGGAGCCCCTGGGGTCCTACTCATGCTCCTGGGTGCCCACAACCCTCACAAACACGCGTGTCTCAGAAAATTAAAATCTTGTTTCTCAAGCACCCACCCATAATGACCATCCCAGCCACTGTCCGTTGGGGTGTCCATCAGAGGAATCGGCACCTCAGCATCCATAACACCATCACTGATGCTCACAGAGACGTCAGAACATTTTCCACTGGACTAAATCATTTACATCATCCATGACACATTCCCACATTTCCCCTTCCCAAGAGGCTGCCAGCTTTAGCTGCTCACCTGTCCTTTGGGGCACAGAGCTTCAGCAGACCTCTGTCAGGCCCTGGCCTCTCCTGCTAGTCTTTTCTTAAAGAAAACTAAAAACTGTAAGAAATGTCTTGGTATGTAAGGAAGAAACATAAAATAAAAGTTGCAGAGGTACAAACACTCTACAGAAAGTGTAAAACTTTGCTTGTCACTACTGAATCCACCCGGGGAGAAACAGCACCCTGTGCTCTGCACTTCGATACACGGATTTTATATACTCACTGTTACAAGCGTATTTTCAGGGCAATTTTCCTTTGACGTGAATTTCTTGTCTTCTGTGATCTGTTGCAGGCAGATGAACATCACGTATCATTTTCTTCTCTTTTTTTTTTTTTTTGTTTTAAATGATGCAGCATTTTCCCCATGCAGAAGGTACTGGCCTTCTATCCTTCTGCTCTCAGATAACGTGGGAGTACGCTAAATAGAGTCACACTCAAGCGTGACTTGGCATGAGAGTAGAGAGAAGGCCATGAAATCTCTCTTCAAAGCCATTTGTCCCAGGAATCCCACTTCTTAGTCCTGTTATTGATGACTTTTCATCCATGCCCAATGCCAGGGCTGTGACCCCACACCCTCATATCCCTCCCAGCCCACCCTCACACACACCGCAGCAAACCCAGAGAGCTAACCCACCTGCAGGCTCTCCTCTTTGCTGCTTTCTGTGTTGACCAAACATTTTCTCCAGCTCTGAAAAGCACTGGCCAAGTTTCCAGCATGCTAGAGAAGATGAAGCAATCACCCTGATCGATGTAAAATACCACAGTATGATTTATTAAAAAGTCCAAAAATTTACAGAGCTTATGAAAACATGGGGGGTGTGTGTAATTGTCCAGTGAATACATGTGCTGTTCAGCTTTCTGCAGGTTTAGGTCCCTGAATTGGAAGGTACGTGAGCATCACTTCCAGGGCAACGCCAGCTGTGAGAGCACAGAGCAGGGACTGCCCTGTTCCCACCTGCAGCTCTTCAGACCAACTTGGCTGCACCTTCAGACTTTCCCAAAGAGCTGGGCTTTCCCAAATCCCGACCCCCCATCCAGCAGTGGCACCGCTCTCCAGTCCCACTGGGCTGCACAGCCCACCCGCAGCAGGGTGGGGGCTTTGGACTTTCCTGGGTAAGAAAGCTGTGGCAGCGCAGCAGGGGCTGTGTTCAGGTGGCACACGTACAAGTGTGAAAACCCGTAAAATTCTGCAGAAGTTCCCTGCAGCAAGGCTCTGCTGCTGCCCATCACCCTCTGCCTCTCCATCCTCTGTCAAACTTGAGTTATGATCTAAGAAGCAGCAATGAGAAGGCACTCTCCAAACAAATTCACACTTTTGTGTAAAGCAGGGTTTAGATATATTTAAGGAGAAAATACCTCTTTGTTTCTGCTGTTTGGAAGGTAAGCGTGATCAGACTTGGCTTTTCCTTTAATAATTCCATTCCTCTGTCATGCCCTTCCCATCTCATTCCCTTTGAGATTTACTCAATCCTGTTTGAGAAAAGAAAGCTGCTGATCAAGATGAGAGTTATTTCATCATCCGTTGCTGGAACATGACTTCATTTCTCTTGTCTTTTTTACTTTTCAGCATCCAGCATTTCCCCCCAAGACTTCTGTTAATGAAAGCCCAGTTAGGGTTGTCTGCTGATAACTGCACCATGGTCTAACAAAGCCTGGCCTGTTGCTGGGTGTATTTTGCCAAGTGTCATACGAACAAGCAACAGCAGGACTTACCGGAGCACAAACAGCTCGAACTATTCTCTGCAAGTGTTTGCTTTTCGCATGTACTGCGCTAATTTGGGGAAAAGGTCTCTCCAGAAATTTTTTTCCTTCACTAGCATTTTAAAAGAATATTCTTACATTTCACATCTTGCATAAAATTGACAACATTGGTAGCTTTTAAATACCAACAACAGGGGAAACAGAAGGAACATAGAGGAAAATCTGAATTACACCACTGTGACTGTGCCACTACCTTGGGCCAATACATCCTGACAAGGGGTGACAAGTCCCAATGGCTGGGGACATCCCGCTGCTCAAGCAAGTTGCACTTTCTAACCCCATCTGAAGGTGTCACTGACTATTGTTTTTAACATCTTAGAACAGCTCTAGGAGTCATATGGCTTATACCTATTCATTGCACAATAATCCTCCAATATATCCTGCATTAAAAAAAAATAAACCTTTCTGTAAATACTGTGTTATTTTTTCTGCTTTGCCCTCAGCCTCCTTAGCATCACTCCCTGAAAAGCCGGCCACAATACGGAGAGGCACGAGACACCCAAGAGCGCTCCACTGTCGTTTGGATTTACGAGTCCATCTGGCACATTTGTTTTCAGTCATATAAAGAACTCTTCCTCCTCCTCCTCCGCTCTGTTCGTGGGGCTGCCCCACAGGGTTTGTGAGTGACAGCCTGAAGCTCTTTGCCCGGCTCCTCTGCTCCTTTTGGCTGGAGCGAGTGGCACTGAGGTCCTGTCCCGTGAGGACATGGCGCTGCCGGCCCCCTCCGTGGGTGCTCGTGGCTGGAGGAGGCTGCTTCGCAGGTCCCGGGAGAAGTGGTTCAGCGGGCAGCGGCCGCTCGCAGGGTTTGCCACGGCGAGGCCGGTGTCGACGTTGGTCTCGGCTGCCTGCCGACGAGCACGGCTCTCCTGGAGAGAAGCCTGCAGCTTGCTACTCCCCTGCCTCCGGAGGGAGGTGGCATCCCACCGCCACCGGGCTGCTGGACCACTGTGAGAAGACCAGAAGTGCCTGTGGAGGTCACTGCCAGCTTGCTCAGGAGTAAGGGCTTTGCTTTGGTCTGGTTTTGGTTTACCTTTCATGGGTCTGACCTCCTGGGTTCTCCACCCAGGATTACCCCGCTTTGCAGGGACAGAGTCCTGCAGGATTTTGTCATTGCCTGCATCACTGTGCTGATGGGAAAAGCCAACATTTGTTTGATGGGGCTTGGAGCTGTCTTGAACCTGTTGAAGAAAATTTGGAGAAAACACCGTTAAACATATTGTTCTAGTTTGACCAAGTGATGATGCTCTCACCCAGCCTCACTGTGCTGAAATCACCTGCAGCATGAGTATACAGAAGAGCACAGGAGTCTTACAAGCCTGAAAAACAGCAGATGAGACAGTGTAGATGATGTGATGCACGTGGAGAAAAACAATCCCAGCTTCCCATACAAAATGCTAGGTTGTGAGTAACCCAGGGTCTCATTTCTGTGACAGACAGCATGGTGTTAGCAAGCATTCGGTGCCTGGCAGCAGTCTAGAAAGCAAATGAAATCTTAAGAATTATTCCAAACAAAATGGAGAACATTATTATGCATGAGGCAGCTCAGGTCTCAGAGCTGGACCGTGATGCCTACCCATCACCTGCAGCACACAACAGAGTACCATGGAGCTGGGAATGCTCAGAAACGCACAACAAGGATAATTGCAAGTACAGTAAAGGAACAATCCTATATGCTGGGAATTTTAACCCTGGGAAAAAAAAAAAAAAAAACCCAACCTGAAAAAAAAACCCAGTTTAAAAAAAAAGTTTAGGAGGGAGAAAATAAAATGCTAAAATTGCCATGAGCCACCTGGAGAAACAGATAAGTATTGACCATTCCCTGCCATTTGCAGTGCAAGAAGCAGATGGCATCAACTGAAGCCAGTGGGGCCAGTTTCAATTAAAGGAAGGTGGCAGCAGACCTGGGGAAGTCCTGCTGAAGTACTTTGTGGATACAAAGAGCTCACATGGATTCAGGGGGAGACTAGATAAACCCTTGGAAAGGAGAGTCACTGCAAGTTACCTCAGCTGGCTGCAGAAGACCTTTGAGTTTAGAACAAGCAGCTCAGGACCATATTGGTAGGGTGTAACACATAGGTGTGCTTGTCCTCTTGCTGTTCCTGCCAAGGAAGCCACCTGTGGTCAGCCATGGACAGACAGCTGTGGCCAAAACCCATTCCAGACAAAAACCCAAACTACCATGTATCATGGGCAACAGGCTGCCCAGGGAGGTGGTGGAGTCACCATCCCTGGCTGTGTTTAAGGGCTGTTTAGATGCAGTGTTAAGGGACATGGTGTAGGGGATGACTTTGTAGAGTAGGGTAGTTGGTTGGACTCGATGATCCCAAGGGTCTCTTCCAACCTAGACAATTCTATGATTCTATGATTCTATGATCTATCAAGCTCTTACACCTCTGGGATTTTCTTGATGGCAGGAGGCACACGCTGTGGTACTTGTGGCAGCTTTCAGAGGGCTCTCAGGACTAGTACACACCCACAACAGATTTGCTGCAGGTGACCTAAACACAGTACACACAAATAGTTGTGCCTGTCCCAAAACCTTCTTGGAGGCATCAGATCTACCGGAGCTCCTTCACGTCTGCAAATCCTAACTGGCTGGTTTCAGAAAGAAACTTGTTCAGGAAGCTTTGGATCAAATGGCATTCCTTTGATGGCCGGGCAACACATGGACCAGTGCTAATCCAAGGAGGAGATACCCATCAGATCAGCAAGGCCAACAGGACAAGGACCTGCTGAGTACATCCCACTTGTTACAGTGGAGCATGTTGCCCCTGGGGACACCAGCCCAGAGAAAGGCACCCATCTCACCAGCCCTCTGCAAGGCTAGAGACATGTTTCATGCCTTTATTTACGAAACAACATGTTTTGTAAATGCTCCTACTCTCCTGCTGAAGACTCCTGCTTGAGTCTTAAGGCTAAACTTGTAAAATTTGAGTAACAGGGATCTCCTGTAAACACTGAGACAAAGGACATGGAATAGAACAGTAATTAGTGAGCAACTTTAGCAAAAAAAGGGAGAGGATGTAGTTTATTTACTTCATTATGAAACTGGGTGGCTTGGGTTATCTCTTCCCCAATAAAACCAAGAAAATAGTTCTTGCAGGCTCAGAGGGGAATGACAACTCCGTGTGAGGGACAATCCATGAGCAGACCCTTAGATATCGGGGGGAGGAGGAAAGGAGGAATAAATGATTTGGAGGTACTTCAAGATTTACAGTATGAACCACAGAGTTCCAGAATAAAGCACCACATGGGAGGCTGTCAGCGTGCTGCGTGGAGCACCAACACAAGATATACATCCTCAAGTCCAAGTGGACTCCAGCTTCCTTCGCCAGGAGCATAGTGCAGCACAGCTACACCCCCAGAAAGGCTTCCAAATTTCCTGCCAGTGAATTCCTGTATGTCTGTCATCTTAAAGACCTTGTACCTACAGCAGGAAGAACCACAGACCAGCTTAGGAAGGGACCTCTGGAGGTCATCTGGCCCAGTCCCCTGCCTCAGGCAGGACCAACTTCAAAGTAGCATGAAGATGCTCAGGGTCTTGTCCAGTTCAAGTGGTGGCAAACCAGTTTGTAAAGTGAGGAGTACATAAAGGCTGCCCTGAGGATTAGTGTTCAGAGTAGCATAAAAATAGGCTGTACAGAATAACTAAGCTGATTTATAGCAAATGAGCTCCGGAAAGAAAAATTAAAACACAGGATGGGCAAATTATTTAAATATGCAAACTACAAGAAAAAAAAAAAAATCAGAGGTGGGAGAAAGAACACTGAGCTAAACTGCCCCCTGTAGAATTCCCACTATGTATCCTCTCAGCACAGTCTTTTTTGTTGGTGTTTTTTTTTATTTATTTGTATTCATACCACCTCTGGACTGCAGACTTGAGCAGAAAAGGCAGAGATTTCCTATGACACATTTCTTTAGGGCTTTTGCCCAACTGTAACTCACTCAAGAGCTCACAAAAATCTACTGCAGGCAATGTTGTATCAACACTGTACTTAGAATACATCTGGTTTTGGATGCTAAAAATCTGCTTTCAAAAACATTTATAATGTAATGACTTATGAGAAAAAGAATAGGCTGTTGCGATCATTTGATTCGGGCAGGGAAGGGAAGGTGTTAAACTAGCCTGCTCAAAACAGCATTAATGCTCTCAATTTCAGGCAAGCAGTAAAGATGTTAATTTAACAATATAAAAACATTCCAAGGATCTGTGCTTATATTTATCAATGGCATCACAGCACTGGCTGATACCGATTACTGGATTCAAAAATCAAAAGAAAACATAAACAAGCAAAATCCTGATTTCCCATTTTGAAACAGTCCAGCTTTCCTTGAGGAAAAAAAAACAAACCCTCCTCTCAGAGCACCACAGACACATACCTGAAGGAGAATTGTATTTCCTTCGTAGTCTTGGGTTTGCCACCTGGTGCTACTGATAGGAATGCAGGGGTTGGGCAGGAGAGGCACCAGCTGCCCGATTTCTTGCACCTTGAACTGCAAGGCTGACGACTCCTTCGGCTCAGCAGCCACCCCGATGGGCAGCTGCTTCAGGCAGAGCTGCACGGCAACGCTTCGGGTCACGGACAGCACAAAGACACAGAAGCTGCTTTTCTGCACAGTTGCTTCTCTCTGTAGGATCATCTCGTAGAGTCTCACTGCATCCTCATAGTTATCGAAACTGCAGTAGAGGGTGACGCGCAGGATTTCGGGGCCACAGTGCACCCGCCTGATGCCCCACACAGGCAGCTGGTCCTCCAGGCCGTAGAAGTCCTGGTGAGCTGGGGCATAGGGGTGGCTTTGCCCATTAGCAATCTGGGCACACTGGTAGCGCCAGGGCGGACGCTGGAATTGCTCATGGACCTGGAAAATCCGTTCTTCTCCCAAGTCCTCGTGTAGAAAAAGGAGAACAGATATTCCAGGAAAGCCGCAGCTTCTCTTACGATATCTGTCATAGTATTTCAATGGGGTAACTCGCTCGGACACCAGGAAGAGGTGAATGTCTGGGCAGATCCACTCCAAAAGCCGATCCAGAGTTTGCTGCAGAAGCAGTGAGTGACCCGAATTGGCGAAAAGATGCACAGTCATCAGAGAGTCTGCTCCCTCATCCATCGCAAAGGCTCCTGGCAAAAAATAAAAATAGACAGATTGGTGCCTTCCCTCCCCTTCTCCAACTGTTGGAGCCTCAGTAAGACAAGGGGTGTACTGCAGGACTTCGACAGAATGCATTCAATCTTCTGCAGGCCTTGCGATAACCTGATGAAATACGGGCGTAAGCACGGTAAATGTACACGTGGAGGCGGGCGAAGAGTGACAAGGCATTGTGTGACCGGTGCCAGGTCACTCACACCACAGCAGAGCTCAGCTGAAGGCTCGTTTTCCGACTCCAAGCCGTGAGCTCTGGTCACCGCGTACATGCGACCGCACTCCTCCGTGCCCTCCTGCTCCTGTCCTTCACGGCACAGGGCAGCAGAGATGAGGAGCACTGAAACCCAAAGGCAGTCATTCTCCAGGACGAGATGATGTTGTAAGTACACTTGCCTGTCAGCAGTGGAAACGGACTCTCCGGATCCGGCCGAGTCCCACTGGCGCGCATCTCGGTGCGATCACCACCTTTTGCAAAGGCGATGTGGCACTCGTGTTTGAAGACCTCAGCATATTTTCCTACAGTCAGCAGGCTGGCTTTAGCTCGGTGTAAAAAGCTTGTGATCTTTGCGAGTCACGCCCTTCTGGGGCATAGAGATAAGCTATTCTTTAAAAACAAGGAAGGAAAACAGACTAACAAAAGAAAAAAAAACCATGTGAACACAACAGATAACAATAGGGGCAGATATGAATCAGCCTCAGGAAAGAGGAGTGTTGGGAAAAAATCCTCGACTCCTAGTTACGCACTTCACAACGCAGGTAGCTCACTGCCTGGCTGGAAACCAGGTCCCAGGTTATTATACAGAGTCGATAAACGCTGCATACCAGGCTTCCCCCTTCAGTGCCCTCTTTGCCTCTTTCTTCCTTCTCTTTTTTGTTTTTTTTTCAGTGCTGAGATACCCATGTAATCAGCACCCTTAAACTCTGGGTTTTTTTCCCTTGCTCCTTGAGTTTACATATTGGTACTTAATTTAGCTACAATAGGAATGCTGAAAATAAACCTCTTTCCAAGCCTGTCTTAGTGTCTAGAAAATAAATCACACTGTCCCTTCATCTCCTTATTTTACCGACCCAGGAGCGATACATACAAGTCAAGCCAACTCTCATTTTCTATACAGAACTGCCCCCACTGCAGCCAGTATTTCAATCAAAACTGGGGCCTCCGATGTTGTATCCAGCTCCATCTAATTATTATCAATACATCTCTCTCTGCTGACATACCAGTTTCCCTCTCAAACATTCTAGCACACAAAGCAGTGGTTCACCGTGCAGAAATCTCAGCATTAGTAAGTCTGTTATTCAAAGCTCTGAACTATTTTTTTTTTTAAATACAACCCTAGCTTTATAGCCAACTGAGAAAATCCCCACAGTCTTAAGGTACAAGTAGCGGCGACTGGGTTTCCTTTATGTAGCAGATCACACTCACTGGTAGAAATACACATTCATGCTTTAAAAAAAAAAAAATCACCCTGACACCAATGTACAGTAAAAAAAAAAGGCTGACTAGAAAATGAGGGAAGAAATTAATTTGCACTGATAGAAACAAACCCACCCACAACACTTCTGAGCAAGTAGCAACCGTTGGGAGAGAGGCAAAAAAAAAAATCCAGCCTTCGGACAATTGCAGGAAGAGAGTAAAGAGAAGAGCACAAGTGCTCAAAACATTATAGCACTCTAGATGAGCTCTGGACACCACCATTTTACTAGAAAATAGAAGAGGAAACGATTAATCAGCTCTTTGCTCCAGGGCAGGGGCAAGCAGTCATCTGCCTTCCTGCATGTGAGGAAAAGGGGAGCTTTGCCTGTACGGAAAAACACGGAAACTAAGAAAGTTCACAGGGGCTGGGTTTGTAGCTGGAAGCATGAGCTGTGGTTCTGGGTCCCTGTTGTGGTAAGAGGCAACGGTGCTGGGCATGGCAGAGATGCCCAGCCGTGGTGGCAGCAAGGCACCACCCCTCCGGTGCCGCCGTAGGGTCGGGCAAAGGAGTGGAGATCCGTAACAGTCAAAGTGGGTAAATGCCAGTGAATATAAAGATGGTGGTGGTGGGGAAAGCAATCCTCCCCCTGCACCCAGAGCGGTGGGGCTGCTGGGTGCAGCCTGGCAACGCTGCCTAGCTGGGCCAAAGCGGCAGCTCTGCAGCCAGCAGCATCCCCAAACCATGGTACTACCAGGGAAGGAATAGGGAGGGAAACAGAACCTACAAATCCACAGCGCGTCTGTTGAATAGTATGTGCTGTTCTAGCTGCCGCCCTTTAGTAAGATGGATGTGGAGATTTAGGGAGAAAGCAGGAGGAGGAAGACAATAGTAATGAAAGACCCCCCCCTCCCTTGGGTGTCAGGAACAAGCAGATGAAGATCTTCAGCCTGGAGAAAGAACCATGGCAGTATACGCTCCAGAACTATAAGGTTATGAATGGCATCAGGAGGGTAACAGGCCAGCCGCAGGTTAAAATACCCTCCCAAAAAAGCATCAAGGAGATTACCTGCAGCCAGCAACACATATCTCCCAGCAAGCGAGGAAACACTGCTCCACACGTGTTGTTAATCCAGCCACAAGGCAATGTGACACCAGAAGTTTTTTGGGATTCAGAAAGTGACTGAGCACACGCTCAGATGCAGGATTTGCCAGATGGCTATAGGCTGGCCAAGGAGTCTGGGGACACGCTGAAAAACACAGAGCACTGGCTCCACCGTGGCCTCCCCTCCCATGAGCGGGCTCACCCCACCGCGGGTGATCACCTCCCTCGGGCTGCTCCTGCGCCGCAGTCCTGGTACCTGCCGTCCATTTCCCCTTCTCCCACGGAGCAGAGGACACCCCCCCTCCACCACTCCTCCTCCCACAAACCGTTCACTCGCACAGGGCCTTGCGCAGTCCCACCCGTCACTGCAGGCTTGTTGCAGCTCTCAGCCTCCATCCCCGCTCAAACAGCATCAGCCTGGCCGTCCAAAATCCCTGGGGGGGGTGGGCAGCAGCATCACAGTGAGGAGGGTAATGTACTCCTAACATGAACTCTTGCAAAGCAGCTGCAGAGAGTATGGGCTGGTGAACCAGGAGGAGAGACACCGCGTCTCCCTCCAGCTCCCACAGCAGTGGGAGCCAAACTGGTTTCCAGATGGGCAGGTGCCTCCCACACAGACCGCTGAAGGTGACCAACATCTCTCCTGCGCAGAGCTGGGATCTGATGCAGCTGCCATCCATTTCAAGTGCCGCCAGGTTTTACAACAGCCAAGAAACTGAGCCTAAACACACAAAAAGGGCCGGATCTTGAACCCTCCCACCATGCCCTGTTTCCTCTGCGAGCAGCGCACGTGCCGGGGTGGGAGGGGGAAGCACTCTCACTTGTGAGCTCTGACTGATGTAGCAGCCTGGAGAACATTTTTAGGCCAGGTTCTTGGACCCATAAGCTTTCCAGCAGCACCAGGCCAGGGGTACCCCAAGCAGGTATCGCAAGGAGCATGGAATGAACTGAACATCAGCTGTTTTTCTCATATGTACCAAGAGGGTCTCGGTGGGACAGGGATGACTGCCATCAGAACAAAGCGTTGGCTTTTGCTGGATCTTGTAAGAAGAGGAAAGTGCTGGTTTCACTCTGATCCCTGAACTTAATGAGCCCTCGCCTTCCCCTCTCCTTCCCCTGCCCCCAGCTTTCCAGTCTGGCTGCCAAACGGAAAAGCCCATTATTCATAGTGACCTACCGAACACGGCCAAGAAAGATTTCTTTAAGAGATTAGAAAAATAGCAGTTCAATCTTATGTGAAAATTCACTGCTGAGGGGAAAGGGGAAAAAAAAAAAAAAAGATATGATAATTAAAAAAAGAATATATTTCCCATTCCCACATGGTAGTGACTGGCAACCCAGCAGGAGGAGCAGCAGGCTGCTGGGGTAGCCCAGCTCTGTGTAAGAGCAGGTCAAACATGAGTATTTGTTTCTACCACTAATATATACACTAGGAAGCCCTGCATAAAATAAAGTAGTCTGAACGTAAGCAGCTAACACACACTTCATTGTGTCAAGCCTCAGAGAATACTGCCTGCTGTATGTTTAAAATCTCACTGTGGAAAGGCAAAGCAAAATAATTAAAAATTCCTTTTCATAATGAATTCTTAAGACATGCTTAGTCCTCTGCGGTGCTCAAAGCCCCTCGCTCTGGCTGACACCAACAAGACTGATGATGCATCACAGGATTTAATAAGTTCATAGTAACATCTGTAAGGAAGTTACTTTAGAAGGATTTCGGTTTTGTATACCAGCACATAATTAACTTCAGCGAGACGGGGTGTCAATTACCCAAGCATCTCAGTAGCAGGCCTCATTTAATACATGTAATGTCTTGGGCTTAGTAACTTTTAAAAGACCTTTTTTTTTTGGTTTATGCCAATGTTAAGCTCTGCCTACAACAAGGACAAAAATACTAAATTAACCTGCTAGATGACAATTGCCTACAGCATAGACAGGACTGAGACAAAGATCAGGATTAAGGTCTTACTTGAATGCAATAAGCTTTTCAAAGAGTTTGTCTCTCGTTCCAAACCTTGTGACTCTAATTCATCATCACTTCGGAGAAAAGTACAACGACTAAAGAGCAAAAAACCATCTAACCTACTGCATTTATGTGAGCAGACTTCTGTCCCGAATGGTTCTTGTTTCTTCTTTTTAACCAGCTAACAAAGAGCAGGAATCCAGCGAAGGTCTGTCAGCAGACAGGGAAGATAGAGAGTTCCACTTCACACAGGGAACCAGGATCCAGGCACATACACAGACAGAACAAAAAGAAAATTAAAAAAAAAAAAAGAAAAAAAAAGAAAAAGCAAATAGAAAGAGGAGAGGGAGGGGAAGGCTGCAGGCTGCCTTACCTCGCAGAGCTAACAGGAGGGCTGACCTGGCAGCAGCATCGGCGCAGCCGGCTGCAACTCCTCCCAGTGACGGGACACAGCGACTTGAGACTGCTGCCGGGAGAAACACTACGCTGGGAGATGCACGGGCAAGGTAGGGTTTCCAGACTCCCGGGAGATAAAATGCAAACTCTAACGAGAGAGGTTCCCCCTGCCACTCGGCCGCCGTGGCTGTGGGAACAGGCGGCCTCGCGGCAGTACAGGGCACCCTCAGAGGCACAACCAGGATCAAACCGCATTTTCCCTGCACACTTAGTGACTGTTTTAATGAAAGTAAAGCAAATACGTTCTCCTCAAGCAACACAGACTTGGGTGCAAGTGCGAGGCTGGGAGAGCAACACTGAGACACAGACAAGGGAGATCGCTGGCAACAGACCAAACCATGACCCTGCCAAAGCCCATGTTAGAACTGCCAGGGACTTCGAGGCAACCAATCTTTTACCATTGGCACCTGAATGCTCTCTCAGGAAAAGGAGAGCCTAGACTGAGGACTGCGTTTCCAAATACGTAACGACTTTGTAAACTTCACATTAAACCAGAGCCACTGCAGTGATGCCCACCAGGCTGATATCACAGCTGCCGACCCCAAACAAGCTCCCAGGCTGCTTATCAGAGGGAGAGGCAATGGGGAGGGAGGAGGATGCTGCAGCCCCTGATGGTGTGGGGTGAGAGCCAGTCTGCTGGTAGCACCGACTGCGCAGCAACGCCGCCCTCCCTCCATCCCTCCCTCCCTCCAGCCCCTCTTCTGACACACAAGTTTCTTTGGAGAAACTCCTACAGGGTTCCTGCACGGGCTGCCACGGGTGGTGTGCCTTGGCTCCCAGCAATGGGCACACCCTGCCCGCCCCAAAAAGCTGTGACATGCTTTGCCCTGTGTAGCTTCCTATTAGTAACAAATATGTCACTAAAAGGCACTGCACGTCCTTGCCTGGCTACAGACATCCCACCACAGCCACAAAAACAAAGCTTGTGAATTGGGATTTATACAACCTGATTGAGGCAGCTTTTGTATTCAGCTCCAAGCAAATCTGAGCTTCGTGCCCTCGGCAGGTTATGGGGCCCTTGCAGACTGATAGGTTCTTCCTCAGGTTTTGGTTAAAATATTTCAAAAAAACCCCAAAGCACTCCATACACACAAACCAAGATCCACTAAATATAATGAGCCAATAGGAGGTTATATCAGAAATTAGTATTAGGAAACAGTGTCAACTCTGTTACCTCGCTACACAGAGCCAAGGTCTAGCACTGGCCTGAGACGGTACCTTTGGGAGCCCTCTGCCTACAAGCCAGCTTGACTAGATGAGTATTTAAATGCCCAGCTTCAGAGACCCATTTCTGAAAGATTTAACCTAGCAACTTATATAAAAGTTACACTTCCATTAAAAGCCTTCCAGAAGAAGAAAACAGGTACATCTAAATGTACCTGAGACTCTCAGGGCCCAGAGAAGTGTTTATTTAACCAGCTTACGTTTAGCATCGTTGAAGACAACTCAAGGCAAAACTCTTGGAAGGCCAGCAGCAGATGCCAAGAGAAACTGCACCCAACTGAGCGTTAATAAGAGCAAGTCATCAGGAGGTGGTGAGCTCACTAACGAGTCCAAGCTCCAGCTTAAGGAACAAGGCAGACCTACGCAGTCTGAAGGCTTCTAATTACTCCCTTTCCTGAGGACAGCCCTCCTGAGACACAGAATAATGCACCCCAAATTCTAATTAATAAAAATGGTCTTGGCCTGCGTCCCGCGTTATGTTGGAATTGCAGATTTGCATAATTAAGTTGATAACAAATGCTGTGACAGACAAGCTGCAGGAGATTATTAGCCTCATCTTTGACAGAATTTCAAAAGAAGCAATATCCAGACATTGAACAAGGAGTATTAACAGAATTGGCTCACAAGGTGTTGGAAACGTGGGTGTTACTGGGATTTGGAGCAAAGGAAAAGCAGCATGTGAATTCAAAGGCCAGAATAAGGCACTATCAGTCTCTAATGAAGCTTCACCTTGAGGTCTTCAGGATTTCCCCTCCCATTGTGGTTTTTCCTCCCCAGAACAGGGCTGCTAAAGGCTATTCATAAATAGCAAATGGAAGTTCACCTCCTGGTGGATCCCCCTTCCCTCCCAGCTTCTCCTCAGGCAAACAGGAGCACGTAGCTCCCAGACTGTCATCTCTCCACAGCCTTAGTGTGGAACGAAGCAGAAATATTATGCTGCAGAACCACCGTTTGTGAGTGTAGTTCCCTAAAACAGCCAGGCTGTCCTTGAAAAACCCGGCTTAAATTCCAAGGTTGTAAAAATAAAGAAATTCACATTAGACGTAAATACAGTAAGCTCCTTAAAACAAGAACCAATGCTGCATCTTTCCACGTAGAGGATAAATACAATATGATCACAACTGAGGCTCCTGGTACTAACCTAATGAGAATAATAAATAACTAAGATTAAAAACATGAGATTAAAAAACTCACCAGACTAAAGATGATCCTAACAGCCCACCTAGAGAGAAAGTAAAATTGTTCCTGAGTAATAAGACTGCATCTACATTGGATTTTCAGAGCACAATTGTCACTGAAGCTAAAGTGCAGAAGATACCAAAGATGCCTAAAGTGCAGAAGCACAGTGATTTGAGAAACTGGAGCATATCTCCTACCCTTTGGAATAGTGGTTTCACTTTTTTCTGTCTATTATTCACCAATTCATAGCTAAAACCTAATTTTTCCGTTGCTCTTCATTTTCTGATGCCATTATTACCTGTGCAGACTAAGTATAAACTACTATTCCCTGTTGATGTTATTCTAGATCACAACACATGGACCAAACGGAGAGACGAGTGCAGTTTCAGACATTATTCCCTCAGCTGGGTGCCAGCTCAGGAAAGACTGACAGTAGGCCCAACCTGAATCGAGACTTCCTAGAATTAGAGTTTATACTCACTGCTTTGGGAAATCTGCTTCCTGGAGAAACGCAGTTCCCAGCTCCACCCAAGGAGAGCAACGAGTAGCAATTCCTTCGCGGGATCAAGCAACTGAGATACCTCTCTTTGCTGAGCACCCAGCGCTAAATCACACGCCCTGGGACTTGGGATGAATTCCTAGAGATTTCAACAGGCGTTTTGCCCAGTTGAGGCCGTGACCCATAAACCGAACCACGGCAACGGTGTTGGTCAACATGCTGTTATTATAGCACTGTTCAGAGAAAACTTCAGCATTGTACTGTGTCAGCAGGAGAAAAGCACCCACTGTGAATACGTAACAGGGTTCTTGCAGAAGAAACCAGTGGGTACCTGTGTCCTCAGCACCTTTGCTTAGTGCATTAGCGCTGGGTGGTGTGTGAAGGTAAGGGCAGCGAGTGTCACGTAGGCACCCAGCAGTTGCTTACTGCTGCCTGAGGCCACCCCACTCCAATAAAGCCACACCATCAGAGTGACTCTGCCCAGCACAGGGCTTGACATCAAGAGCATGTATAAACTGCAAAGCTGTAGTTCATTATTAAAACAAACCATTCATGGACATGAAACATGTACAGGAGATCCCACATACTGCCAAGAGCTCAGGAAATACTCCTTTTGGCAGGGCTAAACCCCTTCCTGATTTCCACAATACGTGTTTCCTTACAAAAGCTATTACCAGTGAGCTTTGGTGCTGTCATATCCCATAACTGCAGACCAACCGCTGGAACAACACAGCTTGAGGTGCCGGGATTTCAGTCTAGACAGGAGTTTATTAGTGTTCTTCTATTCATTTCCTTAAACCCTACTCCAAGTTCATGATGCACAAGACTCATGGTACCTGCTACATCTCATAGGTTACCCCAACTCTGTAACACTTATCCAAAGGAGTGGTTACGCTAGATAGAAGGGAAAATATAGATAATAAGTAATAGGCATAAATATATAATCACTGCCAACTAATCCACACACTTTCTGTGGCCTTTACAAATCTTTCTTTTTTTCATCTTGCAAGGAACATTAAGGAAATAAAATCTGGCATTATAACAAAGAACACATCCCATGGCCAGACTGAAGACTTACAATTTTCAGATTCAGCTTCCAAACCTTACACTATTTTGTTTCATCACCTGAGGTTGCATATGTAACTCTCAGTCCTCGTTTGCCTTATCCACAGACATGTCACACTAAACGGGAAAGTTGCTTTTCCTGCCCCCATCCATGCTATTCCAAAACACATTCTTGAAAGTTTCAAGTCAGAAACAGTAGGAGCATCTTGTTGAAGACATTACTGGATGTTTCATAGAGCTGCCCCCATCTCCCACAGCCTGAGCCAGGGGCCGGCCCCGGCTGGGGTGTTTGATCCTTTCCCCTCGCCCTGCAGCAGGAATGGGGTCTGACCCTGTCCATGTGCTTCTGGTGGCCCCACCTAGGTCACACCTAGCCCCACCGGTGGCTGCCCCACTCCAGCACTCAGCACAGCCCCACGGCTTCACAGCGGCACCTTTGGGACACACTGCAGAGCCCATTCGTTTCACTCGACCCGTGATGAGACTAGGAGCACGGGCAGTCTGGGCTACCTTCTTGGCACAATCAGCGTCACAGCTTCTGACATTCAAGGCAGTTTAGTACTGTAGACTTTGCTTTTTTTTTTCCTTTTTGTTAAAAAGTATCTCTAGTAATAGTTATTTCTTGTTGGAAGTCATCCAGGATGCCACAAAGCTACAAGCACATCTTAAGTACATGATGAAAACAAGTTACTAGATCCACATTTTGCGCAGGGTTTGCCCACCACCGGCCCCCCAGAACCCACCACAACCTCAGAAGAGGTTTTGCTCCAGGCACCTCCCTCCCTTTCCCCAGAGAGGCGCCTTCCTCCCTGCCCGGCGGCTGCCATGAACAGCCCCTCTCTGCAAACACACGTCACTCCAACGCCTAAACATTTCTTTCCTGAGCGTGCACAAGACCCTGCACCACCTTCGCTTCGCTTTCTGACAGATCAAACGCCGGTGGTTTGCCAGCATTTGAAGGATAGGGCACAGAAATTAAGCGAGCCGCGACGATGCGCTGCTCAGAAGGAGGAAGGGAACAGCGGTCATTAAGTCTGGAGGGTTCCTCAGCGTCTGTGGTACCTGGAATTAAAGCTAAGTTTGGAACTGCAAGAGAAAGAATGACAATGTCGATAAGGCTACACCAAACATACGAACCACAGCAGGTCTGCGGGGACCTGCAGAGCCCACCATGCCCACAAAACCCATGCCAGGGTGCACGATGCGGGAGCTGTTGGGCGCTGCCTGGTTGGCACGGCTGTGTGTTAGGCAAGGAAAGGTACACCACTATTTTCATTTAAAACAGCATTTTTACATTAACGTTCACTTCTGCCATGCCAGATACAGAGTTAAAACATGGATAGAGCCAGCTGAAAGATTCAGAATGTTTATCCATTTTGTGAGCGCTCTATGAAACAGTTCCCTACACGCTGAAGGACAGAAAGTTCGGTGAATTATTCTCCTGCTCTTTTATCCTGCTTTCAGTTGGAGATAAATGAAGTCCTGCATTTTACAAACTTTCCACATGTCACGTTCCAGAAGACCGAGGAGCCATCGAGCTCATGCTTC
Organism: Arenaria interpres; assembly: GCA_013399435.1. NCBI lineage: Eukaryota > Metazoa > Chordata > Aves > Charadriiformes > Scolopacidae > Arenaria > Arenaria interpres. The sequence goes on along the minus strand of VXAK01009653.1, from coordinate 16,325 downwards.
AGACTGAGCACACCGGTTATTTCCTTTACTATTCAAGATATCAAAATGAATTTTAACAGAAATGGGACTTCTGCACAGACACAAAAGAGACGCTGCCTCTCACCAGCTCCAGACACTACTGTGCTCCCAGCTCCAGACTGTCCAGGCCTCGCTCCTGTCCACAGGGGCTCTGAGGAGCTGGGAGCTGACAACCAGCACCCACTTTGCCTCCAACCACCGGGATGAACAAAGCAGAGATCAGGAGCCTTTGATTGTCCTATAAAGGTTTTGGCCAGTTTTGGACATAAAGCTGGAAGCCACAAGTAGTTCCAGTTTTTGCTGCCTTTGACAAAATGGGAACCCCATCTCTGTGCAAGATTATCTCCTAAAGTGTGCATCATGACAGGATCCACCACAAGATATATATTTTTTTAGATATATATACACACACATGTGCCACCTCTCAGGCACTGTACAATTTGATTACAATACCTGGCAATACTTCCATCACCCAGAATACTTCTGTTTTTACAAGTCCAGAAGAGTAAATCTTGGGGCAGCTGCCAATCCTCAACGAGCAGAGGAAACACATCAGGCAATTTTATGCTGAAAGCCTTAGGGTTGACAGAGCAGAGTCGCTTCATTCGGGAGTAACCTGGCATCCAAGGCTCAGTCTGCTTTGCAGACATGCTTAAATTCAATGGTTCTGCAGCAAATGGGGAAATGGTACAGCCTAATTCTAGGAGACAAAAAGAGCAAATCAAAAGCTGTAAAGGGAGCCAACGCTGAAAAGAGCAAGAACTGAACCAGGAACATGCAGGAAAATCTTGTTTGTTATGATGGTAAACAAAGTGCACTCTTGACCCTTTAAAATAAACTTGTCTGCAAGGAAAGTACATGCCTACAAAACTCAACATCTAATTTAAAAATTTCTAAAAAAAAGTTTAGATATTCTGATTATATCGTGTTTATTATATCATGTTACTGCAAAGGTACCAAGCTTATTAATAATTACACTCAAACATGTAAATACAATCCTGCTGGTGAAATTTTAATAAAATCACAAAGAAGTTTTAAGTGAAAAGTAAGAAAGGAAGTAAAAATTCAATTAGAAAAGGCATACCAGAATTCTACTGTGGACTGTAAAAGAAATCTCACTAACGTACAGAAAGAGCATAAAGGCATGAGCATCAAACTCACCTTAAGCAGGGTCCGAGTGATGTCTTGTTCTCTCTGACCAGAGTTTTCATATTCTCCATCTTTAAGTCCCGGGTATCACGATCGCGTTGTACAGTGCTAAAGGGCACATTCAGGTAAAAGGCAACTTCAGCAAAAGTCCCTTCCCGAGTAATTACTGTCTTCCAAATTCTGTTAAATTTAAAAATGGAAACTATACTCTTAGTATTTGTTCCTGAAGACAGCCATCAACACCCGTTGTTCTTTCAGCAACACTCTTACCCACGTAGCTTGTAAAAGAAACACCCTTCAGCACCTAATTAGTCATTCATTTAATATTCAGGCTCAGCACTTCCAGAAGGCACCAGAGGTAGAAAGCTTTGGCTGAGAGACAGCAGAAGTACAATCGCATCACTCAGGACAAAGTCCTCCTGCCACGGAGAGCAACATCACTATCTCTGTAAGTTTCACAGGGAAAAAAGACACGGAGCCATTTCTCCCTGAAAAGCACACAGGAAAACATTAGCATTGCCAATATCACAACACTCATGCTCTTGAAGAATGCATAAAAGGAAACTGAGACATGGAAGAGTCACATTTTGAGGAAGATGTTTCTGATGACTTAAGACACCATCCAAAAGCCAGACTCTCATCCAGCCTGTATTTGGTATTGTTTTACAGCTAAACAATGGTAACATTTCTGTTGAAGTGTTGTATATGCACAGAGACACACAGGTGTTTCAATAACCATCAGCAAATACACGTTTAGAATGGCCGATGGCCTGGCTGTTTTCTCGTGGGGCTAAATTCTTGATGAACCATGGCAGGAAAGTTCCTCAGCCACCTCCCCTCTGACGACTTAAAAGCTAATCTCATCTGTATGTTGGGGATGTGCAGTAAATTTAAGTAAAACGTCTCAAAAAAGGCTTCTGAAGGGTCGAGCTAAAATATCACCCCAATTCCCGTCCCTCTCTTTAGAAGAAAGATCCTACGACTGAACAATAGCCAGGATTTGTGTCCCAACAGGCTGGAGAGGGGTGAAACTGGGGACATGCGAAAGATACTCTCCAGCTGCTTTGCTACATCACATCACATCACCACCACCACCACCGGTTTGTTTCACACAGCCCATCGAGAAATGCCCTGGCACTATCCAAGTGCTCTACAACCAAGTTTTTCTTTTTGTTTCACAGCTCCAGCTCTATGTACTGGGAAGCCCATTCTAACTATATTTCTCAGTATCTGTAGATGAAAGCAACACGAACCAAGAGAAAAAAAAATTGCCTTGAATTAGAACAGAAAAAAAAAGCTATGGCAGAGAAACCATGTATTATGTGCATTGAAATGCCAGAAATACTGTTTAATACAAACTCTGCAGTACAATGCACACTTCAAACAATTTCTAACTATGAGAATAATGATGCCACTAAACTGCAATTTTTAATCTATTTTTGCAGCATAATGACAACAAGAAGAAAGTTCCAGGGTAAGAACTAAAAATTTAATTACAGTAACAATTTTTTATTGCATGTTTAAAATGTATTTTTAAAAACAAATAGTGCACGCTGGCTTCACTTTAATCTCCTGAAATATGCACTTATGATGGGAAGCCCTGGGGCTACAGATCCATCTATGATATTTATTAACAAAATATAATCCCAGTCCGTTTCCCCAGGGGACAGTATTTAGTTCCAAAAGATTGTCAACCCTGTACTCTAACACACTTGAATTAATTGTTTGTGTACACTAAATCCATTTATTTTAAATTTATTTTGTCTACATTTAGTGAAATAAAAACATCGCCCTGTACAATCCACCATCAGCAGTGAGTACAACAGCAAAAATTATTATACAGTTTATACACACTAAAATCTTTTCCTTTTTCCTATAAAGAAACCAGAACAAACCTAATCAATATAGAGTTTAATTTAGAAGAACTCAAATTACAGAAGGGAAAGCCAAAATTATTATGGTCTTTTCTGAGCCCCCAGAAGTTCCTGATTCATGTTGTTGGAACAGTGAGTGCAGCTGAAGGAGTGAAACATGCTCAAGCTCTCTTCTTGGGTCTTCAAAAAATTACCGAATATTTAAATTAAACATGGCTAGTTAAAGAAACATTTGAAGCAGAGCAATATAACTGGGAATTTTGCCTTACCAGTTGTGGTTTCTTTTAAACCCAACTTATACAATGCGCGAAGTGCTAAGCAACACTACAGAAACACATTTACATCAACACTGAAGATCTGGGGAAATGAAATTCCAACAATTTTATTTTTTTAAATGAGCTGTATTTTCTAAATTTGTTTTTATTTTTCTGTTTTCATACAGTATTGAAAACAAACGCGGCACATTCACATTTTCCCGAAGAATTGTAAGGATGATCTCTACAGGGATAACGTTGAAAAGCCTGAAGCTCAATCAATTGATGTTGAAAACTCTCAAAAGGAGTAAAAGGCTTGATCTGAATGGTCTAGAACATGTATTGTAATTTAATAGAAGAGATGGTCGTCTTAATATTGATGATTTAAAAGAACTTCCCAGTTCATGCGGAGAGTACAGTCCAAGAATAAATCAAATTTTCTGAACGCATTTTATGCTACGTAAGTGTATACTTTGCGATCCTCAGGTGTTCGTGCCAAATATTCTCTCTCAATAAGTCCTTCAATACGTTTTTTAATAACAACTGGACTTGGTAAGAATCGGGCCTTCAGCTGCTGAGTTACCTAAAACACAAGATCAAAACCAATAACATAAGATCACAGAGCAAGTAAGATCATTATGTATCTTAACTGACCAAAATAATCAGAAACCCACATTTAGACAGGGCTGGCTACAACCACGAAGCATAAGAGGTAGCCTGCAAACTGACAGTTTTTTCCCTGCATTGGTTGCTTGCTCATTTTTGGGCATGATTCAAAGTCCTGACCCTCTAACAGAGGCACGGTCACAACGTGAGAATCATCTCAATTTCAATTCCCTAAGGGAGTTGAAGAGCAGAAATCGTGTACTATTCCTGAAGCTGTCAGAACTCAGGAGTTAAGAGCTCTGCTAAGAGCTCAAATCTCCCAAACCTGGACCCAACAGTCAGTAAACAAGATCAAAGCAGAATATAATGTGAAGTACAGTGGTTTTTGTTGCCAAATGTTATTTGAAGGAATTTGATAACATCATAAGAGCACCAAAAGAAGGAAGGAAAATTAGATACACCCATGCGCACATCCTAAAGTAAAGGGTAAGGATTTAGACGTGTTCAGATACACAGGGGGCAGGGAAAAAAGGGATGATTAGATACAGCATCTCTCAAAAGCCTTTCAGAATCATGTTCGTGAGAGCTGTGTAACTTTCATGAATTAATAGGAAAAGCAACAAGAATTCCCAAGCCCATAACAAAACTGTGTACAAGTATATACCTCTGCTACTAGCACATTGTGTTGCATCTTCTTCCTAGATTTCATTATCCGAACTATAGCAGCTTCTATCTCATGTTTTCTGTCATCATCTACTTTCTGCCTTGTTTCTTTCCTTTCTGGATCAGATTCTCCTTGTTTGGCAGCAACTTAAAGAAAAGAAAGAGAATGGAAAGTATGTTAGCAAAATTAAAATTAATTTCATTGTGTAAGTGTTAGCTTCACTATTTATTTCATCTAGATATCAAGTGTTATTTCCTTGAGTTTTGACATTCTCAAACATGATTTTTTTATGAAAAGCAGCCACAAGAACATATTAACACTTTCTGGCATATTTTGATAACAACTGACAAGGTAACAATCTGTTATTTAATTATTGCTATGTTAAAATTTGAACAGCACTCAAATCTGCTTACAGGCACCACCAACCCCCACACTGCCATTACATATATTTCTCTTTAATATAGCAAATAATCCATTATTTAAAATAGAAAAAGGAGTGAAAATCTGCTTCAAACTAGTTAAATACTTTGAGAGTTCATCAGAAGAAATAGTCCGACTTTATCCTCTAAAACTCCATTATATTCCTTGTATTCTGATCTCCTGCTTGCGCTTTATTTTTGCCCTGTGTCTAGCTTTTCTTACCCTTCCACCCAAGCATGGCTATTACCAAGCCCTCCTCCCACGTTGCTATACCAACCCCTGCCCTTCTTCACTCAAAAGTCCCAAGCATGTATTGGCTTTAAAGAGATACACATAAAAAAAAATATTCTGTGTAAGACAGACACATAAAAACACAAGTACCAAATTTGCTCCAAAACCATCTCGAACCCTCAATCATATTCTGCATTCACAGACATTAGTGGAGTGAAACGCAGAATTCCACTGAAGCTCGAACAGTTGTCACAGAATTTACTTTAATTCTGGCAGTGAAGTGCCTTATGTCCTGATAAGGGGGTTCTCAACATCCTCTTTGGGCTGCTGTGTTGCTGCTCACAAGAAAAATTCTCCAGATGTGGCCAATGTGTGGACACGACAGCACACTGCATGTGTACCGGGGCAGCCTCGTTATTGCTTAACCAGAGGGGTACATGGAGGGTGATGTACGTAGGTACTACTGGGTTTTACACACATCCCTGTACAAAGCCTGCTGCACAGAAGCCCAACAAGTTCTATTACATGCAATAAACAGCATGTGAAATACCAACGTTGCACTTAAAACACTGCCAGTGATGCCGTGTATTTTATGTACTGAGACCTGCAAAGTCAGAAAATATTTTTAGATGTACTAAAATTAAGAACTAATCTTCCAAAACACTCTATGAAGTGTATCCACAGCAATGCTACAACTCAGAAATTATTTCCAGAGAGCTTTCTAGACAAAAGGTGTCAGCATTACTTATGCATAACACAAACCAGCACTTCTATGAGCTAGGAAAGTGGTATTGTACTCATCAGCTTCTCTTACTTGTAAAACCCAAATCATTGCAAAAAAACCTTATAGCTACCTGGCACTTGGAAATACTTAGAACCTGTTTTATCATGGGCTAAAACCATCACTCAATTCCACAGCAGTGCAGCAACTTACACATTTATGAGGCAATTTTCCTATTTCTGAATCTATCAGTAGTAAATTTTTAATTTTACTATTAGAGTTTAATTTTATTTTCTTTCAGTATTTCCTTATAAAAGAGAATTACAGATTTTGTGAAGTAGAAGGCTTTTAACTATGACTTCCACAGTTTTCTTGGCATTTAAGTTTTCATTTTGATGTAACTAATCATCAACAAAAAAAAGTATCACTCTTTTACTTGCATGGGCATTAATCCTGCAAAAGTTAATCTGACATTTTTTCATACAGTTTTGAGATCGCAAGACAGTAGAATATAAAGCTCACTTACCCGTCTGAATCTTGACTCTGTGTAGTTTAGATGTGAACTGATCATTCACTGTAAATATATGACCATTTTCTATTTCTTTTGATTTAGGTTCTTTTGTGAGAACACGCTGTGTTGGTTTGCCACACGCAAGGGACTGTAGGGCTCTAACCAGTTCTCTTTCGGGGATATCAGTTTCTTGTTGAATTTCCTAAACAAAAATACCTTCATTAGCTTATGGCTACTGCAGAAGTATCATGTTTTGCAAACAGCAGCACTGATTACCTAAAATGTCCACCTTCAAGTGTGCAAAATACTACTACTATGACTGTTGTGGGGTTAGAAAAGTTAGGATTCATTTGGTAGCAAAGTCTCAATATGTACTATGCAAAATGATCCACCTGGGTCAATGCAGGGAATTCCATCAAATAAATAGTCAGCATGAGCTGAAAACAGAATGATTAACCAGCTGACTCATTTCACTGTAATTTTTGAGAAAGCTGAAAGGATTTTTTCACTGTCTCCAACATTTGCTGAATGGAGTGAAACCAAACCTTCTAAATAACTCAGTGATGGAAAACATCCACGATGTTCCTGAGCATTCCTGACAAAGAACTGTGTAAATGCTTTTGCATTCAGCAGCACCGTTCAAAACAACATCTTTACAAATGGAAGCAAACAAGGTCTAGTTCCACCACAACATAGAAATACTCCAGATTATTCAAAAAGGAAGTGCAATTAACCCAAAACAACTTATTTACAGCCCAGACGGCCTTGGCTAGGACTTCCACAAGTGAAACACAAGAAAAGAAAATATCGTGGTGCAGCAAATGTATGATTAGAAGAAAAATGTCCGGTAAAGGTTTGTTAAAAACATGTACATAACTTGTTGCTCCTCTGTCGGTATTCGTAAGGGTTCAGCTGAGAGCCACACGTTAGGTAAGTCGCAAGTGATCAGAAGTCACTAAGCAAATTAGACTTGATGCACTATGGTGTCTTAATGTGCTTTAGTAGGTCAACTACTACTGCTTCCTCAAACCTAACTTCCTAACTGAGCTCCCATTCATTAGTTTCATTTTAGAAGTTCATTTTCTTCCTTCTTCTAGTTTGAGGAAATTGCAGACATCTCTGCTTTCACATGCCCATTCAGACTCTTGAAGGACCTTTAGCAGCTAAAGATTATACTACCAAATAGAACAAATAAACCTCACAGACATGTAACTGTCCACAAGAGCTGACACTTTCTCAGCTTCTCCACCTCTGGCGCCAAGAGCAGCATGAACCTCTTCCACTGTCTCCATAGATTCCTAATTCTCACGGCACACAGGTCAAACTGATGACCTTCAGGCTAAAAGCAGCAGTAACAATGCCCAGTGATCAAAATGCTAAGATCTGTAAAGAACTATGAAGAACTTGTTAAAAGCTCTTTCAACAGTGACTAGAAAAATCAAACTTCAAAGTATAACTAAGATCTATTACATTATGTTATTTCATGAGTGTACTCAAGTTTTTTAAAATCAATGCAAAAAAAAAAGGCCACTCTTCTGTGGTCATCCACCACTGACACCGTGCAATAAAAGTAATTTGGATATACTGGCCTCTACTCAGACTCTGTCACCAATCACAGTGCATCTCATACACAATGTCTCAGTAGCAGGTCTCTGTGAGGCCAAGGCTAAGACAGAATATACCTCACTTTTCAAATACAGACCCAACACTGTATGTGCAATGTTGACTTCATGTGAAATCATGGGAAACGGTTTTTGACACAAGTTCAAATTCACTTCAATAAGGTAAATAAAAAAAAATAATCAGTAAGCCTAAAATTAAAAAATTTCAGAATTTTGATTCCTACTGCTTATAGAAGATTGAGAAGTAACAAAACATTTCTAAACGTAAAAGTACTCTTAGCATAATGCACTCAAATATTCACAGGATTTGAAATAATCAACATGTATCCACATATTTTAACTATTTTCTAGTAACAAAATGCCTCTTCCAAGCAGCTCACAGAAAGTTATTATTTCTTGATTTGTTGCTGTATTTAAAACACAATTGTCACCTTCACACATTTTATTCAGATCCAGCACAACAAATAACCCTTTCCATAGTCACAACAAAAAAAAAATAAATCTTACTGTAATGTATTGATCAGCATAAATTTAACAAACCAGAAGGAATGCGACACTTAGATTTTAGACTTCGGTAAACGTAAAGCCTCAAGGCTAAAAACCAAAGCCAGCTTATTAATGACACACAGGTTCCCAAATCCCGATTTTTGATCAACACCTAAAATTAATCCTTTCAAAACTAAATCACTTCTACACGGGAATATACATGCTCTGCTTTTGATCAAAGTGAAACAAAAGAGCTAAAATGGAGTTCAGTTTTTTCTGATACTAAACACCCTTATACTAACCACTATGCATGCATTTCTGTGGTTTTCTTACTTTACTCTGCAGCATTCCAATTCAGCCGCTAACGTATGCAAACCATTTGGGTTTCAGAATTTAAAAGCTAGCTTTAAAAGATGAACCACTGCAATATGCTGCCTCAAAAGGCGGCACAACTTCAGGTTGGATAAAAAAAAATGTGTAGCTATGAATGTAAATGCAGATAACAGATGTTCCTTTGCTCTCATTTTCCTTCAGTCTGTAGCATATCATTTTTCTAAACATAGTTTTATATAGACATTCGATGTAACAATGAAAAATGTATACTTTTTTTCCCCTCCATTTCCAAAAATACCTTATTTTAAAGGTCACACTGGAGTTGTGCACAAGAGTGGCACCGATTACACAATCTTAGTTCTAAAAATATTACCAAGTGAGCTCTATCAGGAGCGCACAGAAGAGATGATTCTAGGCATGGAACTGTCTCTGTCCATTTCTATACAAAAAAGCTTATTGGAAGGAAAATGTGCAGGAGGAAATGAGAAGAAAAAATGTTATGTCTTTTTGTCAAAATGACAAA